>BLKR01002657.1:0-184353 GCA_011170035.1 Teleogryllus occipitalis
TCATATTTTTACTTTCTCTATACATATTTCTAATTGAATTGTACTGCTACATTGAATTAATCTCACTTTAATTCTCGTGGTGTTCTTCGGCTTCCAATTCATCAGTAAAAAGGCGACCACTATCTTCATTACGGTAGACTACTGTCCGATTTTATCAGTGTGTGCACGAGTTCACACAACGGCCCCTACGTCAAAAACCGTATCATTTTATTCATTAACCTACTTTTCTTCCTTGACGCGTCCACAACACGCTCAAGGATCGAAATATTCCTGGACAGGTGCACCATCGTGGCCTTGTCCCCATCGCCGGCTCGCACCGCCTTATCTCAGGGGTCTGTGCAGGCTGCAGCGTCCCGGAACTTTCTCAAATTAAGGCCCCTAAGTGGTGGCGAAGAGGCGCTAGAGGAGATAATAAGTAACACACATTTGACAGGTAATTAAAATTTATCAAGTGTTCGACAGTAATCCTCTTCCGAGTGTGGAACCAGTTCTCATCGACGTGGCGGTCTGGAAGTGGTAGAGCTGATCGTTCACTGACAAGCTGAAGATTGAGGATTTGTGTAACATATCCCACGACGTCACGCACACTTCAAGAAAGTTGTAAACTACTTTTACTATTCTTTTTAGTAATTTTAATAGCTGGCAAAAGAAAACTATCTAAAACAATTCAGTGATAAATCAGTTTTTAAAACAAAAAATAGTCCCTAAAACAAACAAATCTATCCACATTGTCTCAAATGTATTAGATTTGGATTTATTTACTTTAATATTAAAATAAAATAAATGGGACGAACAAGAAGTTCACGAAAAGCCATTATGAGTTCGTTACCCTGCAGGTGCGAATCGCTCATTATATTTCAATTAAGACTGTTCAACATATGTGAATAAAAAGTTTACAAGACCTAATCAGGAGTAAAACTATCACGAATAATTAAATTAAATGTATCATTTATGTTTGAATGCATCGTTATTTCCGTTTACCCCATATTTTACCAACAAAAAGTCACAAACTGTGAAAACTTGTTTACTACAAATTTCTAACACGAATAACACCCATTATTTACTTCAGACTGCAATTTTATTTTTATTACATCATACTTTTTATTGACTTCGGCTACTTTTGTTTCTGAAGTTTATATCTGGCGGAAAAGGTACTTTTTTTGTACACTGAATATTCTTTTTTCTGTTTTAATACGTCTTTCGGTACACGAATCAGCCAGATATCTATGCTTCACAACGTCGGATTATTGTGCAAAGTATATCTTTGAAATGTAATGTACACGTTGTAATCTGTTGTTTCCAGAACACATCAAGAGAAAATATATTTTAAATTGTAATAGCCTGCTGAAAACAGTATAATTGGTTGCATGTGAAACTAATAGAAATATGAAATTCTCACGCTGACGCATCGAAATTAATATTATTTATATACGGGCATCATTATTTGGTTTGGATCTTGGCATACGGGTTAAGTGATAACACTTTTGAGAGCTGTACAATCGATATTGTATTATTGTGACGCACAGTTATTAAATGAATAAGTATTTTATAGAATCCTGCGTACCCACTGTGGAAACGTTATTTTAGAGATAATCTTCATGCAAATTGAAATTGTATTCCTTCTCTTGAAATAAGCCAGATTCTGACGGAATTAAACGCACATCTAAAATTTTTCACGGTAAAAATCGAGATCGCGTTGATAACGAGAATGAAATCTCGAAACTGGTTCATTTTCGATTGGTCTCTAATACTCAATTTATAAATGTAACGGTTCCAGAGATTGAACGATTACTACTTTTTATTTAACTTAAACAATAGTTTTGAAAGAAATAATTTCTTGTTTGGTCTCTAGAAAAATAAGAAGACATGTTCTGGAATATAGCATTGTATTAACAATCTGTAGTTACCTATAAAATAACTCCACAGTCAGAGGCACAATTTTTCAAAAAGCTTTTATTGTCTTACCCGGACGCGTTCGGTAAAGCACGCAAATTTTCACTTTAGCTGTAACGTATTCAATTAAATTTTCAATTATGCACGGAAATGAATGGATCGGCAACACACGGACCCCGCGTCGACGAACGGAGAATAATTTCATTGCATCATATCCTCCTAATGGAAATAGATTCCGTAGGGGGAACGATGCCCATTATCAGCTACTTATGAACTATTCTCGCTGTATAATGGCATAATAATTCGACGCTGAATAGTTTACCGAGTGTAATCCATTATGGAAATGCAGTGGGTCTCTATAAGCCTTGGCACAATGAACTGCGAATTACCAGAGGTTCATTCGATGCCAACACCTAAAACCGTTTTTGTACTACCCTGACTTCTCCACTGCGTATTCGGATCTTCTGTCAAATGACGTACTCTGGTATTAGATATTGGGAGAAGCCTAAGAGAAGATTTTCCGTAGTTTAAATATAATATAATTTTTAAATTCGTTTCCAAGAACAGCATTTCATTATATTGAACAGCATTTGAAGAGTGCTAAAAAGACTATGTCGGAAAATGTAACACAATTTTGTTGTTGTTAGATCTCATTAATTCGCTTAAAAGTTTCAAGAAATGATAAATCGTCTTTTTAAAACGTGTCAAATAGTTCTAGAATATTTTCTTCAAATTTAATTTTCTTTCTCGAAATTTTAAATCTATTTCTTGAACATTGTTGAAATGCAAATTAACTAAAAGTTCCATGGCGCGTGGAGATATCCAGAATATTTAAATAACATAATTCACATTCATTTCGCATTCACATTATTTAAATATTATTTTGAAAATAAATCAATTAGCGGTATTTGATGTCCAAGGGTATAATAACCGCTAAGTGTAGGTAATGATGTATTGAAAGATGCATAAGACAAAGTGTTCTCAAATGATAATGGACTTGCTCAAATTAAAGAGACATCCTCATCGTGTTCCAATTGAAGAATGTACATTGATTTTTCGTTACAATAGTCACGAAATCAAGCATGAACCTTGAACTAAGCTGTTCAGTCGAACGTCGTGAAAAACGCTGATCTTTCTGGCAGCAGTTTCGCTTTCTGTCATCCATATTAACTCTTCAATCAACCGTCTAAAAGTTTCGCATTCTTCTTAAGATTGCTAATGACTAGACCTCAGATTTTAGAACAAATGCCTACTTAGTTCCTTTAGGAAGTTGTGGAAAATAATTACAGATGTTTACAATTCATCAAAAAATGGATCTACTGAAAGCATCTAATAAAGCCTAAAATTTTCTGAAAGAGAGGTTGATGCCTATTTTAAACTTTTTGCCAAAAACAAGTATTTTTTAAGAATTATCATATTTTAATTACTCTTTTTTTAAATCCGTTAAACCTAAACGCAAATACTAGCCAGAATTTTCCGAAACGTGAATATTCCCGAAACATAAATATCAAATACGCAATCGTCTATGCCCCAAAATCTCTCACCGAATATACGGAACATAAAGAACCTTGCAAGTCAATACAAAGACGTTTTTTGACGTAAATAAATAAATAAATAAATAAATAAAGAGAATGTTTTACGCTCGTCTCCGATCAGCAGGCACTTCTTTAGCAATTGCACTCATTCCTGGGGCAGGTGCGCTGTTGACAGATTGAGAAAGAAAAGTGTGAAAGAATGAATGAAATGAAAAGAAATGAAAGTGAATAAAATAATATGCCTGTAGTCACTCTCGTAAATGTAAAAATACATGACTTTTGTTTAAAAATAAAATTTTAATTCGTTATCAGTTTTAGCCAGAAATGTTTCATGTCTAATGTTTCTAATTGCCAGGTTTAATAATTTTGTAACCAAATCTCTAAAACGTCACTTTTCATGCCTAATAGTGCCTAATTTCATTATTTTGTTGTCTATTTTAGATGTTTAAAAACTTTTTTGTGCCTAAAATTCCGAGGTCTACTAATGACACAGCGGTTGGCAACAATGCCCTACACACGCTGAATCGCTTCACCCGTATTAAATGCATTTGTATCACTAACTGACTTTTGCCGTTTTATCAGTATAGTTATCAACGACATTGTTTCTGCACTTTTCTCTCATTGTCTTATCATGACTGTCATTACTTGTCATTACTTATATAGAACTATCGCCGACAATTCGATGTCGTCACACGTTTCAGCATTCTCGTATTCCTCCCTTTTCACTTTCTTTGGTATTCATTCAATGGATCTACCATCACCACCAGTACGTTTGTTTTGTAGTACCCACTACGACGATATGTCGAATCTGCTTTCCCGGTCACAGTAACCTACACCACAAGTCGAGATAATGCTACAGTAAAAATTAGCAGCCCTGCTTTTTTCACTATAGCCTTCCCAAATCTCACACCTGTTCTCCATACTTGTCCTATATTCAATTCTATCGTATATTTCACAAATAAATTTCATCACCGTGTTTTTTATTCACTATTGCGTCTGCGCACAACCGACTGTTACTTTTAAGTGATTTTCCAACTTGAGACTACTTAACATTGGCAGACTGCCACCCAGTGGCACTATCTTCCGCCAACTTACCAGACCCGTCTGGCCGACCGTCGACCACACGACGTCTACATCTCAACAGCAGCCTCTCACCCCATCTCAAGAATCGCCTCTGTTCCTTGGGCCTTCTCCGCTTCCACCTCCTCCTTCTGTCAGGTCCGTCCGTCATCGTCGCAATAGACACCACGGCCAGCGCTACAGGCTCTGCCACTGCCTTCACTCCCACCGCCGCCACCATAGCCGCCACTGTCGCCCCGCCGCTACCTTTGCCACCATTGCCGCCGCCGCCCCCACTGCTGCCGCCGTCCCCGCCCCCTCCCACGCCGCCGCCCCCATCACCATCCCCGCCGTCGCTCCTTCCGCTGCCTCTGCTACCGCCCCCGTCCTCGCCCCCGTCCCCACCACCACCCCCGCGCCGCCCCGTCCTCGCCCCCACCCCCCCCATAACCCCCGCCGCCCCCTCCGTCCTCGCCCCCACCACCATCCCCGCGGTCGCCCCGACATCGTCCCAACCGCCGCCCCAGCCGCTGCCCCTCCCGCCGATCCCGCCTCCCCCACCACATCCACGACCACCACCACCACCACCACCACCACCACCACCACCACCACCACCACCACCACTACCACTACCACCACCACCACCACCACCACCACCACCATCACCTCACTTCCGACATCGCCACTCTACCGCCACCGCCACAGCCACCGCTCTCACCCTTCCCGTCACCGCTCTCACCCTTCCCACCTGCCTCACCCTTACCACTGCCACCTCCACTCCACCACCTCCTCCTTTTCTTCCTCCTCCTTCTCCTCCTCCTCCTCCGCCGCCGTCTCGTCTCGTGTCGTCTGGTCCCGTCACGGCGCGGGGCCCCGCCTCAAAGAGGCGGTGTGCGGTGGCAGAGGCGTCGCCGGCGGCGTGTCGGCATAAAATTAGAGTGGCTGACGCGGCCGCCGCGGCGCGACCCCTCGCCGGCGCTGGGCGGGCGCGTTTGACGTGGCGCCGCCGCCACGCCAGCAACAGCACGGTGGGCTGCGCGCGCCCTCGCGCGGACAAAGCGCCCCTCTGGGGATCTGGGTGGGCCATTTTACTCTTCAGTGGACCGGTAGGGCCCTTAGGGAGCGCAGTGAAATTGTTTTCTCCGAAATAAAGCTGGGATTCGATGACGTGAGACCGTGGGCGGTGGCTCAGTGCATCGACTGATGTCACTGCAGTGCCTCTGACCGGGAGGTCCTAAGTTCGTGGTCCGACGGCGGCAGAATCTTCGACATTAGCTTTTTCAGCTAGGTCGAATTCAGTCGCTGTCTGGAAGAGAATTCTAGTGGCCGGCAGCTCTGATCGGTAGTTTTCCGTGGTTTGTTCGATCAACACCAGGCGAGTGTCGGAGGAGTACTCTAACAAACGGGCCACGGACCGCGCGCGATCTTTCCTTTCTCTTTCCTATCCTCACCCCTTACACACACACACCTACATTAACATGCAGTACAGTACCACACATGTCGGGAGACCAGTCGAGAACTTGTCCCGGCTGGAGCGGTGCCTCGCTGTGGGGAGACACCTGGTTGGAGAAAACTCCGTTAGCCGACGGAAGGTCGGCGCCGGATCTCACCATCCAGTGGGGGATGATCACTGCTACCTCCCGAGGAAAAACACGCTCTGCACTTACGGGGCTAATGACCATAGTAGTTGACGCGTGCGGAATCACTAAGAATGAAACAATCAATCGATAACTTGAGCATCTGAGAATGCGTTTTTGCGAGGGTTTGAAAGATGGCGTTACTTGTTCCTTGTCCCTCCCTAAATGTGCATAATGTCGACAGTACAAGATCGGTACTTGAAGTAACTTGCGGTTTGAAGTAACTTTCATGTTCTGTCGACATTGTGCTCATTTAAGATTTTAAAACTTTCGTTCTGGGCTTTGTTAAGTAATCAATTTGTGTCGAGGTTTTCAGCCATATTGAGATTCCGCCTTCGGAATTAAAGCTATTCTTTGGCAATTAGCGAATTCAAAAGTATGGCTTTTCTTCAGAAATTCAAGACGCTGTAGACTACATGAACTTGAAAACAAGCTTCAATTGAAACAATCAAAGACAACAAAAGAAGTAAAATGAATCTGCAAAATGCATAGAAACGAAAATGCACTCCTAATATACGCGATACTTCCTTAAATCACTGTTACCTTGAAGCACGCTTCTGTAACAGCAATTGCTAAGCTGTATTCGGACGGACGCCAATGCCCAAATTCCTTTTTGTATTGAATCGTGGAGTGTAATTTACAAAAGTATTGCTTAATTTTTCAATTACAGATACTTTGGTACGTTAAAAAATTACACAAATTAAAGGACGCAATGCTTTTTCATCCTACTTGTCAGCAGATAGAATTTGGGGTCCAGCTAGACCCCTTCTTACCATTAAGAAGTTCAACACAAATAAACTTACGATACGTTATTACCTTGATTAAGGAGATCGTTATACACTGTATCAAGAGGATCGTGATTACAATGGAAATATGAAAACAGCTGAATGATAATAATTGTTCTCTTATGGAGTTATGAGAGCAATTTTTACAGGGGTGTGGGAGGGAAATATGACAAGACAGACCTAATCAAGTTAACATCTTGTTAACTACTAAATAAATAAATCTCAATTATTAAAAGTAGGTAAAAACATAGTCTTGTATGCATCACTTGCGTTTACTGCTTCTAATGATCTTGTGCCAAATTCCCTGGGACTTTTCGTCGCCGCTTGGTCGTTAGAACCCTCATAATGCCCTTGATGCATAACAAACTATTTGTAAAGAGACGTCAGCCTAAGAAGGGACCATTTTGTCAGGTTGGACAACAAAAGAACCTTGCTGGATAACGACATTGCAACAGATTGTGTCGAAGGCATCTACAAGCGAGAAAACTAAACGAACTGATTAAAAAATTGAGACTGTGGGACGTGGAATTGAAGTTATGCTGCCAGCGGTAGCCAAGGAGTAGCTGTCAGAGCGGTCCCTGAGTACTCTCGCTACACCACAGTAGTTCACGCTCCCCCGTTTCTCAAGCTCGCTTCCGACGCAGACCCACCGTGCGCCTTCGCCGCCTGCGCCGCCCGGCGTCCACCGCGCGTGACGCTCTGGGATTTAAAAGCAGAACAGAGGCGCGCTGTGCGGAGCGGCGCGTGGCGAGCGGTGCGTGGCGTGGCGGGACGTGGAGATGCGGGGCGTGGCGGGACTGGGCTGGGCAGGGATAGGTGCGGCGAGGCTGGCAGGGCGGGGCTGTGTCGGCGGCGCGGGGCTGGTGGGGTGGAGCTGACGGGGCTGGCGGGACGGGGCGGGGCTGCTGGAATGGGGCGGGTTTGCCGGGACGGGGCGAGGCGGCGAGCAGGGCAGGGCTGGCGAGGCAAGGCTGGTGGGTCGGGGAGGCGGGTTGTCGGGGCGGGGATGGCGGAGCGGGGATGGCGGAGCGGGTGGGCGGAGCTGGCGGGCGGGGGTGGCGGGGCTGGCGGGGCGGGGCTGGGCAGTAATAGGTGTGGCGAGGAAGGGCGAGATGCGGCGGAGCGGTGCGGGGGGGCTGTCGGGGCGTGGAGGGACGGGGCCGAACAAGCGAGGCGCCCGCCTCCACCCTCTCCTCCCCGCGCCCGCAGAATTATTAATACGGCCACGTGCGCCTTGACGCGTGGCGGCGGCGGCCGACGCGGGGCCGCGCACGGCGGAGCGCGCACTGCGGCGCGTTCTTCGCGGCGCGCAGGTGGCCCGCCCGCGCGCCGTGATGTATGGCTGACGACGCGGCGGAATGCGCTAAATGGGCGCGCGTGCGGGAGGGCGCTTCCTGGGGAGGCGCGCGGAAAGAGACGCCGCGAATTAGTACCCTTGGTGCGGCAGGACATGTTTATTTACGTCCTTGGCCGGATTAACAGTAAATAACGGACGTGGATAAAGGAACGCACAGCTATGGTTTTTAACCAACCTAGTCTGTTATTTGCGTTATCGGCCCTGTGACGGTCAGTACGTATTATAATATTTTTATAATGAGAAATCGTATAAGAAAGAAATATTACATTTCTGCCTCTAGGATGGATTGTACTCATTTCCCGTGGTGTGATCGTGGGTCTATAAAACATAGAGTTATAGCTTTCCTTTGAAAAAATGTCCCAGTTTGTGTAACTGTATGATGAAATAAAGCACAGACAGGCGGAGTTTGCTAGTTGCGGTGAAGGGAATGGTATGTCATGTTTGCCATATGTCTCTCTTAACCCTACGAATGGGAATTCAGGCACGGGGGTCCCCGTTAGCTAGCCGGCAAAGTCGGACAATGGACTTACAATGTCGAATACATTTATACACAATATACTTTCTTCAATTAAGTGAACTCATACGCCATGTCTACCTACAACTCATTTGTTTGGATTGCTCATAATGGTCGGGCTCTGATAAATCGTTAACGGATACCGACCGTTAATAGTATATCTTCGGTCCTGTATGTTTACGTTTAGTCGATATAACAGTATTAGAAAAAATTCCGAACGTGTTTTCATTAAGTACCTTACAATATTTACACGAATAGACTTCTAGCAAGCCTTTGTCAAATCCTAGATTTGGAAACTAAAGCATCATTAGGTACTTTATTTATTTATTTATTTATTTATTTATTTATTTATTTATTTATTTATTTATTTATTTATTTATTTATTTATTTATTTATTTATTTATTTATTTATTTTGTTTATTTATTTATTTTGTTTATTTATTTATTTATTTATTTATTTATTTATTTATTTATTTATTTATTTATTTATTTATTTATTTATTTATTTATTTATTTATTTATTTATTTATTTATTTATTTATTTATTTATTTATTTATTTATTTATTTATGTGCTAAATGGTCCCTCGTGCATTAGAACGGTTGCTTGGAGAACACTGAATGACTTACTGGAATTTAATACCCTTAGAACATGAGTTGCACATGAAGTGCCTAATGTGAGTTCTGTGAATGAGAACTCTTATGACATGTGTAGGCCAAAGCATCAAATAAATAAAGTGTATTCGTTAGTTGTTGTACTGACATCTTATTGACTATTTGGTGGTCTCAGATGTCAAAACAATAGCAACCATTGCATTTTTAGGTATTTTTTTAATGGCTGTCGAAGATTTCAGATGGTCCGTTACGAGGTGGCCGTAATTTCTGACGACGAACGTCTTACAAGCGCATGCTTGACCATGGCGGTGTAAGCTATCTCAGTGTTCTCGGGCGCCAATAAGAGAGATTTATTTATTTTCTTAGTCTTATGAAAACCCAGGCACGAGATTTTGTTGACTCTTCTGTTGCTAAATGAATTGTTCAGAACATTTTTTTATTAATTTTATTTTCGTATGTAGCGAAATAGGGCTTACGAAGCTAGTTTATGAACTGTAACCTAGCAAGCTTAGTACTGTTATAGGAGAGAGAGGATACGCGAGACCTCAATAATTAATAGTTTTGTATGCTAGAATGTATGGCAGAATAAGACAATTACAGGAAGGAAAGAAAAAACAAAGTAATTTTGTAATCGTGTATTTCTCTTTAGGGTGGTTTAAATTTATCCTTTCTGAATCTAGAATCATTACGTAATACTGATGCAAATGTCAATGGCACGTTATTGGAAAGGAAACATGATATAGAGAATACCCAAGATACCTACCTTCCTATTCCTTTCCTCTCTTATAGTCCCTTATAAATAAACCGTAATTATAGATTCCGTAGTCAGAAAGTGAATCTAGCTCGCTGACCGTTAACCAACGGGTTCCGCCTTGCGCCTCGTGCAGTAGTCGCCCGAATGCTTCTGGCAGTGATGAGAAACTTTTTTTTTTTTTTTCGTTATTTAAGGTCGCATCAACATCTAAGGTCATTAGCGACCACTATTACTGTAGATTCAACTGTAAGGGAAACTGTAGGAAGAACACTTATGGATAACACAGACACACACAAACACCCATGCCCGAGGCGGGATTCGAACCCGCGACCCTTCGGTCCGAGATCACTACGACACTACTGCCTTAGCGATCTCGGCCACCGGGCCGGCAGATGAGAAACTTTCTAGTCCATCTTAAACACACAACCGCCCCCACCCTCTATCCCACCTCTAAGCCGCGTGCCTTCTTCCACCTTCGCTCGATCCCGCCCCCGCCCCGCCCCCGCCGCGGTTCTGCTGCCCGACGCGTGCATATCGGGTGTCGCGCAGCCCCGCCGCAGCCGCCGCCGCCGCAGCCACCGCAGCCACCGCCGCCGCTGCCGCCGCGCTGCCGCTGCACCGTCGGGTGTTTGCTGGAGCCGCGGTTGCACCACTAGTGCCCTCCCGCCCACCAGGGCCTCGTCCACCGGCTCAGTTGTCCGTTGCAGAGAGCAGGGCGACGGGTACGCCCACCCACCCTCCCACGCAAATGCCCTTCCTCTCAAATTTCCTTTCGCCTACCCAGCCGACTAACGCCCACCTCACCCCCTTTCGACCTGTCTCTCTCTTGCTCTTGCCTTCTCTCGCTCTCGCCCTCTCTCGCTCTCGCCCTCTCTCGCTCTCGCCCTCTCTCGCTCTCGCCCTCCCTCGCTCTCGCCCTCTCTCGCTCTCGCCCTCTCTCGCTCTCGCCCTCTCTCGCTCTCGCCCTCTCTCGCTCTCGCCCTCTCTCGCTCTCGCCCTCTCTCGCTCTCGCCCTCTCTCGCTCTCGCCCTCTCTCGCTCTCGCCTTCTGTCGCTCTCGCCATCTCTCGCCATCTCTCGCCCTCTCTCGCCCTCTCTCGCCCTTGCCCTCTCTCGCCCTCGCCCTCTTCCTCCCTCGCCCTCTTCCTCCCTCGCCCTCTTCCTCCCTCGCCCTCTTCCTCCCTCGCCCTCTTCCTCCCTCGCCCTCTCCCTCCCTCGCCCTCTCCCTCCCTCGCCCTCCCACGCCCTCTCTCGCCTTCGCCCTCTGTTGACCTCTCCCTCTGTCGACCTCGTTCGCTCTCTCCCTGTCTCATCCGCTCATTGCCTTTTCTCTTACCCTCTCTCCCTCCCTCCCTCTAGCGTCATCGCCCTCCCGTGCTGGCGCCCGCTCGCCAACCCTCCCGCCCACCGTCGCGTTTGCATAGGCCCCGCGGGGCGCCCCGATTCCAAAGGTGCAGCGCCGCGACGGAGCCGCGCGTCTCATAGGGCGCGGCTGGGGGTCCCTTCTGCCCCTTTGTCAACGGCGGAATGGCATGTTGATAAACGGGCTCGAGGTAGAGATCGCTTTCTGACATCCCCGACCCCTCAAACGCGCCGCGCTCTCTCTGTCGTGTCATTTTTGTAAACATTTTGCTTCCGAGCTCTTTACAGACCCTTCTCGGTGAGGGGGCTGCCGGAGACACTTCCCAGAATAATCATTAAAGTTCGTAAAAATTAAAGTTCTCCTCACTCAAAGAAATACTCATAGTATTCATACTCGTAGTAGGTAGAACTAACTAGTCATCTCACAAAATCATCACTCTTGAACCTCAGTGAAATTAAATAATGAAAGGCCCCTAAATCCAAATACATAAATAGATTGATAGATAAATAGATAAACAAATAGATAAATCATTAATGAATGAAACTATCAGCCCTGGGTAGCATACGGTATGTGCATATGGAAGGATGTGGGTTCGAATCCCACTTAAAATAGGTGTTTTCGTCGTATGTTGGTATCATGGTTGACCGTTCATTGCATTACGAATAACACTGAATGACCATTTCATCGTTCATCATGAGCATGTATAGTCATTTAGAGCCCGGAAGTTCCCTTTTGTACCTCCCAAGTATCGCGAATGGTAGATACGTTTGCCGGGATCGGGGTCGCTTAACTTTGAAAAGCAATATAACTCAAAAATATTCATACAACCAATTGGAAATAATATTTTTTTTTAAATTTCCATTCATATCTCTATATTTCAATTCTATATTTCAATACATCCCTATATTTCAAATAGTTGAATTTCATTTCGTATACTTGACAAAATATGTTTAGAACTTGTCAAAAGAAATTTAAAATGAATAATTAATTAAAGTTTTTGGAAGCATTGTGCTATATATATATATATATATATATATATATATATATATATATATATATGGGTTTTATCACGTTTTACACATATTTCTCCTAATTTTAGACGCCGACAAAATACCAGCGAATTATTCTGAACGCTCGCTGCACATTTCATCGCCATCATGTAGATAACCATTGCGGTAAACTCAAATACAAATGCAAAGGCCAAAATTCCCGCGTGGCATGTCAATGCAGTCAGTGATTCACGTGATTCAATCAGTGCGCACCAACTACATGCAATTCGCCCAGCGGACCTCAGCAAAGAGGTTTATTTGGGCCTATCGCCTCTCCGGATGATATTTACGCCCCAGAGGGGAAATAATATTAGTGTCCAGGTCATTAATATTACAATAACATATGACCTCAACCAAATCTCATTGTATAATTTGTTAATCGCCACCACAAAAATCAATATTCCTCTCATTTTAATCTCGCTCCGGTATTACGTATGGAACAAATTGAGATCGTTTTGTACGCAATCTTTTTAAACGAACAGTTTGCCGTCGCTACGTTCATTATCGTTATTAACAACGTGATAACCATTGCGGTAAACTCAAATACAAATGCAAAGGCCAAAATTCCCGCGTGGCATGTCAATGCAGTTCATGTCAATGCAGTCAGTGATTCACGTGATTCAATCAGTGCGCACCAACTACATGCAATTCGCCCAGCGGACCTCAGCAAAGAGGTTTATTTGGGCCTATCGCCTCTCCGGATGATATTTACGCCCCAGAGGGGAAATAATATTAGTGTCCAGGTCATTAATATTACAATAACATATGACCTCAACCAAATCTCATTGTATAATTTGTTAATCGCCACCACAAAAATCAATATTCCTCTCATTTTAATCTCGCTCCGGTATTACGTATGGAACAAATTGAGATCGTTTTGTACGCAATCTTTTTAAACGAACAGTTTGCCGTCGCTACGTTCATTATCGTTATTAACAACGTGATATGGTTCTCTTTTTCGTTCTCGGAGTTTAAATAAATTAGTTCATATAATTAATGAGTGCGCACGTAGGAATGAATGAAACGCGGAGTTCCTGGAACAAATTGGATATTTGATTATTTAATCCATATTTTACTTGCGTATGAATGATAATGAAGTACCACTGCATTTTCACGTAATGCTTCTGTTCGTTTTTGCCAGTAGTTTTTAAAACGTTTAGTAGCCTCTTGATCACACTCCCAACGATAGTAAAACAGCAATTTTCATTTCAAACGTATTTTTTAAAATTTAGCAGCTAAAAGGGAGAAGTCATTCAGATTGAATTAATGCTTATTGTTTTCTACTCGTAGATTATTGGAGTTTATTTATGTTATAACTTATTTAAATTTTATTTTTTGTTCCTACAGTTAACTGCTTAGATAGAATTTCTTACGAAAAGAAGAATGATATAAGAGGCTGTAATATATTGATAAGAATCTTTTGCATTTCCATACCTTGTATCTACATGGAAATCACTGAAAAATTGATCGCACCAAACAAGAGTATGTACTACTTTATTAATAATGATTGCGATTACAATCATAAGGGTAGTCCAACAGAAACTGCTAATAACCATCTAAATACATTACAATAAGAAGCACAAGAAGAAATATATTACATGTGGTTCTCTAATTCCAAGACCCCTGAGCGAGAATCGATCGACCTTTGACATGGATACACGAAAAGAAGAATGAATACGACTATTAATTGTTCACATGGAAATCACTGAAAAATATCGGTATTATTTTAATGCATTACAAATGCCTAGTCCAACAGAAACGTGAATAAATCTAAATACATTACAATAAGACACAGAAAAAATATATTACAGTGTTCTCTAATTCCAAGCCCCTGAGCGAGAATCGATCGACTTCATCCTGTCCCTAGCAGCGTGACGACGCGTTCCGTCTCTGGGATGCGGTACCGGAATGCTGTTCTTATTAGCCGCCGGAGCCGAATCGAGGCTTGTGCCGGAGTCTGTGCTGGACCGCGTCCGCGCGCCTCCACTTGCTCCCGCTTGCCCCCCGCCCCCCCACCGCATCACCCCCATCAGATAGAGCGCGCGCCGCCCGCCCGCAGGACAACGTTCTCTTATCAGTCACGCGCGTTTGCCCGCCGCCGCATGGGCAGTGGGCCACAATGGGCCACAACGATCGTTTCTAAGAAGTATCTTTCTACCTGCTTGGTTTTTAATTTTTCTTTCGGGCGTTTAAGGGGGAAGATACACCACAAAACGCATGGGCAGTGGGCCGCAATGGGCCACAACGAGCGTTTCTAAGAAGTATCTTTCTACCTGCTTGGTTTTTAATTTTTCTTTCGTGCGCTTAAGGGGGAATATACACCATAAAACGCATGGGGAGTGGGCCACAATGGGCCACAACGAGCGTTTCTAATAAGTATCTTTCTACCTGCTTGGTTTTTAATTCTACTTTCTCGTGCTTAAGAGGGAATATACACCATAACACCTTAAAAAATTCGATTTTTGAAAACATTTTTTTCGTATGAATTAATTAATCATGAATATTTTTGGTGTACAAAACATTTTGATTTTTGCAATAGTTTTCGAGTTATGATTTAAAAGATATGTCGCTGCATTATACATCTATTAGAGTAGTAAGGTAAGCCACACTCTCGAATCTAACTTTGTCCTTTGTTTTTCCAGAATTACCATTTTTAAGATATAACTTCGTCCCTTGTTTTCCAGAATTACCGTTTTTAAGATCCGTTTCCCTTGTATCTCAACAATAAATCATTTTAAAGCTATGAAATTTTTAGGATGTATTTAACCAAGTATTATCTAGGAAACCATGCTAAATCATATACTTTAGATCAATAGTTTTTGTGATAAAAATATAAAACTGAAAAAAATATCAATTATCAACATATTAATTTTGGATTCAAATTAAAAATATTATTTATCCAGAGATCTAAGTGAAAGGGCATGGTTTTATACCTGTGAGTATTGTCAACATATTAAAACAAAAAAATTGTAAAAACTTCAAAATTATTTGAGTTTTCAGGGAAACACTAAGTCACTGCATGAAAAACCGGTTGAATTTTGATTTTTCAAAAAACAAATGAAGTTAAAAGCAAATTTGTCCTTGCATAAGAAAGATATGTGTGTCAGTTAACTTTCACTGCGGTGAAAGGTGCTTATTTAGTAGTTATTTTCGTTTCAATGGAGAACAAAGTGGAAAAATAATCAAAATTTAACTGCTGTAAGCTGTATCTTCCCCCTTAACAAGGGGGAATAATTTAATGTAGAGTGGACCACTGTGCGCCAGTCGGCGTTTCCAACGCCGCGTGGAAATAGAATGATTGGATTCTCCTTGAACCCCGCGTGCTTTACATCGTGTACGCTTGCTACCGATCGTTATCGACAGGTCGAAAAACTTCCATGCTTCTTCACAGGTCCCTAACCGAGGACATTTTGATTAATGACGGTCATTAGCTCTTCAGGCGACTCCACCGATCAAATGTCTCATTTCTTCTTACTCGTCTTTTCTTCTTCGTCTTTTCTTTGTAATTTTCTTTTATCTTTTTGCTTTTCTTTGAAGATTTTTTTTTCTTTTTGCTATCGCCTTCGGCTGCTTCGATGTTGATATTCTGTTGAAGAGTGCATACTAGTTTAATTTAGTACATTTAAATCTGAATTTAATTCTTGATATATCATATACAGTGCTTTATAGGAATATACGTTAAAGATTTTTTTAGTTTCGGAAGAAAAATGAAAATAAAATTATATTCAAATTTGATATTGTATAAAAGAATAAATTTTATAATTTCATCACATTGATAGTTAATACTAATGCATTATTTACCTGTCAGTATCGCACAAAACTAAGAAGATACATATAAAAGCTGTGAATTTGTATTGAATTTAATAGGAATCAGTTACTCCATCAAGAAGCGATTGATATTAACTTCATTAAAATTCTGCGAATTTATTGTTTCTAAGTGACAAGTATGCGTGTTATTCACTCATACACATAGAAAAATGACACTTGTCATTAATTCAATATCAAGTTGTAAGTACTATTACATGTGTTCTCATTTAAAGGAAATCCCTTTTTTCAAGCATTTTTATCGTCTAATGAATAAATATCAGGGCAATTTTATGACAAGCACAGACAACATTCTTTGCTATCAAGGTGAATATGAGCTAGAAGTCAGATAAATTAAATCTTTTAGGTTGTTGCAGATGAAGTAATAATTATTCCTGACTGGAAAGCTGATTTACGAAGGAAAAGTAAGATGTTTTGTTCTATCTTCATTGTATTCAAAGGGCTGTTCTTTTTCGCTCGTAATCTATGTACCAGTCGTGACGTTCCGTTTCCAGCTGCTGAAGGTATATTGTTTTGCATTGTTTCTGGTGCAGTAACTCTTATAACCAGATTACAACTAAACCTCTCCTTTTGAATGTATTTTACAAAAAAAAAATGCACAATGCGTTTTATATTCCAACACAGACACGGAACATATTCGTATCCAAACAAAGCGAAGCGTTATTTTTAAATCTGTTTGCACCATTTTCCCCGGCGGCATGTACATAAGCCTAAATATGTGCGTTTGTACTGAAACAACGGATATTTCTTGAAAATAAAAAACACTTGAAATTACAGTTACATAGGCTTCCCTAAAGTTGCACAATTCGCTGTATACGGGATTCTACCCTTGACACAAACAACACTATTAATCAAAAGCTTGCAAGATGCTTCAGCTATCGCTTTCCCCTCTGCTTTGTTTATCGCGAACAAAAGAGGAGGTGATGTTGAGTGTTGAATGGCAGTACGTTGAAAGGGGAGACCTCCATTTTGAAGGGAAGCCTTCAGATAAGAAGGCTTTTGTGGGAATATATACATCTCCCCAGACATCCCCATAAAACGTAGCGTTTATTACTCCCTCACCCTCTCTCACAAACCGCACGAAAAATTTCTGAAAGAAAAATACAGTTTACAAAGAAAATGAAATTGATTTTATCTTCAGTAACCGTGGGTTAGGGAGACAGTTGAACTGAATGCGACCAGCAGCGGTTAGAACGTGCCCTCAAAGAGACAAATAACCCCGACCTTAAGAGCGGTTTTTTGACAGGCTTAAAGCATTCGCTTTCGGAGTGCCGGCCACCGAGCAGGTAAAAAATTCCGAGATTCCATTGTTCCTTTCTTGTAAACATGATTAACATTGTATCGAGCAAACATCGCTAGTGTAAAACATCCTCGTACGAGCTGACTTACAAGTTCTCGCGCGCATTTCATGCAGATGCTCTTTTCTTTCGCGTGCCGGCATTCACACGTGACCTTTCGAGGCTTCGGGACACAAAACATCAAAAGTACCTAGCCCTACCCGCCCAGAGCACGCCTGCGAAGGACCTCAATGGTGAAGGCGATGGTCGAGATGGTGGCAGTCACAGTAGTGTTGGTGACACTTAAATGAGGAGGTATGAGGGAGACGATCGTGAAAACTGTTTTTCGATTGGTTGACAATGGTGACACACAAATACGGAGGTATGAGGGTGACGCTCGCGAAAACTCTTTTTCAATTCGGTGACAATGGTGACACTTAACGGCAGAATATGATGATAAAGATCGTGAAAACTCATTTTCAATTTAGTGACGATGGTGACACTTCAAGATGGAGATATGATGATGACGATCGTGAAAATTGTTTTTCCGTTGGGCTATTCCTCATACTATGGCGACCGAATAACAAAGAACTGATACTTTATTTTCTTGTTAATGTATGGAACGATCAATGATGAATAAGATACTATGGTATTGTATAATATTGTGGGATACGTGCCTTCTGAAGTATAATCACGAGTGGGAATTTTTAAGGCCTATGCGGAAGTCAAACCCACGACCGGAACTCAGAGCGGGTTCCGCCTTAGCCGGCCGTGTGAATTAAGTCACTCATGGAAATGATGGACGGATTCTTAAAGTTAAATGGGACGCGGACATGAAGACAGACACAGTTTCGAAACAGGCATGAAATGGCTTCTGTGGATGAATTTAAGGTTCACTGTCCAAGGAATCGTATGTGATGCAAGTGAATTGTTTGCATCAAATGCAGGCATCATATATGGTACCTGCGTAGTACTATTCTTAATACTTTTACCTCTCGAATTTACGTCTTCCCATTTCAATACTTGGTGAACTTGTACTAAAAAACACAAAACAATCGACGTTGAGAGCGAGAGGCATAAAAGTGATCTAACGTAAAAAAAAGAAAAGTAAATAATCTGTATGATGAAAAATTAGGACGTAACGGACTAAAACTTGTTAACAGTACACTTGATATTTGAGTTCTCCCGATAACTTTCCGCCTCTGGCTGGGAGGTTCTAGGTTCGAGTCCCGGCAGAGCCAAGATTGTCGACACTAGCTTCTTAGCTAAGTCGTATTCAGTGGCTGCCTGGAGGAGGATTCAAGAGGCTGGCTGCTCTGATCAGTACTTTTCCGTGTTTTTTCGGATCAACACCAGGCGAATTCCAGAGCAAGTGCCCTAACAAACAGGCCACGGTCCGCGCGCGATCTTTCCTCCTCCTTCTTCCTCGTCCTATCCTCACCCTTACTAACACACAATTACACTAACATGCACTACACTGCCACATTCCGGGAGACCGGTCGGGAGCTTAGAGCTACTCCCGGCTGTGGCGGTGCCCCGCTGGTGGGAAAACCCCGCTAGCCGACGGTAGGTCGGCGCCGGATCTCGCCAACCAGCGGGGGAAGATCATCGCCACCTCCCGAGGAAAAAACATGCACTACACGTACGGGACTAATGACCTCAGTAGTTGACGCGCCCGGAATCACTAACAACCAACCCACCAACCGAAAACTTCCCCTCCCTGTTCATGAAGCGCCTCTGAATGCCTGTTCATGAAGCGCCTCCGAATGCCTGCTCATGAAGCGCCTCCGAATGCCTGTTCATAAAGCGCCTCCGAATGCCTGTTCATGAAGCGCCTCCGAATGCCTGTTCATGAAGCGCCTCCGAATGCCTGTTCATGAAGCGCCTCCGAATGCCTGTTCATGAAGCGCCTCGGAATGCCTGTTCATGAAGCGCCTCCGAGTCAGGAGCGCGAAGGAGAGAGAGAGGGAGGGGGCGGGGCGGGGTGAGGCGAGACGCCATTTGCAAACAATGCGAGGCAAGCGGTGGGCGGGCGCCTGCAAAGGAGGCCTGTGCCGTGCCGCCTCCGCCGCCGCGCCCGCCGCGTGGGACCGGCCATCGGCGCCGCGCCGCACCGCGCCCGCGGACGCCGAACGGCTCCGAAGACCTAATCGACCATCAAGCCAAAGTCGTCCATCCACATAGCCGACCTCCGCAGGGGAGGGAGGGTGATCACTAGACATTGGAAGTTGAGGCACTAAAAAATCGTCTTTTAGGCGCCTAAAAAGGCACTGAAAATGTCAACAATAAGGAGAGAAAAGGCACTGTCATAAGTTACATACACAATAAAATGGAAAAATTGTAATTTTTGTCTATATTATTTTGTTAACGTAAATGCACAAAACCCGTTCGTATATTTTAATGTAAAACTAGATTTACATATTTACAACTCTTCTACATTTTATTCTTAATTTTTTCCATTAACCAGTAATACTTACGTATTACCAGTCACTTTTGAAGGATCACAATTTCAAATTTGCGACGACTGGGAGACAAAATCAGTTTAAATGCGGAGAAGGATATCTGAACGATGTGACTGGCATCTATTTTAGTTAGTCCAACACTGGCAACACTGAAACCTTCTGGGAATTTATATTTATTTCCACTTAAAATTTCGGTTCCCCCGGTGTATTATCAATCGTCCATATTTCAGATCTTGGCTGGTATTTATGAAATAGGGAAATGGAGAAAAATCAGTGGGTATACTTTCAGGAATTCTCTCGTAATTTTAAATTTCAAGACGTGAATTGAAGGTTTCGTAATGAATGATCACGTTGGTCCATCGCCGATTTTCCGATATCTTAGCATTGTATATAAATATAATAAATAAAAGTAAAAAAGTCCTAAAAAAAGTATTTATGCAAAAAATAGGCATTTATGCTAAAATAAACAAAAATAAGCATTATAAAACTTCATGTCATCATTTGTCATGATTCGCGGACATATATTATCAGCCTTTAAATAGTTCTCTAGGAAAAAAATAGGCATTTCCCTAAACATCCGATGTCTAGTGATCACGATGGCGTAGGTTGGCGTGGTCTCTGGTGGAGGGTCGTAGACGACCACCCGGTTCCTGAGACTCGCGGCGCTACTCACGTCGTCATCCTGAAGGTGCAGGTCGTGAGAGGGCGATGCTAAGCTTCTGGTAGTCGGGTTCGCTCGGCTACCCGTCTGTTGGGCCTATGGCGCGTCAACCTTTGGGCAGGATTGGGAGAAGGATGCTTTTCGGAGTTCTCCCGATCCCACTTGAAAGTCCGTCGAGAAACTAGATACCGCTCGTCAGATTGCCCAGGTTTTGGCTTTACCCACGTCAATAGCTGGCGGTCCCACTTTAAAGTCCGGCGGGAAACTAGATACCACTCGTCTGGTTGCCCAGGTTTCGGCGTTACCCACGTCGATAGCTGGCGGTAAGCAATGGGGAGACGGGATGCGGGCTCCGACCCGCCTGGACCTTAGTTCAAGTGGTCCCCAGTTGGGCTCTCGGATTTGTCGTGGCAGTGACCCGATACTTTGGGCAAAGAGAAGGTATCTTGTTCCCGGCGCAAGTGAGTGGCGCATTGTTTTGACTCCGGTACTAGCTTGCTAAGCTCCGAATCACCGCACTGGGAGAGATGGCATCAACTGATGTTACTGCAGTGCTTCTGACCGCGAGGTTCTAGGTTCAAATCCCGACGGCAGAATATTCGACTGGCTCGTCAACTAGGTTGAATTCAGCCGCTGTCTGGAGGAGAATTCTAGCACCCGGCTGCTCCGATCGATAGTTTACCGATGGTTTCTCCAATCAACATCATGCTAATTCTAGAGGAGTAACCTAACAAATGGGCCACGGAACGCGCGCGATCTTTCCTTCCTCTTCCTTGACCTATCCTCACCCCTTACACATACACACACACACACACACACACACACACACACTAACATATACTACACGACCACAAATGCCGGGAGACCGGTCGGGAGCTTAGAGTTTGTCCCGACTGCGGCGGTGACCCGCTGGTGGGAGACACCTGGTTGAGGGAAATCCCGCTAGTTGACGGTAGGTCGGCGACGTATCTCGCTATCGACCAGGGTAAGACCACCACCACCACCACCTCCTCCTCATCCCCCCGAGGAAAAAACATGCACTACACCTACGGGACGAATGACCTCCGAATTTCACGTACGCGGAATCACTAACAACCAACCGAACCATCGTAATCAGATCGTCCAATTGGCATTCATTCGCGGCAAAGGAGTTGCGTTCCCATTCGCAGAGCGTGTGACAAATCGCTTTGCGCCTGCGGCAGGTGGATGAAGCGAGGGCGCTTTTCTTCCGCGCGTCGCGTCGCGTCGCGTCGCGTCGCTTCTGCTGCCGCTGCGGCGGACGCGTGACTGACGGGGCCATTTGCACATGATGGAATGTCGCGAACAGTCCGCGGCGCGGCGCTGTCAGCGGCCGGCTTGGGTCGCCAGCGCGCGCGCCGCGGGAGCGCTGCAGATTTATTATTGGCAGGCTTTCAGCGAGCAGCGCGTCCACGCGGCGGTGGCCGGCAAAGTAGGGCGTGTGCGCGATTAACTTCATGAATGCTTTAGTGCGGGAGTATTTCGTGTTTTCAGACTCGTCGACTGCTTTAGCCATTAGGAGGATTCTGATGTCATCTTTTCATTGGTGCATTCTAGGTGTAGCCAATTTCTAAATGATGACCGGGAGCGGTAGCTCAGTGCATCAACTGATGCCACTGCAGCGCCTCTGACCGGGAGGTCCTAGGTTCGAGTCCTGACGGCGGCAGGATTTTCGACACTAGCTTTTCAGCTAGGTCGAATTCAGCTGCTGTCCGGAGGAGAATTCTAGCGGCCGGCTGCTCTGATCGCTAGTTTTCCGTGGTTTCTCCGATCAACACCAGGCGAATGCCGGAGCAGTACCCTACCAAATGGGCCACGGACCGCGCGCGATCTGTCCTTCTTCTTCCTTGTCCTATCCTCTCCCCTTACACACACACTTACACTAACATGCACTACACTACCACATATTCTGGGAGACTGGTCAGGAGCATAGAGCTTGTCCCGGGTGGGGCGGTGCCCCGTTGGTGGGAGAGTCCTGGTTAGGGGGAAACCCCACTAGCCGACGGTAGGTCGGCGCCGGATCTCGCCATCCAGCGGGGGAAGATCACTGCCATCTCCCTAGAAAAATAACATGCACTACACTAACGGAACTAATGACCGAAGTAGTTGACGCGCCCGGAAACACGAAAAAATCAATCAATTTCTAAATGAATATTTATTACGATATGTACTTGATTGAAATGTATAGTTATTGGGATATTTTGTCATTTTTTGCCATTTTAATGTCATTTTGTGGACATTTGCGTTATTTTTACACATTTTGTTTCATTTTCTTGTTTTTGTTAGTGAATGTTTCATGCAATGACAAACTAAAACTAAGTTTTCATTGTATCATCAGTTCATGAGGAAATTCACTACCGCAGGGAACTCCGATTTTCGCAGTGGATTCTGTTTTTTGAAGTCTCAAAATGACAGGGATCTTCGGTAACTTCCTGGGCCTTTCAAAACTGACGGTTGGAAGATCGGAGCTAAGAATTACTTTTCTTGCGAAAATGAGGACTTTACATTAAATTTAATTTGATATAAATATATTTTATTTAAAAATGTAAAATTCATTGCATATTCTCTTACAATTTTTTTAGTGTTTTTTTAAATGGTCGTTTTACCCTTATTTTTAAGTTATTTTATAGGTAATTTTTCTCTTATTTTTAAGTCATTTTATAGGTAATTTTTCTTATTTTTAAGTCATTTTATACGTCAGTTTTCACTTCAAACAATTTTTAGATCATCAGAATCCGAGCCGTGGTCATTAGACCCGTGAATGTAGTTTGTTTGTTTTTTTTGCTGGGAGTGGCGATGTTCCTTCTCTGCTGAAATGTGATCGGGCGCCGGCCTACACGGTGGCTTGGGTTTTCCTTCCAAGGTATCTCCCGCAACGGGGCACCGCCCCAGCCCCGACAAGCATAAAGCTTCCTTCTTGCATTCTGACCTGTAGTGTAGTGGTAGTGTAGTGCACGGGGGTGTATGTCGCGCGTGTAGATTTATAAACTAAAGACTCCGGTTACATTTTAACGGAAGTTTAAGACGACGCGAATGCACAAGTGTTCAGGGTATGAGGTAATTAACTTCTCTCCTTTCAATTCCCTGATTGTTTACTCATAGTTTTCTTTTAAACTTTGATCACATCCTCCGACAATCGTGTTTTAATTAATTACTGAAGAAGGTATTCGTCGTGCAGTCGTCGACGCGGAACGAAATGAAGATACACATGTGATTTTCGTCTTACATGCGTGTACAAGATGAAAATATCTGGCTGTCGAACGAACTTATAACAAAACAATTACTTGGTCAGCCGACCTGGAGAGCCGAGGTCGCTAAAAGCTGAAGAGCCATAGCTGCCTGGGGCTTGAAAAGTCGAAGGTTCGAATCCCGCCCGTAGCATGACTGTTTATATAAGTCCGTATACCGTTTCCGTTAACCCCAACGTCATTTACAGTGGTCGCTCTATGAGTTAGTTAGTAGTTCAAATGCAACCTTACCTACATAAGTTTTTAAAAAAATATTTGCTCATTCAGGAGAGTCCTTTGTAGCAAAGGTAAGTACTGGAGATTAAGATCCATTTAATAGTTTTGCCTAAGCGTGATGGAAAAACGACGAAAACGTGATTTAGTAGCAGTTACCTACGTTTTAACACTGAAATAATTATCACTCATATCGTGACTACCAAAAACAATTACAGAAAACACGTTCATTAAATTTCAAATAATTTATTTGGTTCTGACCTCTCCGTTTTTCACTTCACTTCTCACTTTTCTCATTTTGAAGTTGATACTTCTACTTTACAACGAGTACTCACGAAAGGACTAACATTCTTAGTAAATTAAAATAACGCCAGTGATATATTACAAACGGAAATAAGCGTTTGTGAAACATCTCCGGTGGATGGTGTAGCAAAAGTTAATTGAAACCATGCGAGTAAGTTGATACACACTTACCATTGAGAAATTCCCTTGTGGGAAAATGTCTACGCAAGTTTCGCTCCTCCGTGCGGTTTCGTGGTTCAGCTGCGGTGCCGCGGTGGCGGCGGGGCGAACCATGTCCATTACCCTTTGACACGGTTCCGCCAGGGGCGTGTCGAGAAAGCCAATTAATTATCGATTTGCATAAAGGAAAAGCTCCATCATTAACGAATAAATTATCGGCTGGCATTTCCAGCGGGCACGCGCGTGGGAGAGGAAGCGCCGTCGACGTCGTCGAGAGGCGTTTATGCAGCCATTTAACACGCAACGGCGCCGCCACCACCGCCGCCGCCTCCGCCGCCGTCTCTGCCGCCACTGCCACCGCCGCCGCCATTGCCACCGCCACCACCGCCGCCGCCATTGCCACCGCCACCACCGCCTCCACCGCCCGCCGCCACCACCGCCACCACCGCCACCCACCGCCACTGCCACCGCCACCACCGCCGCCACCGCCGCCGCCACCGCCACCGCCACCGCCACCGCCACCGCCACCGCCACCGCCACCGCCACCGCCACCGCCACCGCCACCGCCACCGCCACCGCCACCGCCACCGCCACCGCCACCGCCACCGCCGCCGCCACCGCCGCCGCCGCCGCCGCCGCCGCCGCCGCCACCACCACCGCCGCCGCCGCCACCACCGCCCCGCCCCCGCCACCGCCGCCACCACTGCCGCCGCCGCCACCGCTGCCGCCGACGCCACCGCTGCCACCTCCGGCACGCCCGCCCCCGCCCCCGCCCCCGTCATCGTCACCGTCACCGTCACCGCCCCGCCACCGCCAGTGCAACCGCCACTGCAACCACCACCAACAACAACCATCACCACCGCCACCCACCGCCGCCACCGCCGCCGCCGCCGCCAGCGCCACCGCCACCGCCGCCGCCACTACCACCACCGCCACCGCGACCGCCGCAGCCACCACCGCCACCGCCACCGCCGTCACCGCCTCCACCGCCACCAGGGTCGAAGCTGCATCGTACGATGCTCCGCCACCGTTGCCGGGTTATTGCCGTCACAGACCACCGCCCCCAACACGGCCCCGCCATCACCATTGTCGCCCCATTGTTGTCACCTGGAGAAGGGGGCTCAGGGCATCAACTGATATCACTGCAGTGCCTCTTTCCAGGAGGTCCTTGGTTCGAACCCCGATAACGGCAGTATTTTCGATAATAGCTTGTCAGCTAGGTCGAATTCAGTCGCTGTCTGGAGTACAATTCTAGCAGTCAGCTGTTCTGATCGGTAGTTTTCCGTGGTTTCTCCGATCAACACAGGTGAATGCTCGAGTAGTGCCGTAACAAACGGGCCACGGACAGCGCGCGCTCTTTCCTTCATCTACCCTGTCCTATCCTCTCCCCTTATACACACACACACACACACACACACACACACACACACACGAACATGCCTACACACACGAACATGCACTACATTATCGCACGTGCTGGGGAACTGGCTGGGAGCTTAGGGCTTGTTCCGACTGTGACGGTGCCCGGCTTGTGTGAGGTTCCTGGTTAAGGAAACCCCCACTTGCCGTCGTCAGGTCGGCACCAGATCTTGCCATCCATTGGGGAAGATCACCACCACCTCCTGAAGGAACACCATGCATTTCACTTACGGGAATAATGATCTTAGCAGATGACGCCTCCGTAATCATCAATAAATCCATTGTTGTCGAATATATCGCCTTGCTAAATACATCGCGTAATTACGATATATTCTACTTGCGTTAAAGAAATGCTCTACGAATGTCGGTTCTATTTTCTGGCATGTCGACTTTGTCGTTGATTAAATTTGCTTCGTTGACTGTATTCCATTCTGTTCACCTTCCATGCCCACGTCAGTCATTGGTTCTAGTATTTCCATCTGTTCCATTGTGTCTTCTTCCGCCATTTTTACGTTCACCTTCACCTTCATCTTTAAAGTCACCTCCCTCCCCACGTCGGCCGCCATCTGATACGGTACTTTGATTACCTCCACTGCCACCTTCACCGCCACCTCCCGTTCTATTTCCATCCCTTCCTGCTCCGTCTCTTCCACTGCTACCTCGAACATCGCCTCCTCCGCCCGTTCCGGTGCGAGGCTGCTTGGCGAGTCGGCTGCCTTATTTGGTTGAGACTGAAGCCCAGATGGTGGCGGCTTTATGGAGCAGTAAAATGAGTTACGAGGAACTAAATGGTCATTGATTTGGCCCGGCGGCGGCGGCGGCGGCCAGGGAGACACCCTCTCCCGCTGCTTGGAGGCTGCTTTCAGTGCTTAATTCCCTCGGAACCTCCTGTGCCTTTCGTTTAGGCACATTGAGTGGAGTTGTCTTTCGCCCTAATTGGTTTATTGTTGACGGATTTGGCTGACTTTTGAACGTCACTTACTTTTCGTATTTTCTTTGTTTCAGAGAACCTTGTTTTTTACTATTTTGGTCCACGGATTCTATAAATAACATTCACCTCGCTATTTTGAATAAGAATCGACTGATAGTAAATTTGTCGTGACTTGTTTGTGGAATAGTAACTAATGCTGTGAATTTTCACAAATTGTTGAATGTGTTTCTGTTGGAAATAAAAGAAATATCTGGAAGTATAATTTTATTCTTAGCTCCTGACAAAAACCCCTAATATCTCTTTGTGTCTGTGGCCTGTATCAAGAGTGAATTTGTTTTGTGGCCCTACATTTCGAAAGACAGGCTCATTCGTCTATTGAATGTGCTCGGCTATCGATTGGAGATCCCTGAGCTGCATATATATGGCACATGAAGTAGTTTGATACGTTTACAAACAAATTCACAAATGGCAGTTGTTTTGTACGTTCCATCCGTGACTATTAAGTATGTGTCAACCAAGTGTCCGTCTGTAATTGATGTATGGTCTGCTGTGAATTAACGCAACAGACAAAAGGCATCATCTAAACTTGCTGAGAAAATGAACTTTAACCTCATTTCGATCATGAAAACAACATCGTAGACAGTTTTTTTGAATTTAAAAATTATTGCCTTCACGAGGAGATAAAACATTTGGACACGTACGAGGAGACATGTACTACTCTTGGGCTACTAAATGGTTTACCTATTTTCAGCGAATTGATTAAATAAAAAGATTGAGAGAAAGAGAACAGCTTGAGCAGTTCTCTGCAACTCCAAGGGAGCCCGCATCACAAGTTCTGAAGTCGCCGAACTCCTAACGAACTACAGCCCGCATGGAACTTCCTTATGCACTTTGCTACACAGAAACATTGCCGTGGAAGACTTACACTTGTTACTTGAACCACATTTCCCAATGCCAACAATTCCCAGTGTAGCTAAAGAATCGTGTAGAGAAACTTCAATAAGATACTGGACTTGTAGTCTTCGAGAATTAAAAGTTTATTTTTTGTTCGACTATGATAAGTGCACAAAAATACACAATTATCCGAAAATATAGCTAAACGTATGTTCTTTTTCACTTTGTCAGAAAAATAATTTTTACAGTTAATTTTTACAGAAAAATAATTTTTACATTGTGTAATGAGTTATCCTTACACAATGATAACTCATTTTTGGGTGATCTCCTCGCAGTAATATTTCATCTGAATGCAAGAAAAAAAGACAGAAATTAACAGAAAAATATTTCACAGATTTCTGAATTGTAGCGATGTGTTTCATTCATTGCAAACAATGTGTTTTCCTTTTTCTTTCCTACTTTAACATATTTCATTACCTGCGTCCTAAACAAGGAGAGTTTACAAGATGAGCGCTGCAACGAAATCTTCACGATGGGAGTCATCTAGAAATCAAGTGGAGGGTGTTCAGTTACAGAAGCAAAGAGATGGCAAGTCAGTGAATACACGAGAAAAAGGGATAGTGAGAATGAAGGAGGATAAAAATGGAGGAAGAAGAGTAAAAAGCAGGAAGACTGAAAAGATGGATGCAAACATGTAAAAGGCTGGAAGAAAGGGTAGATTAAGGAAATGAAAAGGAAAATGGATTGTTTACATGGATCGTAGAAAAGCAGGAGGGAAGATAAAAAATGTCGAGGAAATGTAGGAAAGCAGGAGGGAAGATAAAAAATGTCGAGGAAATGTAGGAAAGCAGGAGGGAAGATAAAAATGTCGAGGAAATGTAGGAAAGCAGGAGGGAAGATAAAAAATTTGAGGGAATGTAGAAAAGCAGGAGGGAAGATAAAAAAGTGTTGAGGGAATGAAGGAAAGCAGGAGGGAAGATAAAAATTCTGAGGGAATGTAGGGAATAAGCAGGGAGGATAAAAAATGTTAAGGGAATGTAGGAAAGCAGGAGGGAAAATAAAACATGTCGAGGGAATGTAGAGGGAGACATGCAATGGAATGTAGAGGACATGCAAGAGGGAATGTACCAAGTGGGCGGGAAGCTAGGAAGGGAAGGTAGAATAGGATGAGAGCAGATAGAATAGGAAGCAAAAAAATAGAAACTTCGAACGTAAAGACAGAAGAAGAGAGGGCGAAATAAAAAAAAAAATAAGGAAGAAAAAGCTATTTGGGGAGGAGACGAAGCGACTGCAGAAAGGACATGCGGCCTGTGTGCGCTGGCTGGATTGATTGATTTTTTCGTGTTTCCGGGCGCGTCAACTGCTTCGGTCATTCGTCCCGTTAGTGTAGTGCATGTTTTTTCTCGGGAGATGGCGGTAATTTTCCCCTCGCTGGATGGCGAGTTCCGGCACCGACCTACCTGGTGTTGATCGGAGAAACCACGGAAAACTACCGATCAGAGCAGCCGGCCGCCAGAATTCTTCTCCAGACAGCGACTGAATTCGACCTAGCTGAGAAGCTAGAGTCGAAAATCCTGCTGCCGTGGGCAGTGGGAACCTAGGACCTCCCGGTCAGAGGCGCTGCAGTGGCATCAATTGATGCACTGAGCTACCGCTCCCGGTCGCTGGCTGGAGGTTGAACGGACCGGAGAGCGCTGTCTAGATGGCTGCGGCGGTGGCTGTGGGTGTTGCAACGCTGCAAGCGGCTCTTGCGCGGACGCTCCCGTCGGAGCCCGCCCGCCGCCGCCATCGCCTCGCAGATATCATCCTCTTAATTCATATCGATCCCGCGAGGGACGGCAGCAGCGCGATACATCACGCGCCCCGCCCCTTCCCCGCAACTTCCCCGCCTCTTTCCCGTCCCCGCGCCGCGCCCGGTGCTCCACGCCGCGTCTGGTTCCTCTGGCGCTCGCCGGACAGTGAGCCCTAGTCGCTGAACGTAATTCTCCAGCGATTAATGCAGGAAAAACATGAGTATTGAATAAATTCCATGGTGGTAGCAGATATCTAGTGGAAATCCATGATATATAGGGATAATCAACCACAACAATAACAATATCTATATATATAAAAGAAAATCGTGTTAGTTACACTATTTATAACTCAAGAACGGCTGTACCGATTTGGCTGAAAATTGGTGAGCAGGAAGCTTAGAGCCAGGAGACGGACATAGGATACTGTTTATCCCGTTCGACAGCGTTCCTGTGTGAGAACGCACGTTTTTGCACTTACGCAGTGCAACAAGGATAGTACAGTTTCTCACAGTGAGTGCGACGCGAGAAAAAGATGGGACCGGCTGTTAAGGCGGAACAGAGTTCGCCCGGTCAGCTAGTATACAATAAAACTATTATGTATTGTTATTGTTGTGGTTGATTATCCCTATATATCATCACAACAATAACAATATCTATATATATAAAAGAAAGTCGTGTTAGTTACACTATTTATAACTCAAGAACGGCTGTACCGATTTGGCTGAAAATTGGTGAGCAGGAAGCTTAGAGCCAGGAGACGGACATAGGATACTGTTTATCCCGTTCGACAGCGTTCCTGTGTGAGAACGCACGTTTTTGCACTTACGCAGTGCAACAAGGATAGTACAGTTTCTCACAGTGAGTGCGACGCGAGAAAAAGATGGGACCGGCTGTTAAGGCGGAACAGAGTTCGCCCGGTCAGCTAGTATACAATAAAACTATTATGTATTGTTATTGTTGTGGTTGATTATCCCTATATATCATTAACATGAGTATTGTATATGCTTATGGAATTTAAATGTAAGAAAATAATATCAGCAAGACAATTACGATTATTTAAAGCCCGTTTTACGTAGTTACTTTTCATCAGTTCAGAAAAATGACGGATCAGACCAGATGTAATTTATACAGAAATATGGTGTATATTTAATTTTGGGGTACGGACTTCATAGACGCTCCTGGCGTCAATTTCTGGAACGTTTCTTGTTTGCTACGCGTGTGGTGCGATTTGTTCCTTTTGTGTGGTTTCTAGAGCTTTCTAATGTATTGAATTGTAATTTGAAAAGATTAGTGCGGTGAGAAATGAGACATATTTTGTTCCGATGTCACGTTCCGTGCTCAGTCCTAAAATAACCCAACTTAATTTGTTACCATAGATATTCAGCTGTTTGATCTTCAGCACTTTATGCGGCGTCCAGATGAATTACTTTCATCATGATTACGTGCAGAAAACGAAATGACCGTGTAAAATGCTAGATGGCCTTCAACCATTTTCGTTTGAGGAACAATTCCGTGTACAAATGAAATTGACATTCGTTTTCTATACAAAAAAATGACGAAGAAACGAGTTTAAGAGTAATACCAGTCATTAGATAACCACAGATTTCAAATATCTGCCCACCCCCAGTCAGAAAAGAAGAGGCATTCATTATAGAGCTGGAGAGGATAGTTTCTCTGAGAGACCGGAGCTGGTCTTAAAGGTTTAATATTTGTAAGATTATAATAATAATAACGATGTATTCACAATAATTTCGTCTTTACGGTACTATTCGCTTTCGGCCAGACTTGGTCTGTCACCCATTTGTGATAAGTTTTCAATCGAAAATGAAGTCCACAGAAATATCTATTTGTGTCTTCATTTTTTAAAATGTGGGTATTGATTTCGTTCTTCATACACGAGCATGAGTACATAGAAACGAAGAAATAAATAAAGTGTTCTGACAATTTCCGACCGTGTCAAAATTTGAAAGGAAATGGGACAGATCGAACAACCCAATATAAATACTGAAGAAGGGCAAACATGTTCAGTCTGCTGATGTATTATGGTCAACCAGAAATCCGATAAGTTGTGGCTTCACAGCATGACGAACATTCGGCGGTAGGGCTCAGCACGTCAAAGAAAGTCATTGATGTACGACTATTTGTGGTGTCGTTTCCTCCACAGCATCTATCACTGTCGTTCTTGTGAGTTGCCTTTTGCGACGTGCTGCGATATTTATCGCGCAAATACAGCTACGGCAAGTGTTTGATGGCTGGTGTACACTCGGTCAAGCTGTGCTTCATCGGTGCCATTTGTCGATGTTTGTCTTTTCAGGTACAAGTAGAGATGCACAAAGCGTTCAAGAACACGTAATTTTATCATGACACGATACTTTTTCGAGAACAAAATTCAACACTCAGTTTTATGGCATGAGACGAATATTTTCCATTAGAAGAAAAGTTTTATTTTCAGAATAAATTTAGATCTGATAGAAAGTTTTAGAGTATGATTTGATGCACTGTTTGCCCGTTTAACATCGAAACTAATATTTTCGTATTTTTCACTCCTGGCGCGCTAATACTTTCAAACGTATTAAAACTTAATTGATTCATAATTCCAGTTTTGTTCATTTGTTATTAACCATTTGTTCCAGAAGCTGAAATTAGATAAAAATATAATTAACCTTTTCAAGATTCTGTGGCATTCCCACGAGTAATGCCAAACACATTGCTAAATTATGAGTAGACCATTTGGGAGTTGGAATTAGTCCCATCACGTCGATTAGCAAATTCGGGCGGGCCATCTCGTTCTTCTACCGAATTCCAGCGTTGCCGGTGATTTTCACAACCGTTCCTTTTTTTCTCAAGAAAATAATCAGTAATGTTTGTCATTAGACATTCTTAATCAATCAGTATATACCGTTTCATTTTCTTCTGTGTTTAATTCCTTATTTTGCATTGAATAAATTTTCTCATTTCATAGGTGTCGGGAACCTTATTGGTTGTTAACCATCGAGAACTTTCAATTAATAATTGATAAAATGACTGACAGTTCATGTGTTAGAACAAAACGATAGCTGTTTATACTACCTTCATCCAACGGACTATCTCTCCTCCGAGAGATGACCCTGAAGCCCCAGTATTTTCTTCGTCGTTCCTTCCATTTTCGCAAGCGGAGAGGCGGCGAACGCATATGCAGTAGGCCTAGGGTCTTCCACTTCATCCCACATAATTCTACGTCAAACCAAAGTTCATTTGAGATGATCCTGAGCGCTCGTGCTTTCAAACTGTTTTGTTCATTATGCTTATTACTTTTTAGGTTCGTCAATTAAATTTTAATTATAAATAAATTATCACGGTCACAGTCAAATTAAACTCTCCGCCGCACGAACGTAATTGTCAGACATTACTAAACCATTTTTCAAAGCATCGATTGTTTGGGGGCGATGTTTTAATTTTGAAAATTAATGCTCTGAAGGCATCGATGCTTCGTAGTCGTTATCGCATCCCAGCCGTAAGTGGCCCACTGTTGTGATCGGAGTCGAACACAGGGCGCGGAGTCGAGCACTCGTAAATTCCGCGCGCTCGCTGGTCGAACGAGTTAACGGGGGGTGGGGTGGGTGAGAGGGAGCGCAGCTGGGAGCGGCGTCGGGGCGGACATGGGGGCGGGGTGGGGACGGAGCTGGAGGCGTCGAAGGGATGGTGCGGGGGCGGAGCTGCTGACGTGGTCAGGGCGAACCTGGAGGTGCCGCGGGGACGGAGATGGCGGCGGGGGGAGGGCGTTGCGGGGACGGGGCGAGGGGACGGCGCGGGGCGGGGGCAGGGAGCGGGGCGGGGGTGGTGCGGGGATGGTTCGGGGCCGATGCGAGGCCGGGCGGTGCACGGCGGTGCGGGGAGGGCGGGGCGGCGCGGGGACGGAGCTGGAGGCGGTGCGGGGGAGCTCCAGGGATGGCGTGGACGGAGCTGAAGGCGGTGCGAGGAGGCGGTGCGAGGCGGTGCAGGCGGTGCGGGAGCGGTGCGGGGCGGCGCGGGAGCGGCGCGGGGGCGGATCTGGTGGCGGCGCGGGGGCGGGTCTGGTGGCGGCGCGGGGGCGGCGCGGAGCTGGGGGCAGCGCGGGGTCGGGCCTGGGGACGTGGGGGTTGCGCGGGTGCACAGTCGTGAGCGGCGTGGGGGCGGAGCAGGGGGAGGCGCGAGGGCGGGTCTGGTGGCGAGGGGGCGGCGCGTGTGCAGAACCGTGGGCGGCGCGGGGGCGGCGCCGGGACACGCCCACGCAACAAAGGCCGGGGCCGCCGAATGGACCTCAGCGCGCCGCCGCTCATTGTGCCGTCAGCGGCGAACACGTCGTAATTTACGAGAATATGCACTCGCGGTTAGCAAAGGCTTCGTTATCGCGACTGCCCGTCGCCCGAGCGCATCGCGAGAGCCGCGGGACGCCGCTCGTTGCGGCCGCCGTCGCCACTGTCCGGGCTTCGCCGCAGCTTCTGCCCCTGCAGTGTCCGCCCCTACGGCTGTCGCTATCCCTAACTCTGGCGATATCATTACTGTCGCTTGGTTTTATCGTTTCTTGGGCCATCGGGGTTCTTCATTGCTTTTGTGGTAGAGGTGCCATTAATATCGTAGACACTTTCTCCATGTCACACGCCGGGAGCGGCAGCTCAGTGCATCAACTGATGTCACTGCAGCGCCTCTGACTGGGAGGTCCTTGGTGCAAGTCCCGGCGGTGGCAGCATTTTCGACACTTGCTTTTCAGCTAGGTCGAATTCAGTCGCTGTCTGGAGGAGAATTCTAGCGGCCGGCTGCTCTGATCGGTAGTTTTGCGTGGTTTCTCCGATCAACACCAGGCGAATGCCGGAGCAGTACCCTACCAACCGGGCCACGGACCGCGGGCGATCTGTCCTTTCTCTTCCTTGTCCTATCCTCTTCCCACATACACACTAACATGCACTACACTGCCACATATTCCGGGAGACCGGTCCCAGGAGATTAGAGCCTGTCCGGACTGGGGCAGTGCCCCGCTGGTAAGGGAGTCTGGTTAGGAATCCCCACTAGCCGACGGTAGGTCGGGGCCGGATCTCGCCATACCGCGGGGGGAAGATCACTGCCATCTCGGAGAAAAACATGCACTACACTAACGGGACTAATGACCAAAGGTCTCGACGGTGGCAGGATTTTCGACACTAGTTTTCAGCTAGGTCGAATTCAGTCGCTGTCTGGAGGATAATTCTAGCGGCCGGCTGCTCTGATCGGTAGTTTTCCGTGGTTTCTCCGATCAACACCAGGCGAATGCCGGAGCAGTACCCTACCAAACGGGCCACGGACCGCGCGCGATCTGTCCTTCCTCTTCCTTGTCCTATCCTCTCCCCTTACACACACACACACTTACACTAACATGCACTACACTACCACATATTCCGGGAGACCGGTCGGGAGCTTAGAGCTTGTCCCGGCTGGGGCGGTGCCCCGCTGGTGGGAGAGTCCTGGTTAGGGGGAAACCCCACTAGCCGACGGTAGGTCGGCGCCGGATATCGCCATCCAGCGGGGAAAGATCACCGCCATCTCCCGAGAAAAAACATGCACTACACTAACGGGACTAATGACCATAGCAGTTGACGCGCCCGGAAACACGAAAAATCAATCAATCAATCAATCAATCCAGGTCTACCTGGATCTCGAGTTTCTTTGGGTGCGTAGTGGAGTGGAGCTCATGTGGTAGTCTCTCAATAGCCGTCCGAGTCTCTCAATCGTCGTCTCAATAGAAATGATAGGACCATTTCTCTTTTCGCACGTGGATTCTCATATTGAGGTTGAATATTTTTAGTTCGCTTCTGATGTCTTCGTTTGGTACGTGGTATTCACTTCTTTCATCATTGGTAACAACATCATCGCGTACGAAATATCCCCATCTGCGCAGGCCCTACCATTCACAACACAGAAGCCATATCCGTCGTGGATGTGGTCGGCCTCCAGCGAGCGATCTGTGAAGATGCGCTTTGCTCTGTCGCTTTTTTTTTCCCTTTCTGGAGAGCCAATCGCTGAAAAAGCGTAGCGAGTCCTGTAAAGGGACAGCGCTGCGTGCACCGTCACTCCAGCCAATGAAAGCGCTCGCTGTCCTTTGTGGGTCTTCGTTGGCCATGCCGTCGGCCGGCTGCTCTGAATATTGATACGGTGCCTGATCGTGATAATACCGCAGTGGTAGAGAGGAATATCATTCGAAGTTCTGTGTGATAGTTCACGAAATATTTTGATCAAAGATCCATAATGCATCGTATTCATAGTGCATAAATCCGACTGACATATTTGAACAAGCACATATACGTTAAGTTTGGAACGTAGGTAGCTTCTCTGTTTGGTAATCGGTTTGCGAAATCTCTCGCTTTTCGCATTTAGTGTGAGAGATTTTAAGAGGAAAAAGGTGTTCTGATATTCAGTCGTGATAAGCTCCGTTTATTTTCTTTTATTATATTTGATGGATGTCGTATTACAATATAATTTTATTTTTTATCAATAGTTAATTGAGAAATTTATTATTTTTTTAAATTACATGTCCCTTGGTCCCAATATTAATTCTTATTGACACCTTTGTCATCATGAAAGATGACTCGGCCTGTTTTCCCTAACAAATTTTGTCAATTATATTTTTATTGTTTGATAAACATTTCATTTTTGTTGCTTTTGACTATCGATTCTCCGGATGTAAAATGTGTTCGTCTTAATAGGTCACATTTTTCTCAAAACGATAATTAGTTCTGTTTGATTATATTTTCAGTAACTTCAAACAATAAGTTAATATTTAAAGAATTTTATATAAAAACTAAACTGTGTTTCAAAAATTAACCCCAAAACAATGCAAGATTCAAAAGGTAATTCTAAACATTAATATTTGTAACGTCCGTAGATACTTGCAAATGTAGTCTTTATCTGTAGGAAATGTACGTAGAAAACTACAATTGTACAATAATTAAATTTCCTTAGAATTGATTAGATACATCTTGAACCTAGCTCTCATGTTCCTATGTACTAAATCGCACATTTCTTGAATAGGTGGGTATATTCACGTGGATAAAGAAGCTGTAGCAGCACTTCTCCAGAGTATCTGCTCTCTTCATACTTAATTCTGCATTGTTCTCTGTCTCTAAGTATTGTAATGCAGTCTTGACACCTTTCAATACCTCTTGCACTGTTGGAACAATACCCCACTCTCCGAAGACCGTTCTACTCGCCTAACGACATACGAGATCCAATTAATTTCTAGGACTTATTTCCTGCTTTTATTATAGTCGCTTACAAAACAAATCGAATACACATTCTACCACAATGGCGTGGACGGAACACGAGATTTCGCCGATAACGTGAGCCAATTAACGGGAGTCTACTCTCCTTGTCTACTCAGCTTTAAACGGTTTCTCCTCGAGCGAGATGCGGCTGCGGAGGCTGCGAAAGCCAGTGTTACCACTCCTTCCTCCGGAGCCTTCGTTCCAAGTCTTCAGTCAACCAGTCTTTGCACATGCTCCAGCAACAACTCGCCATATCCTGATTGGATTTCGGTCCCCCCCCCACCCACACACAAATACACAAACACACAAAAAACACACAAACAAACACACAAAAAACACACAAAAAACACACAAAAAACACACAAACAAACACACAAACAAACACACAAAAAACACACAAACAAACACACAAAAAACACACAAACAAACACACAAACAAACACACAAACAAACACACAAACAAACACACAAACAAACACACAAACAAACACACAAACAAACACACAAACAAACACACAAACAAACACACAAACAAACACACAAACAAACACACAAACAAACACACAAACAAACACACAAACAAACACACAAACAAACACACACACATAAAGACAGTCCGCACCAGTTGCCCGATCCCAAATAAAATATTCTCAACTTTATTTCATTGCTGTCTGCGCGAACGTCAATTGTGCGAATTACTATCATCATTTACATCCATCTTACGCATCTTTATAGGTTTGTTTGCCCCCAAAACCCTTGTAAGTTCTCTTGTACTTCATAAGCCGCATTCTTAACAGCCTTTTAATTCTTAGCACGTGAAGAAATAAAAGAGGTCATCTTCGTCAACATATTATTAAATGACGACATATAAATAATATGTTGACGAAGATGACTCGTTTATTTCTTCTCATAAGAACGTCAACACCAAATCAGAATTCCCACAATTCTTAGCACGGGCCAAATAATATCTAATTGTTAGTTGACGCATCGAATAGAGTATTTCCTCCAACATCTTCGTTGTCACCTTTGTGACTTCAATCTTTTCTTGGTCATCACCTAATTTCCTCCCCTTCATTGGTCAAGCCAGTTATCGGTCTTGTTTCCATCTACAGTCGACTACGCTTATAGCGAACTCGGATATAATGAACCCTCAGTTACAGTGAATTTAAGTCACTGGTCCCGTTTCACTTGCATTACAAATAAGCATTGATTCGGTTATAGTGAACCTGAACCTCGGCTAAGTCCTAGAAGTTACTTGGATCTCGTACATTATTTGGCAAGTAGAACGGCCTTCCGAGAGTGGGATATTGTTCCAACAGTGCAAGAGGTATTGAAAGGTGTCAAGACTACATTACAATACTTAGAGAGAGAGGACAATGCAGAATAAGTATAAAGAGAGCACGTACTCTGGAGAAGTTGTAGAGAAATCAATAATGAAAAATGTACAAAGCAAACCACGGCAATATTTTTTAAAATACAAATAAAGATTTTCAGTTCGTGCTGTTAATGTGTTTTGCTTTATCTCTATATTAATGAAATCAATAATTCTGAGGAAATTTTATTTAACTTTGACATCGTCGGCTATAGCGAACCTCTGATGTAGTGCACCAAACTAGTGAGTCCCCAGACGTTCACTATAACCGGAGTCGACTGAACTTTCTTGTTCCCACGCATGCTGTGGTCAGCCCGGCCCTCGCGTTCCTCACTTCTCCTCTGCACTCCAGCAGAGAAGCCGCCACTCACTCGATGACTGCCTCTTTTCGCTTGGCTCCCTCCGCCGCCGCCCCCGCTGCCTCCATCGTGCCTCTTCGCTCTCGCCTCGCCCGTCCACCTCAACCACACTCCTGCACTCCCTTAGTCGCCGTCCTTCGCTGCCGCTCTCTCCGCCATCCTTGCCGCCAGCACCACCGTCACCACTTTGACCTCAGCTCCATGCCCACCGTCGTTATGATCTCACTATCAGCACCGTCAGCCCCTTGTCCGCTGCCATCACAATCACCATCACCATCACCGCCGTTACCTCTAGCATTGTTGTCATCTCTGTTAAGCTCAGTGATTGCCGGCACCGTCACCAGGACGTCGTCACAGAATCCACCGCCTTCGCCTGAGTCGTCTCCTCGCTTCCGCGTGCAGGCCATCGCGGACGGAGGCGATTCCATTTAGTTATCTCGTAATTAACAGAAGCCGTCGCGCCGGAGAAGGATTGTGCACGCGGGCCGCGAGTCTCGCTGCAGGCCCCCCGCCGCCCCCGCCGCCCCCGCCTCCCCCGCCGCCCCGCCGCCCCGCCACCCCCGCCGCCCCGCCGCCACCGCCGCCCGCCACCGCCGCCCGCCACCGCCATCACCGCCGCCACCACCACCGCCGCCGCCGCCGGCAATTAACTGGCGGAGTGTGCCCGACGGTCCAGCGCCAACGCAACGCCGCATCGCCGGCCCGCTCCGTCGTCTTGCTAGCTACGCATTGCTTCGAGTACACGCCAAGGGTTGCATCTAGGGGCCGAGCGCGTAACCTAGGAGGATTTAAGCGGAGTTTATTTTAAGGGTGCGCGGTTAAAGAGGTAGTAATCCATCGTTTCGCCTCTGAAGTAAAAATATGGACACCTGAATTTTCGTGTTCTACAAATATGTTTACTTTCAATGTAGTTTGGTATGTACGCATCGTTAAAAATAGCTACTGTAAATGACGAGCTCTTTTATATACAAAACAATTTTCGAAGTATTGGCCATTCAGAATGTTGTAAATCACCTTCTTTTTCCGTAATAGTCATAAAGATACTATTTCTCGGAAAAAAGGAAAACTGTTGTTGTTGTTTTTTTCGCTTATGCTTTTCCACTTTACAGTTATATCGAGAACACGCACGATCTGATTAAAATAAAATAAAATACTCTTATAGATTTCTCGTAGTTGAAACAAGTTTTTAATTACATGCTGGTTATCTACTGCTTTCCATCGCTAGGACCTCATCCGCACACTTTAGAATTCTTTGAAATATTTTTCGAAAACGTTTTCGGTCCTATATGAAATAAAATAGCCGTAATAGCAATTTCGCTGAGAGAAACGAATAAAATACATGCTACTGAAATCTAAGAGGAAGCGAGGAACAGAAACTTAGCCGAATTAAACTTGCGACTTCCGCAGCCACTGTGAGCGAGAGATTTCTCATAATTGAAACAAGTTTTTAATTACATGCTAGTTATCTACTGTTTTCGATCGCTAGGACCTCATCCACATATTTCAGAATTCTTTGAAAAATTCTTAGAAAACGTTTTCGGACCTGTATGAAATAAAATAGCCGTAATAGCAATTTCGCTGAGCGAAACGAATAAAATACATGCTACTGAAATCTAAGAGGAAGCGAGGAACAGAAACTTAGCCGAATTAAACTTGCGACTTCCGCAGCCGCTGTGAGCGAGTGGGCGCTCTCGCCCTCCAGTCGAGTCGCCGGGCGAGTGCTCCGCTGCCGGCGCGTTCGCAGCGAATGTTCGCTCGGGAGCTGCGCGCCGGCCCCCTTCCAGCGGCTGATGAGATGAGGCGATGAGATCTCGCGCCCGGATGAACTGCTCTGCTGTTTTCTACGGTGTTGTTTTGAGACAAGCGAGCTCGCGAGTTATTTGCGAGTTAGTTGCGCCTTTCACATTTCTCAGGCGAAATGCATGCAAATTAGATGCTATTTTTTCTTCGCGATTAGTTCTCTACGTACCTTTTAGTTAATGAAGACCCATTACTATTCGATAGTTTTGGAAATTGTAATTTTTACGTCGGAGTGCATTATTTAAAAATTTGGAATCAAAATAACTTTTTTCTTATTTTATAATTGTTTTATTGCTAAAAAATGCTCGAACTTATTTACTTAATAATTCGAAATTTACTGAATGTAAACAAATTTCACAATTGACAATGTATTTACAGGTTTCCTTATTCGTTATCAAACATGGTTGGAAAATTTAATGTATTTTTGATTTTATAAGCAATTTAGTATGTACACTTCATAGAACTGTAAGAAGAAATAATAATATTGAAGATATGAATAATATGAAATTTACATTTAACTTGAAAAGAATATTCTATATTTATGCAGAGAAATCAAAAACTTTATTTTGTAATACAATTTTTGTTCTTAGTTTCTAACAATTAACTTCCAACCCCTTTTAGAACGTGGCAGAGCATCTCGCGTTCATCAAAGCTCTTTTAAACCTGATACGCTAGTCTTGTTCGAGAAAACCTAGCCACATTCACCTCTAAAATCCCTTTAGGCAAATTGGCGTCTCATTGGGGCACTAATTGATATTCCTGAGCAGGCGGCGCGCGGCTTTAAAAGCAGAATAATGGGCGCCATCAAGCGCCTCCCGCAGCGCAAATTTGTTGGACGCACGGAGAGGCGCTCGCCCGCCCGCTCCGCCCCGACACACACTCCCAGTCCCGCCTAGCCCCGCCTCACCCCGCCCCGCCCCACCATCCCAGCCGAGCCCCACACCACCCTACCCTCTCAACCCAGCCCGCCCCGCCCCACCATCCCAGCCCATCCCAATCCCACCCTACCCTCTCAATCCAGCCCGCCCCGCCCTCCCTGCTCCGTCCCGCCCCGCCCCGCCCTATCCTGTCAGCCCAGCCCAGTCCCCTCCCGCCCTACCCTCTCAGCTAACTCCGCCCCGCCCTCCCAGCTCAGCTCCACCCCGCCCTGTCCTATCTTGTCAGCCCAGCCCAGCCCAGTCCAGCCCCGCCCCGCCCGCCCGCCCGCCCCGCCCCGCCCCGCCTCGCCCCGCCCCGCCCCGCCCTCCCCCAGCCCAGACCAGCTCGTCCCGCCACCCTCTCCAGCCCAGTCCAGCTCAGACTACATCTACTCTCAGCCCAGCCCACTGCCCTGCCCTACCCTCTCAGCCCAGCCCAGCCCTTTGCCCCAACCTCTCAGCCCAGCCCCGCCCTGCCTGCCCTCTCAGCCCCGCCCTTCCCTACCCTCTCAGCCCAGCCCAGCCCACTCCCTACCCTCTCATCTCAGCCCCCCCCTGCCCTCCCCTCTCAGCCCAGCCCAGCCCCGCCCTCCCTACCCTCTCAGCCCAGCCCCATCCTGTCCTATCCTCTCAGTCTAGCCCAGTTATACCTCCCCATCCCATCCCCCCACCTTTGGTTCCATCGATTCCCATTTGTAAAATTGGATAGGAAAATAACAAGTTTGTTAGTCTATATTTAAAATATCGATGTTTCTTTGTCTATGTTGTCATGTCGATGTATCGATGTTTTGATAAAATTTGCCACCATTATTTGCCGTCACCCGCTCGCATCACTACTTTGCGTCCGGCAGCCGACGCGACGGGGCCGAGCACAGCTCTTCGTTGCGCGCCACTCGCGGAGGCGGCTTGTGCACGGACGGCCTCTCCACAAAATGGTCGGCAACCTACCAGAGACATATACAGAAAAAAAATAACTTAAATTACTTCAATTCAGGAAGTTTGCTTTCGAGTTTCGGAAATAAGGTAAGGGAGGCAGAGGAAAATATGGGCAGACGAAGCCAAGCAAGCTCCAAGCTGTCGAGCTGCCAAGCAAGCTCCAAGCTCTCAAGCTGCCAAGCAAGCTAAGGCAGCTCGTGGACGAGACTGGGCCAAGCGAGGACATCGTGGAGACAACAGGGAAACGTACAGCAAAAATGATGATCTCCAGTTCAACTAGTGATTTTTATAACTGCTATTTTGCTTTGCTCATTTATCAGCTTAAAGCTGCTAATGAACAAAATAAGTTTCATGCGTTTGATGGTCCCCAGTGCAACTAGTACTTATAGGTGCTTATAGGTACAATTTTTTGTTTAGCTCACATATTTGTTGTCGTATAGTTTGTTTTATTATAGTTTCTTATAGCTACTATTTTGTTTCGTTCGTATATTGTATTGATGATTTGATGATTTTTCAAATATGAATCTATTGTAACCCTACTAAAGCAGGAAGCCTTTATCCTTTACGGGATGTTGTAAGCTAATAATAATAATAATAATAATAATAATAACAATAATAATAACAATAATAATAATAATAACAATAACAATAATAAGAATAATCACAATAATAACAATAATAATAATAATAATAATAATAATAATAATCGAAAATAGGCGCATTAACGTTATTGTTATTAATATTTCGTACTTATAGTTCGCGGAATCTTTATTACCGTATCTTCTTGTGTGCGACTCTTGATGGCCTTCTTATATCCGTATGTGTGGTATTTCAGGGATGTTGAAATCTTAACTGGTAACATTTCGTGAAATTTGAAGGTTTTATTGGTATGGAAGATGAAATAAAGAACTCACTGCTATGAGTGGGAAAAGAATGGGGAAAACTGTTTGATTGTGAAAAACTGTTAGTTCTATGTGCACCTCAAATTCATGTGAAGAAAACAAATCATTTAAAATAATGATGGAATTGCAATTTTATTTATGCAAGGATTCGATTCTAGAACCTTCATAGTACATACTTTCTGTTGTGACGAGGAATAGATGACAAAATATTTTACTCATAACTTTGTCCACACATTTTGTACCATTTGTATAACACGGGGAAAGAACAATGAAATACACTAGATAAAACTCGTCTGTATGAAATCTGAATCATTCTATAGATAAAACATATATATTAGACTAACAATAAATGTAGTTTAGTTTGTAGCAAATATGGTTTAGATTATGTACACCAAGTTTCAAGTAGATAAAATTTCAACTTCATAATGTAGCGTTTTATATGCAGATTAGCTATTTTTGCTTATCTGCCCTTCTAAATTTACATATCAAGCAGAGCGATGCAATTATGGTGAAAGAGCATTTGACTACACACAATGTGCTATTACGTCATTCATATTTACTAACCACTTCGTAACGAAAATGTCTGGAATATTCACATATTCTATATGTAAAGTTGGCATAAAACGTGTCGTAAATGTGTACATTCTCCGCAGGGCGTTCCTGGAAACAAAATGCTATTGAAGTATTCTTCGCCAGCGCAAGCCCGCCTAATTTGTTTGTTTGTGCGAGGCGAGCACGTCCGCGCGGATCAAATTATCTGCAATTTCGCGATTGTTACGCGGGGTAATGTAAAGTGCGGCGTGCGCGGAAAGCTCGTAATGCGATATTCGTGAGTTTTCCCCGGATTTATATGCCGTTTGCGTTCGCTCCGATGCCCGTTCCCAGAAGTGTCAAGGTTTTCTCTTCGTGAGCAATGTGGCATTCGTAATGGATCGTGGTGGTCGAATGATGAGAGGACATCGCAGGCTGGTTTTCAGGGTTTTCCAACCTCAACGAAGACAAGTCCTTTGTGGTAAATAATTCGGATGGACTGTACTGTCCCTGAAAGAATCCCACTAAACCCTAAAATATTATTAACATCAATTATAGGGGTTTTCGTTGATATTTATTTCAGAGGTCTAAAAATATATCTTAATAATAATAATAATAATAATAATAATAATAATATAATTTATCGCTATTAAGAATATTGATCGATGAGTTTTGCATCATGCTTTCTCCCTCTTACACCTGTGTTTCGTAATCCGTACTTCAGTGATCAAAATTGCTGAAAATCTGTCACCTTTTCCGGTTGATGAAATAGCAGACACGGCTTCATTTTCGTTTATTATATTTGATTTGACTGCTTCATTTTGTCACAGTTTTTTTTTCAAAATTTAGAAATAAATTCAAATGTTGTAGGTCTGAAAATAAACGTATGTTTTTCGAGGCGATAAAACATTTAGCGCATCATTATTTTGTAGGGGTCGTTTTGGCCTCAACTTCGAATTTTTGAAACGTTTTCCTTTTATTAGATAATGAGCTTTTCCGTTACGCTGCCATTGTTGGAGGTTCGCAGGACGTGTCTAAGCCGTTTTCACGGTGACAGCGTAGTGACAAGGGACGTTTCCAGGTCACTCGTCTGGGTGACAAGGTGTCAAACATCGCGAACATTCACTCTCATCACAGGGCTTCCGGGCTGTTTCGTGTTGCAGAGGCGTTCCTGACACGTGCGTCATTTTAAAATAAGGTATACAAAAGTACAGCTTAGTTTCGGAATTTTGGGAGATTGTTAGAGCTGTTGTTGGTAGAAGTATTTATCATGAGTGCAGAAATAATTTGAGAAAATACTTGCTTAAATTACTGACGTAATGAATACAATATAGATATGATTTTTTGTATTCATAAACTCGTTTAGGCATTGCACCTTTACGTGATAATTTGGTTTCCAAAGCTTTCGATGAAAATATTTTACATACTACTCATATAGAGCTATATTTATTTCTACATGCTAAGGAAGATTGCCCATGATATGTAAACAAAGCACACGTTTACAATTCTGGTCATAAAAAGGTCTCAAATCTATCAGATATAAAACGTATGATAGATAAGAATAAAACACTTCGTATTACACAAAATGTAGTAAATGTATTTAATGTTCCTAAGAAAAACAGGGAGTACTTGTCAGGTATATGAAAACTATTTTATTTAGACGTTATATAATTCCCTCATAAAGGCTATGAAAGTAGGAATAATCCATTTTGCATTCGAAAAATAAACCCACAATGAGAGAAAAACGCTACAAAAAGATTAAACAACACCATTGAATATTTATCGTGAAAATAAGAATTTGTCAATCATCTACATGGCGCGCATTTGTGAACGGTGTAACTCTCTTATTAAAGAATGGAACAAAATAATACCACCACAGAAATGTATAGATTTTACATACATGTTGTAACATTTTGTTCCACTAAAAGTAGGCTTTCAATGCATGTAAAAAAAACGCGAATGCAACGTAACACGAAATGTATCCATTTTGTGAAACAGAAACCAACACATTTTCTCTTGCATTGAAAACAGATTTATCGGGAATTTATTGAGCACCATCTGGTTGCGAGAAGCGTTGACAATCTGCAGAGGGAGCTTTTGTCTTGCAGGGCTGGCGTGCATCCTCCGCCCTCGTACAGGCGCCAGCTGCCGCCAGGGGGAAACCGATCGCATAAATTCACGCCCGCCCAAGTTATTTATTGGAGTCTATTGATTCTAATTTGACGACAGCATAACGCGGCATTTCCCGCCCTTTCTCCCGCGTTCTTTGTCGAGAGGCGATTTGCTCCCGCTGGTGGGAACATACACTCCACCATCTTCCTCTCTGCCGGTTTTATCACTTCCTTCATTTGTTTCATGCACCCCTCCCACCGTTTCCTTGGTTACGTGCTACTCCCTCATCAGCGGTCGCTGTCACGAGTACCTCCGCCCTTGCACTGCCAATGTTGCCGTTGTAGCTCCCTCCGTGGTTCCTGTCATTACCACTAGTGTAACTGCCAGTCTTTCGCCTGTGGCCATGATACCATTCCCGCCACCCCCGCTTTCAAACCGTCGCCTCCACCACAACCACACGAACTTCTTTCTCGTTCAGCCCTCAAACTCTTCCAGCACTTCCAACTCTTCCAGCCAATCCAACTCTTCCACCTATACCATCGCTTCCATCTCTTGCAGTTTTTCGACTCTTCCTACGGCAACACCAACATCAGGATTCCACCCTATAACCGCCAGCACCGCCACCATCTCCATCATCGCATCCTTCCCGTTGTCTCCCGCCCCAATTGCCAGCGGCACAACACTTCCAACTCTTCCAACTCTTCCTGCTCTTCCAACTCTTCCTGCTCTTCCAGCTCTTCCCACTCTTCCAACTCTTCCAACTCTTCCAACTCTTCCAACTCTTCCAACTCTTCCAACTCTTCCAACGCTTCCAACGCTTCCAACTCTTCCAACTCTTCCTGCTCTTCCAACTCTTCCCACTCTTCCAACTCTTCCAACTCTTCCAACTCTTCCAACTCTTCCAACTCTTCCAACTCTTCCAACTCTTCCAACTCTTCCAACTCTTCCAACTCTTCCAACTCTTCCAACTCTTCCAACGCTTCCAACTTCCAACTCTTCCAACTCTTCCTGCTCTTCCAACTCTTCCAACTCTTCCAACTCTTCCAACTCTTCCAACTCTTCCAACTCTTCCAACTCTTCCAACTCTTCCAACTCTTCCAACTCTTCCCACTCTTCCCACTCTTCCAACTCTTCCAACTCTTCCAACTCTTCCAACTCTTCCTGCTCTTCCAACTCTTCCTGCTCTTCCAACTCTTCCTGCTCTTCCAACTCTTCCAACTCTTCCAACTCTTCCAGCGCTTCCAACGCTTCCAACTCTTCCAACTCTTCCTGCTCTTCCAGCTCTTCCCACTCTTCCAACTCTTCCAACTCTTCCAACTCTTCCTGCTCTTCCAACTCTTCCAACTCTTCCTGCTCTTTCAGCTCTTCCTACTCTTCCCACTCTTCCAACTCTTCCCACTCTTCCCACTCTTCCCACTCTTCCAACTCTTCCAACTCTTCCAACTCTTCCTGCTCTTCCAACTCTTCCTGCTCTTCCAACTCTTCCTGCTCTTCCAACTCTTCCAACTCTTCCAACTCTTCCAGCGCTTCCAACGCTTCCAACTCTTCCAACTCTTCCTGCTCTTCCAGCTCTTCCCACTCTTCCAACTCTTCCAACTCTTCCAACTCTTCCTGCTCTTCCAACTCTTCCAACTCTTCCTGCTCTTCCAGCTCTTCCTGCTCTTTCAGCTCTTCCTACTCTTCCCACTCTTCCAACTCTTCCCACTCTTCCCACTCTTCCAACTCTTCCAACTCTTCCAACTCTTCCAACTCTTCCAACTCTTCCAACGTACCAGCTGCCTTTCCAACTCTTCCAGCTCTTCCTGCTCTTCAATGTTCCTCTTCCACTCTTCAACTCTTCCTCTTCCAACTCTTTCCCACTCTTCCAACTCTTCAACTCTTCCCACTCTTCCAACTCTTCCAACTCTTCCAACTCTTCCAACTCTTCCAACTCTTCCAACTCTTCCAACTCTTCCAACTCTTCCAACTCTTCCAACTCTTCCAACTCTTCCAACTCTTCCAACTCTTCCAACTCTTCCAACTCTTCCAACTCTTCCAACTCTTCCAGCTCTTCCTGCTCTTCCAACTCTTCCAACTCTTCCAACGCTTCCAACTCTTCCAACTCTTCCAACTCTTCCAACTCTTCCAACTCTTCCAACTCTTCCAACTCTTCCAACTCTTCCAACTCTTCCAACTCTTCCCACTCTTCCCACTCTTCCAACTCTTCCAACTCTTCCAACTCTTCCAACTCTTCCTGCTCTTCCAACTCTTCCTGCTCTTCCAACTCTTCCTGCTCTTCCAACTCTTCCAACTCTTCCAACTCTTCCAGCGCTTCCAACGCTTCCAACTCTTCCAACTCTTCCTGCTCTTCCAGCTCTTCCCACTCTTCCAACTCTTCCAACTCTTCCAACTCTTCCTGCTCTTCCAACTCTTCCAACTCTTCCAGCCTCTTCCCACTCTTCCCACTCTTCCAACTCTTCCAACTCTTCCAACTCTTCCAACTCTTCCTGCTCTTCCAACTCTTCCTGCTCTTCCAACTCTTCCTGCTCTTCCAACTCTTCCAACTCTTCCAACTCTTCCAGCGCTTCCAACGCTTCCAACTCTTCCAACTCTTCCTGCTCTTCCAGCTCTTCCCACTCTTCCAACTCTTCCAACTCTTCCTGCTCTTTCAACTCTTCCAACTCTTCCTGCTCTTCCAGCTCTTCCCACTCTTCCAACTCTTTCAACTCTTCCAACTCTTCCAACGCTTCCAACGCTTCCAACTCTTCCAACTCTTCCAACTCTTCCAACTCTTCCAACTCTTCCAACTCTTCCAACTCTTCCAACTCTTCCAACTCTTCCAACGCTTCCAACGCTTCCAACGCTTCCAACTCTTCCAACGCTTCCAACTCTTCCAACGCTTCCAACTCTTCCAACGCTTCCAACTCTTCCAACGCTTCCAACTCTTCCAACGCTTCCAACTCTTCCAACGCTTCCAACTCTTCTAACGCTTCCAACTCTTCCAACTCTTCCAGCTCTTCCAGCTCTTCCCACTCTTCCAACTCTCCCAACTCTTCTAGATCTTTCAAATCTTCAAACACTTCCAGCCCTTCCAACTATTCCAACCCTTCCGCCAGCAACACTAACAATAGCATGATTCCACTACTACAACCGTCAGCACCGCCGTCATCTCCACCACGGCATCCTCCCCGTTGTCTCCCGTCCCCAATCGCCGGCGGCATAACCCCCGCTTCCGTTACGACCTATAAGCGCGCATCCTATCGGCCGGCCGCACCCCCTCCTCGCGACTCGTACTCACGATAGCGATGCGCCGTCGCTCTTTATGAGCCGAGCTGTACCGGAGAAACTCGTTCCACGCAACGGGGGCGTTGGCGCCCAACCCTTTTCTCCCCATCCACTCCCTCTCGCTTCCCCCGGCCCTCGGCGGTCCCCGAGTTTATAAGCGGCCTGCTATCAACTTCGATGTGTATAACCCACATTCACTCGCAACTTGCTTCGACAGTGTCCGCCCCCCTCCGCCCCCTGCGCCCTCGCCGCCTCGCGCGCGCCTTTGTTGGCCCGGGGCGGCTGCTTCCGGAGAGCTCTTCAGATCTTAATTTGCCGCGGGGCCGCAGAGGGGAGCGCAAGGGGCGAGCGATTGGATCATTGCAGGGGCGGCGCAAATGTTTTGGCCGCGTTCAAAGAGGCGCTTGCGAGGCGGGCGGAGGAGGAAGGGGTGAGGCTGGAAGGAGGAAGGGAGGAAAGGACGATGAAGGGCGAACGACTGCGTGTGGAGAGGCGGTGGGGGCACAAGAGGTAGAACGAGTGAGGATGAGAAGGTAGAGGACACAATTATAAAGGACTAAAGAGGCAAGTGGAAACGAGGAATAGAGGAACTTGAGTGGGAAGAGGAATTTGAAAACTCATGCGAATCAAAGGCTTAAGGATTAAATATGGGAAAAGAAAAATAGACGTTTGAGATGAATACCGAAAATGTTTGAATTGCAGAATTGAGATTGATATCTTGTAACGACACAACATTTTGTTGGGTAGCAACTATGGTTATATGTTCCGTAAATCGCTCCTTTTTTAGTACTTTCCATTTCAGGCGTTCGCGTGATGAAAGAGTGAAAATGTACATGGGAGAAATAATATGAATGTATATGGTGTCTAAATCATAACACGCGCGGTTTAATACGTGTGGCAAGATAAGATCAGAAGCCTCAAATTTGCTAAGTGATATGACGTAAACATCCTCTAGAAATAGTAACAAAAGATGTACCAGAAAGGGTAATGAGAGGCGATGGTCACGGAATGAACCCGGGTAGGATGAGGGGAGTTGAGTTCAAGAATAAAAGAAGAGTAGTAAGAACGGTTGCGACCAAGAATAGAAAATGTGAATAGAACATCCAGGAGAGTCGCAATAAGGCGAGGAATCGAAATCTAGTCGGCAAACACGAATCCCGATTGTCGACGGACCCCAGGAAGTGAATGTCCGAGGTTGCTTCGAGGCGAGAAGCGATCGCCGTTCGCGGGGCGGTGGCCAGGAAAGGGGAGGCGGGGTGAGGCGTGGGTGAGCGGGTCGGAGTCGGGCGGAGGCTGGGCAAAGTCGGCGCAAAGTGCGGGTGGGCGTACCTCTTCCTCGGCCGCCGCGCCGGCGGGGAGCCCAAAGAGGCGGCCTTAGGAGCAGCGTGAGGATGAGGCGGCGGTATGAGGAGCAGCACGCGAAGCTTCGATATTGCGTGCTGGCTGGCGCGTTGGAGCGAGCGGCGGAGGAGGTGGGTGGGGGTGAGGGAGGGAGGGGCGGGGGCGGGGGCGGGGCGGAGGCGCGAGAACCGACGCCCTCTTCAGACATCTCTCGAGAAGCAGCTGTTAGCCAATTCGAGACCCCGCCTCGCCCCAGGCCGCACCCTCTCTGCACCCTCGCCCCGCTTCGGCCGGTTGTTGGCCCTCTCCACTCCCCGCCACCCTCTCGAATATCTTCTGTTCCCTCAACCTCCACTCCACTCTCCCCACCATCGTCACTCTCCTCGCCATCTCTCACCCCCGCTACCTCCCATCAACGCCACCTCGCATGCCTCCATCTTTCATCCCCTCCGTCTCTCATCCCCGCCACCCCTCACCCCCGCTACCTCTCGTACCCGCTACCTATTGCACCCGCCAGCTCTCGTACCCGCTACCTCTCGTACCCCCCACCTATTGCACCCGCCCCCTCTCGTACCCGCCAGCCCGCCACCTCGTACGTGCCCGCCACCTCTCGTACCCGCCACCTCTCGTACCCGCCACCTCTCGTACCCGCCACCTCGCGTACCCGCCACCTCTCGTACCCGCCACCCTCGTACCCCACCTCTCGTATCCGCCACCTCTCGTATCCGCCACCTCTCGTACCCGCCACCTCTCGTACCCGCCACCTCTCGTACCCGCCACCTCTCGTACCCGCCACCTCTCGTACCCGCCACCTCTCGTACCCGCCACCTCTCGTACCCGCTCTACTTCGTTCTCGACCCCTTTCGTCCCCACCACCTGTCGTCTCCGCCACCTCCATCTCCCTTCCCCGCCATCTCCCTTCCCCGCCATCTCCCTTCCCCGCCATCTCATCGCTCCTTCCCCTTGCCCCAGACCCATGCACTCCCTCGTTTCCTTCGTTCACCCCGCAACCCTGTCCTCGCCAGCTCTCCTCCGCCACGCCTCCTTTTACCCGCGCCCTTCGTCCAACCCCGCCCGTTCCCGGCCCGTAAACGCCCCCTCCCCGCCCGTGTCGCGCTGCGGCGCCGCGTGAAATGAGGGCGTTTGAAGGTGCCACAAAGGGAAACGGATGCGCGAACATTCGCCCCGAGCCGAAAATTTCCGGGTGCTTGCGCGCTCAGTCTTCCTTTGCGGGCGCCGCCGCCACCAAGCAGTTTGCGCGCGTTTCCCCTCAATTTTTCTATTGTGCGCAAACGTAGTTATAGAAACGGGGCCATGCATTCGGGATGGCGCGACTAAAAGCGGTACTTTGACAATATTCGCGTAAAATTTCTTCACGGTGCTTTCTGAGATCAAACTCCTTGCTCCGGAGAAATCGGTTTGATGTGCGTGAAACACCGTGGTAAAACAAGGTAAGAAATACAATAAAAGAGCCATTCCACAGATAAATGTTATAAGAAGATTTAATAAAAATTTACAATACAACGTTGTATTGTTGCATGTTATGGTGTTATAGTGGTGTGGGTAGATTTTGCGTTCACGAAGAATATTGATTATTGAAAGAAGACGTCACGTGGGAGATGCCAACAATACCAACATTACCAACGTTACACTCGTGTATATTTTCATTTCGTATGATCAACTAGCGACGTGTTGTACTGCGGTTTTTATTCTACTCTACAATCGTGTGCTAGGAGTTATTTCCGGCCTGGCCCAGCTCACCACAGTGATTGGGAATTTACATTTGAACAATTATAACGCCATCTAATCAGCCATGGCTTAACAGGATTGTCAATTGCGACGAATTAGAAGAGTTATTTTCTGCTTATAGCGTGGTACGGTGAGTGGTTTGCCAAAATTCATTCAGAAACTATGTTCACTATCTGAATTCGAGTTATCAATGTACCGTAGATAATTGAACAAGTTATATGAATTCGATCTAGACATTCCAAAACATCTTAACAATTATGTAATATCATTGTTGTATTCTTATTGATTTAAATATAATACATTTATGCATACACAGGCTTGTATTTTCAACTGCGCAGAATAATAGCATTACGTAAAATGATAATTGCTCTTCTCTCCTCTACATAAATAACTGTGAAATACAAAATTACAATTTACGCGTCAATTTCATCGCTTCTTTTGTTTGTTCTGTGAGGTTTATTATTCCAACAATTGTTTTGTGTTTAAATTGGGTTAGGTTAAGTTACTACATAAATGAACAATCTCAACGCATTGTAGAAAGAATACTGGTGCTGTTGTTGCACCTCCCGATGACAAGTCCCTTGCTCATTCTTGTGAGAAGAAGAGGAAGGAGATTTACTGTTTTATGTCCTCTTTTTCAGTGAGTGAGAAATGAAAGTGATACCTTGCCGTTGATTTTCCCTACATGAATGTGATCATGAGGGCTGACGGATGATGAGTGATTAATAATTACGAATTGGACGAGGTTTAAACGTGATGAAGTGGTACGAAAACCACGATCTCATTGTGAAACCGCCCATACCTTTCAGTGGCCTTCGATTCCAGGTACTTGCTCCAAACCCATACGTCACGGTCAGGAGGTAGGCATCAGGTAACAGGCAGCAGAATTCAAGAGGTAAATGACCAGGTTTCAACAGTCTATATGAGCTACCTTCTCAAAACCATTCAACAACCTTAACTGCTCTTTGATTCAGTTCCAAGCTGCGGCTGTTTGTCTCATACACGAGTCCAAGCATCGTCTGTGCAAGTTCAGGGCCAATGCTCTCGTCTAGCTGGGAGACACCTGGAGAGGGAAAACCCGTTAACCGACATGCATGTCGGTGTCGGATCTCCGTTTTAGCTGGGAAGGAACATATTACGGCCGACCTGGATGGCCGTGGTGGCGAAGAGCGAGTACCGACTCAGCGCTTCGATCCGAAGGGTCGCGGGTTCGAGTCCCGCCTTGGGCATGGCTGTTTGTCCCTTGACTTTGTGTGTGTTGTCGCGGAGGGCCTCGCGTTTTGCAGACCCCAGATCAGAGGAGCCCGCAAAGTGTTTGTCTAGTGTATGGTCGAATATGCGTCCTTTCGGGACGTAAAGGGCAACCGGCTGTCGGCTGGATAAAAGCCCTAGGAAAAAAAAAGGAACATGTTACGTACCTAGTGACGCATGACCGCAACAGTTTATGCTCCCATAGGTACCCCGATTGTGAGTATTTTTAGAATAATTTAAGGTGCGGATGCTTTCTACTTGCCCAAAGTCGCTGTCCGTTTGCCTCACTCTTGAGGATTGTCAAATAAAACCCTTAAGGTTCCAACAAAAATAAAATACATTGTTCGGGCGTTCCGGATTGATAATCGCAAACTGTTACCGGCTCCGCGATCGCGGATATTTTGTTCTGTATCCTCGAACCACGATTAATTACATTAATTCGTACCCCAAGGTTTCGCCAATCTTTTAAGCACTTGAAGACACTAATAATTGGGTATTTAAACCAGTATTTCACTTTATAACATGTTTGTTGTATTACCTTATTTATGCAATTAGCTGCCACCGGGTTATACCCAATAGCAGCTTAAATAAATTTATCTTATCTTTAAATATCACGACTTAGTCATGTGTTCATATCTTTCAAACTCCAGCCGGCCTCTTACCACAAACAAACTTGACTCAGTATCACGACATTATTGTTACTCAATTGTTTGATCTCTTACGACTCGTACTAAGTTCTATTTTACGTACAACATACACGAGACTTTCGGGCTAATGACCAAGAGTGTTGACGCGCCAGAATCAAAATTCACTACCTCCATATCCCTCCACCACGGAGACAAGCAGTAGTCAGGATGACGGAGGTAAATGGCCACACTTAAGCGGTCTGTAAAGGCGGACTGCTTCTCGTAAAACCATTCACCAACAGGAATAACTGTTCGTTGATTCAGCTCGACCCTCCCGCGGCGGGCTGCCTCTCACACACGAGGCAGGGAAGCGAGAACGCGACGCCCTCTGGAGAACCCGTTCCAGGCGCCGGGCCATCGCTCCAGCGAGGCACCGGGAGCGGTAGCTCAGTGCATCAACTGATGCCACTGCAGTGCCTGTGACTGGGAAGTCCTAGGTTCGAGTCCTGACGGCGGCAGGATTTTCGACCCTAGCTTCTCAGCTAGATCGAATTCAGTCGCTGCCTAGAGGAGAATTCTAGCGACCGGCTGCTCTGATCGGTAGTTTTCCGTGGTTTCTCAAATCAACACCAGGCGAATGCCGGAGCAGTACCCTACCAAACGGGCCACGGACCGCGCGCGATCTGTCCTTCCTCTTCCTTGTCCTATCCTCTCCCCTTACACACACACTTACTCTAGCATGCACTACACTACCACATATTTCGGGAGACCGGTCGGGAGCTTAGAGCTTGTCCCGGCTGGGGCGGTGCCCCGTTGGTGGGAGAGACCTGGTTAGGGGGAAACCCCACTAGCCGACGGTAGGTCGGCGCCGGATCTCGCCATCCAGCGGGGGAAGATCACCGCCATCTCCCGAGAAAAAAAAACATGCGCTTCACTAACGGGACTAATGACCAAACGCTGTTGACGCGCCCGGAAACACGAAAAAACCAAACCAAACCTATCCAGCGAGGCGGTGACGCGCGGAGCCTGCGGCCGCATCGCCCAAGAAACGCCTTGTTAGGGCGGTCGCGCGCGGACGTTACTCATAACTAATTGTGTCCTTACGGCGCGGGCGCGCTACCTGCTCGCGCACAGGCAGATCCATCACGGGGACAGCCGGCGCGGCGCGGCGACAACACGGACAGCGGGCGCCCTGGAGCAGGCGAGAGTAATTGAGGACCGCAATAAGAGGCGCTGGAGATGGGGAAGAGGATAAAATGAAGGCTTGACCGGAGAGCAGGTGCTGGTGGAACAGTATTGCACAGACGTTCTCTTGTACATTTTTTTATCAGATATACACAAACTAGCGTACCCTTGCCGAAACTCTTGCATGTTAAACCATACCGTCTTCCCTATTTTCCCATTTCCATATTAAGCCTGTAATATATATTTTTCTTCAAGTCACTCTTATTCTCCGGCAGTTGTTCTATATGTGTCCTTATAATTGATAACAATATAATACAGCCTTGTTAATATAACATATTTTTATTTACTTTTATTACCCAGTAAAGTGGTAGACCCATGTAATTCAGTCGCATAGAATATCAAGTAATTAGTTTAATTTTTTACTTACAGTTGCAGATTCTACAGGCTCTGAACGGGTGGGATACAATCGGGAGGCGTTGTTCCAGCAAAAATGTAATAGAATGTTTAAGAATATCTCATCATGTAGATTACGGTGTGAGGAACGTATCTTTGAAGCCTTTGCCTCAAAAGTTTAGTTTTTAAGGTCCTAGAACGCTTCGTTTAGAAGTTATTTAACGACATAGATTTAAAAAAATCCGGGCGAGTGTTGCGGGTTTCATTTGACATAAATATTTAGATGCGTGTTTTTTTCAACAAATCCTTCATATTTTTAAAGTCAAGGTACGATTCGTCAAGTCTCCGTGAAATTCTCTTTATTTAAAGACCTCATTTATAACGATTGGTTGGGTGTGAGAACCGCGAAAGGTATGTGTACTACTGAAATAATGTAGGAGACGATTATTTACGTAAGGCATTTTGAAACGTTTATTCAAAATTGAAAATATTAAAATTCACGGCATTTGAGGCAGAGAGATGTGATTCAATGAGTATGCAGGCCACTATTTACAATGAATTTCACTAATATTTTTTATATAATTAACTTGATTAATCACTGTGAATTAAGTTTATAGCAATTAAGTCCGCATAACCATTGACAGCATTTTAACGATGTGTAAATAACAACCATAAATAATTAACTTTAAATATATGTATTATGTAAATAATTAAATGATATTCGTTGATGAATGAAACCTAATTAAGCATGTGTAGCAAATATTCTTTTAATTCCTTCGTCGCAATTTTGAGATCTCATTTCTCATGAAGATGGTCTAATTGAAGTTGGAAAAAACAAGATTTTCAAAAGCCAGTTTTTATACTTTCTCAAAAATGACGATTTAAAGGCCTGCGCGTAATTTCAACTCTTTTTGTGTTTGCTGGCAGTTCTCGTTGTTTTTAATATGATAATACATTCAATGTGAGACCGATGAATAAAATAATTTTATAATTGGGTAACAGGTGTTTTGCTTTTTCAAGTCAGTGATCTTTGCAAAATATTAAAAATCATTAGGCATAAGTATGCTAATTCGAATGATAAAATGTCCTTGAGGCCCCATACATTTGTTTTTATTATATTAATTCATGAGATCACTAATACAATTTCTCTCAGTATTCATTTATAATTTTTCCACTGCAGGCAGTGCGACAGAATGATATTTTTTTCCACAAGAAACACGCGTGAAAATTCAAAAAACTTTTCGCTCAAGGCTACATTTGTTTTGATTTACGTATTGACGAAACATTGATTCTCGCAAAACCTAAAGTGTGTCTTCCGGTTAAAAAAAAAAATTGAAACCACAATAAAGCAGTCACACCGGAGAATGAAAAATAATGAATAGTACACTAGCATGTCACGGGGGAAATTCTAACGACTTGTATCTCAGAAATTAACTGGAAATTTGTTAAAATGACGAAAATTGGTAACCTTTTTATTAACTTCTAATGGAAACTTTGCAATTTTGTTCTCTTTGTTCACAATTCCAACCGACAGTACACCAACGGACACAATTCCAACCGACAGTACATCAACCGGCATCGAATCAACTTACACCGCACTCACAGCGATATCGCACCAGCCGACACCGCACCAACCGTCAGCGCACCACCCGACATCGCACCACCCGACACCGCACCAACCGACATCGCACCAACCGACATCGCACCAACCGACATCGCACCAACCGACACCGCACCACCGACATCGCACCAACCGACATCGCACCAACCGACATCGCACCAACCGACATCGCACCACCGACATCGCACCAATCGACATCGCACCAACCGACATCGCACCAACCGACATCGCACCAACCGACACCGCACCAACCGACATCGCACCAACTGCTATTCTAATGCTCAGATCCTAGTCACTCAGCCGCCGACTTTCTCACCTTCCAGCTCCTCGGTTAGCTTCTCTCAACTTCTCACCTCTCCCGACCTCCTGGCAGCCGCGAACGAACGGGTCAAAGCCACAGATCGGGCTGCGTCGTTTTCGCCCACCCGGGTCGTCGCCTCACGGTGTGGGGGGCCCCACCCCCGCCTCGCCGCCCCCGCATCGCCACCGCCGCCTCGCCGCCCCCGCCTCGCCGTCCCCGCCTCGCCGCCCCCGCCTCGCCACCCCCGCCTCGCCGCCCCCGCCTCGCCGCCCCCGCCTCGCCGCCCCGCCTCGCCGCCCCTCGCCGCCCCCGCCTCGCCGCCCCCGCCTCGCCGCCCCCGCCTCGCCGCCCCCGCCTCGCCGCCCCCGCCTCGCCGCCCCCGCCTCGCCGCCCCCGCCTCGCCTCGCCGCCCCCGCCACCCCGCCCCCGCCACGCCGCCCCCGCCACGCCGCCCCCGCCTCGCCGCCCCCGCCTCGCCGCCCCCGCCTCGCCGCCCCCGCCGCGCCGCCCCCGCCTCGCCACCCCCGCCTCGCCGCCCCCGCCTCACCGCCCCCGCCTCGCCGCCCCTGCATTACCACTGCCGCACAGTGGGGCCACAGGAGAGGAAAGTAGGCAAAAAGTCCAAAATCAACATATACTTCAGATCCTCCATATCACATGAAAAGGGTAGCAAAGTGTGTCCTTCATCGTTCCCCAATCAGAAAAGGAAGGAGGAATCACGCCACTCCATTCAGTGCAAGTTTGAACTTACACAATTGACGCACTTCTTCGCTCTCGCAGTAAGAAGAGAGGTGTGTTTTTCGATGCAAATAGTTTTGCTCCCTCAACTAATAGAATCGTACTTGCTATGGATACGATACTTGGAGATATGTACTTTAAATCTGTGTTTCTAAAGAAACATATTCCTTGAATAATAATTTGGTAATTCCAAGTAGAAAGTTCACGTCTCACAATGGAAAACGAAATTTTAAAACTCGATTTTTCATATTGTCTTTTATTTCTTTCTGGGGCGTTTCTGTCTATGATATTAACTGAATTTGATTCTGGAATTCATCTACTTTTCAAAACATTAATCAAAGTTTGCCCGTGTTTGCCCCATTTTGCGTTAAGGTACTTTGTTTATGATGATGCACATCAAGTTTTGTTAGCCTTTCTACGTGCAATATTCATTATTTTTATTATTCCTTCTGATGTGATCTGGTACTGATAGCTCTTTTAAACAAGGAGGGATCTGTATAGTGTTATTAAACACACTGAAAAGGGAAAAAACAGAACAATGTGCAACCTGGAAGTAAAGAAAAGAAGTGTTTCCCCGGGCTGTTAATTGCATCCAACCCACCGATTTCACATATGGAATAGAGACAAAATATCACAAATGCATTAAATATAGAAGTTACACCAAAGTTAATGGCTTCAAGTACAAATTCACTTTTTGAAGAAGAGTTAAATGATGAAAGTTCTGACTTTGAGGTTATGTAAATACATATTTAACGGTTAAACAATGAAATAAGTCATTATTTAATTATAAAATTATATATAATTCATTTCATATTATCATTATTTAATTATAAATTATAAAGTTTTTTACTGTCAAAAATTCCAAAAAGGGATTAAAAATACTTTTTGCCAACTTTTCCCGTTCCTGGCCCTAGTGTGCGCCGCCGCCGCCACGCCGGTCTGGCGCTGCTGTCACCGCCAGCCACGCCGCCTTCCGACATGCGGGGATTTTGTCGCGAGACTTTTGCATACGCGCCGGCGCGTTGCATTTTACATGACGCGTTGCGACTTTGCGGTGACAGCTCGCCTTTGGGCTGAAGAAGATGAATATTCGAATGCACTTTAAGTACAAATTGTGCTCTTTTTAAACGCTTCACAAGGACATCGAAGTATGTCGTTATTGATCATGAAATGCCGAACGTGATTTCTTGCGTGTCGTACGTTACATGGGTCTCCGTGTTTGAAAGTTGAAAATTAAAATTGTAATACTGGAATTCAACATATTTCGGCGGGGTTATTTTTCTTGAATATCTGTTGCGTTTTACATGGCCTGTTTAGGAGTTGTACTACCAGTTTGTAGTAACAGCGCCGCTGTCTTGCACTAAGGAGGAAGGATTTTGGAATGCATTTTCAATAAAATACACATTTTCCTAAAAGTGGCTCGAAGTTCATTCAATAACCCCAAAGCCAGTCTTCACCCAATCAATGAACCCCAATCAATGAACCCACCAATCTATGAATAACGTAGTAGTATTCGTACTTATTGTCTTCCTTTCTACCCGTATTACCACTTCGCATTAATTCAGTTATTTAGAAAAGTTGCTATCATAAATACAATGCCCTTCTGCGGTTTTGGCGCCAATTTTACATTAGTTTTATTCGTGTTAATATTTACTTAAAACTCGAAATATTATAATGAATAAAATAGTTGTTAACTCGCTTTTCATTAATTTCAAACATACACATGAATAGTTAATTCACTGTGGTACCTGCAGATTACGGACGATATAACAGTTTTGTGAAATAGGAATTCATTGTATAAAATAGTGTGCTTTTTAAGTTCTCTGTGCAGTGAATTCACTTATGTTGTATAAACCGTAAAGATCAGTAGTGTGTTTATTCAATTTTTTAAAAAAATTATATTAATGAGACGTTAATATGGAATTATGTGATGTCCAATGAACAAGTAAGATTCTGGGCGACAAGGACATTAACCCTCGCACTCGGATGGATAACGACCTCCTGCCTGAAAAGTCTGCTCCGCCCCGCCCCTCCCCGTCCCTCCCCGTCCCTCCCCGTCCCTCCCCGTCCCTCCCCGTCCCTCCCCGTCCCTCCCCGTCTCTCCCCGTCCCTCCCCGTACCTCCTCGCCACAGCTCCGCCGCAGTCCCTTCCACCGTGGCTCGCCGCATCCCGTCCTGCCCGCCCCACCCCGCCATGCCACACCGCGCTCGTCCCGTCCCGCCGCAACCCTCCCCGCCTTGCCACAATCGCCCCGCCCCGCCACTCTCCGCCGTGCCTCGCCGCACCCTGTCCCACCACGCTCCGTCCCGTCCCGCCCCGCCGTGCCGCACCTCGCTCGCCCCGCCTCGCCGCGCTCCGCCTTGCCGCACCGCGTTCCCCCAGACCCCGCCCCGCCCCTTCCCGCTCGTGAACGTCCCGGTCCAAAACCGCGCCGTGCTCTGCAGCTCCGCTCCGTTACCTCTCGTAACTCGCCGGGCGCGGCGCGGCAGCCGGCGGTTGTAAAGCAGCATCCCAGGCCGACACGTCGACGCCCCGTCGCCCGTTAGTCGGCCGGCCGGCCTGCGTGCTGCAACACGCCCGGTGGTCCAGGGCGAACTCGGCCCAGAGGACGCCTCCCCCACCAGTTCGACTCCCCCAGCGCTGCTGGCTCCCTCGCCGCTTTGCCGCTCATCCCGCGCTCCGCAGTTACATTGCTCATCGCCACTCCGTACAATGCTCCTCTCACTCCAAATGTTCCGGCGTCAATCGTCCCGGTGCAAATTCCCTCAGCACCAACAATCCCCGTATCGACCGCCTTCATCGGGAGAGGCGCTCATGGCATCAGCTGATGACACTGCAGAGACTCTGACTGGGAAGTCCTAGGTTCCAGTCCCGTTGAAACCAAGATTTTCGACACGCCAGATAGCTGAACGAATTCAGACGCTGTTTGGAGGAGAATTCTATCAGTCGGCTGCTGTGATCGGTAGTTTTTCGTGGTTTCTCTGATCAGTACCAGGGAAATGCCGAAGCAGTACCGTAACAAATGGGCCACTGACCGCGCGTGATATTTCTTTCATCTTCCTTGTACTATCCTCATCTCTAACTTACAAACACACTAACATGCATTACACTACCACACACGCCGAGAGACTAGTCGGGAGCTTAGAGCTAGTCCCGGCTGGGGTGGTGCCCCGTTGGTGGAAGATATCTGGTTGGGAAAAGCCCGTTAGACGACGGTAGATCGGCGCCGGATCTTACCGTCTAGCGAGGGAAGATCACCGCCACCTATCTAGAAAAACATGTACTACACTTTCGGGACTAATGATCTTAACAGTTGACGCGCCCGAAAACATCAATAGCCGACCGCCTTTGGACTGACCTCCCCGTCACTGACCCTTACGGGACCGTCAGTTCGATCGGTCGTCCCGGCGAGGTCCGGTCACCAACCGTCCTGTCACCGACCGTCCCGTCACCGACCGTCTCGTCACCGACCGTCTCGTCACAGACCGTCTCGTCACCGACCGTCTCGTCACCGACCGTCTCGTCACCGACCGTCTCGTCACCGACCGTCTCGTCACCGACCGTCCCGTCACCGACCGTCCCGTCACCGACCGTCCCGTCACCGACCGTCCCCTCACCGACCGTCCCGTCACCGACCGTCCCGTCACCGACCGGCACCTCACCGACCGGCCCCTCTCCGACCGTCCCGTGACGAATCTCCGTTTTCGTACCTTCGCTCCATCAATACATTCTGCCTCACTTTCTCCAGCGCTTAGTTACTATATACCCGTGTACCATTGTCAATCTTAGCATTCTCACCGCCGCTTACATCCTGATTCCCACGCCGATGCTCAACGCGTCTTTTTCTCGGCCTCATCTCCACGTTCAGTAGCCACCGGTGGCGCTCCGCTACAGCCTCCGTTACCATGTCTGTCGCGGCCAGCGCTCCACGCGGTTAATTACTCCCAAGCTGTTAACGACGCCCGCGGCCACGCCTCCCGCCCCATCCCTCTCTCGGTCACCGCCCCACCCCTCCACGCAACCCGCCCCCACACGCCCCACCACGCCCGCTCCGCCCGCCCCTCCGCCCCGTCCCCGTCCCGCCCTGCCCCACCCCGCCCCTCCCTCCCCGGCCGCCCCTCCCTCCCCGCTCCGCCCTCCCTCCCCGCTCCTTGTTCCGCCCACCCCGCTTCTCCCCGCCCTGCCCCTCCCCGCCCTGCCTGCGCTGCCGGTGTTCTCTCCGGCCGCCGCCACACGAACACGCTTATTATTCCAGTCCACTCGTTGTGACCCAAGGTGAACTTCGGAACCCAACGCATGTCTTCCGCTTGAAACAGCAGTGAGAATTAGAATAGTTTCTCGCGTATACATGTGTTTTTCTGTATATCATTTTTATTTAGTGCACCCCTAGTTACTAATGCTTGTGTATGGAATGTTACTTAGTGATACATTTGGTTTAATCAATGAAAATGTGTTGGAGAGAGAGGGGGGAAGAGGATTTTTTCAATACAAATAAATTGTACTTTATATTATTAATTCTTATAGCCTCTACTCAAACCTTGCAACTTCCGTAAATTATATTTTTTTATTTCGTGGATGCAATTGCTGCAACCTGCTCCAAACTTGTCAAAATGACGACCCTAAATCTAAAGTATAATTAATACATTACATACAATACAATACAAAGTACAATAATGAGGTACAATCAACATCTTTTAATAGAGAATTTTAAAGCGTATTTTTTCTGAGTTCCATAAAAATATTCAGACTACCTAATTCGCAGAAGAAATACCTAATTCGCCTTTGTTCAGAAAGTAGGTGTTAATAAAATAAAACTATGACAAACGAATAAGAACTAGTTGCGTTGGGCTAGATAAACATAAAGTTTATAATTCAAGAAAAACTTTTTTTCTCAATGAATTCCTTGAATTTTACATCTTCATTTTCGTAATAATAAAAGTTAAATACGAATGTATTGTATTAAAAGTCGTTATTTTGATAAATTATTGCTTTATTACTTCTCTTTAGATTGTAACTGTAATTATCTGTTAAAGGTGATTGTCTGATTATGAAAATTGGAATATCCACCAATAATTATTTAATGAACTCTACATTTCGAAGTTGAAATGATTATCCGTTTAGTAACATTAAACAATGCATTGGGTTCCCGAAATATACAGCAATATTAATAAATCATTTTAATTATTCATTATGAAACTTAACTTGTTGACATTCCAAGTAAACATTGAAAATCCAACCACGCAATTAAATTAGTTACCAACGATTAGCCGAATCTTTATCCCGAATACTCAGAACGGTACTATAAATTCATCCGGATTCCCTACCAACTATAAACCACCATCTGGACGGGAGGGACGTAAATTTCCTGTGTGTATGTCACGCTTCCTTATTCAACTTTTTCATCTTGCGGATCAGGCTGATCCCCATTTTTGACGCGGCCAGGGTTAATTGCCCCCGGACGATTAATGACCCGGCCTAACTGGCCGCAGCCCCGTCGGCTTTCCCCGCTTCCGCCGCCACCTGAATGAACTCGGCCGTAAAAACGGGCGTCGCGCGGCATATTCATCATCCAAGAGCCCGTGAGGGTGGGGAGGGGGAGGAGGAGGAAGGGGAGGGGAGGGGAGGCGGTGGAGATCCAAGGGCGGGCGCTAATAAGATGCCGGCGTCCACGTGTCGTGCGGGCTTGTCACCATCGGCCGCTGTTGCCCGCAATCCCCTCCCGTTATCGCTCCTTCCGGACATCCCTCCCTCCCGCCATCGCCCCTCCCTTCTCCCTCCTCTTTCCCTCCCACCCACCCACCCACTCCACCCTCCCTCCCTCCCCTTCCACCCGCCATCCCTCCCCTCCCTGCCTCCCTCCCACCCCCGCTCCCTCCCTCCCTCCACGCCCCTCCCTCCCTCTCCACGCCCTCCCCTCCCTCCCCGCCCTCCCTCCCCCCCCGCCCTCCCTCCCTCCCACCCGCCATCCATCCCTCCCACCCCTCCATCCATCTCTTCCTCCCCGCCATCCATCCGCCCTCCCCACCATCCCTCCGAACCTACCCAACCTAACCAATTTAATCCAATCTACTCATCCTACCTAAGCTACGTAACCTATCTTACTTAATCCTAGTCTACCTTCCTAACCTACCAAACCTATCAAAATTAATTAAACCTAAACTATTATATCTATCCAATCTATACAACCGGCCAAACCTACCCTAGGCAACCTACTCAATTTTTCAAACATATCCAACCCACCCAACCTACCCAATCCAACTATCTCTGCCACAGGCCCTACTCACTCTCTCCACCCGGCCCCTCCGTCCCACTCTACAATCCAACCACTATCCACCTAGAATCCAACCACCCGTCCCTCTTCCAATGACCCGCTCACCTGACAATCCCCCCTCCAACCTTATTCGCAGCAGTCCAACCTGCTTCTGAAACGTGTGGAGCGATATTGTCAGGATTATTTCAACGAACCTTCGTGTCCCTCTACCATGAGTAGAATTTAAGATATATTCCTTGTCTTTCTCCCCAATGCTTACTGGTTTTTCTTCTTCCAGATTTCTCATCTGCGAGGTCAGTGCACGTCTTTCATTCCATTTAATTCACTCCAGGGTATTTAATTGTTGCATTGTCCTTCTTGAAAATATATTATTCTCCCTGATGGGGAGTGTTCTCTCAAATTTATAGCTTTCATTCTGTGATTTCGCCATTTACTTCTACTTCTTTGAATATTCTGGATTTTCAATGTATCCCTTTGTTTTCTCCATGCGCTAGTCTCATTGATTATTTCAGTTATCTCCTTATCAACCACCATGTAAATTTAAATTTACTTTTACTGATTCTTCTGCATCTTCTCTCACACTGTATAAATCACTAAGTGTTTACTATCAACTCGCAGATCTAGCCTCCAAAATTTGTCCTCAGCGAGTGAACTATATTTTGCTTCGTTGCTTCACCCGCTGCCAGTCATTTTAATGATTTCGGGGTTTGTCTGACTCGTCGCTCGCATTCTCATGTGAAATACCCACTTCTCGTGCCAAATATTCGTTTCGTCCACCGCTGTTCCGGAGGTCCACCCCCCCTGCAGTCCTGTCAGTTGGGTTTTCATGCCCGTCCGCCCCCCCCACCTCACCCAGTGGCTCGGACGTGCCGCTTTTAATCAGACCGTTATCATCGGCTATTCATCACTTCCTGCGGAAGTCGTGTGAGTGATTAACAATAGCGTTAATGACTGGTAATTCATTAACGGACGGGCGCTCTGGGACGGGAACTCGTGACCCGAAGCTCTGACACGCTTGCCAACCGGCCCACGCGTAATTGTGAAGTAACTGCGTTTACTGAAAAGCAGCACGGTGCCGGAGATGTAGTAAATGCTATTCATGGAGAGAAAGGATAAAAAATTACTTCCGTGAGAGTTAAATATGCGCTCCGTTTTTTTAAAAAACAAATAGCGATTAAAGAGAATGTGTTTAAAGGTATAACGAACGCAATTTACAGGTTCTTTCTCCGTCTTTAAACGCGAAGAATGACGAAGCTAGTACGTCAAACAAAGATTTCACTCAATAGAATAAGTGTACTGCACAATTCGTTACAAAAAAATTGTCACGGAGAATTGTTAAATTATTTTGTAAAATAACAATCCGCATTAAGAAACATTGTTAAAACAATCATGATTAGAAATATAAAGTTATATTATATTAATATTGAAAAATTTTGCTGTGATATTTTCAACAGTAGTAATTCTAGAAAAAATTCTAACGGCCATGTTAACATTAAATTAAGCATTGTTCAGAGTACATGCTTTTTTTTTACTTTTAATCTCCTTTGTATAGTTCCATTAGTTATAACATGGATTTTCTTTTACTGCGGTGTAACTCAGTATCTTAGATGGACCGTATTGATTAATAATAAATAGAGTTCTGCTTCACACTGCTCATTAGTTATCTGCTGAGCTAGAATGAAATATGTAGCAAACTTTTCATTTATATTATTCTCTTGTATTGTCGCCGATTAGGGAAATCCTTACATTTCTGAAGATACTGTTGAACTTTTCATGTTTTCATTGTTTGTTTGATTCACAATAAAATTTGTAGAAGCCTACTAACATTGTATGATATCACAGTCGTAGGTAAGGAAGTATGGTGCTTTTCCCTAATATCGTCAACTTTATTATTTTCAAATGAACAGACATTGTGCCTGAATAATCGATAATTATCATAAAAGTAGTTTTAATGTTAAAAATCGTATTCATTCTCGCGTTGTGAATCGATTCTCGCGTTGTGAATTTATTTGTGTTCATTTTATACTGAGTCTAAGAACTCGTTAACGGTAATTTATGATGTAATACGCCCAGCATTCAATACGCTTATACGTTTACTTTTCATCCCTGTTAACAGGATTCTGACCCGCCCAATCTATTAGAACTTTCCTAAAACCCAAGTTGGTCTAGTTCTCTGTGGTCTGAACATGGATACTCTAGGGTTACGACGTATTCACTTCTATTAATATCGACTTAGTTGTCATTGTCCTTAATTTATAATCATAGACATTTTACAATTCAATATCAGAGGTACTGGGAATAGTAGAACACATTTAAAAAAATATTTTCTTACTGATACATGGTGCAACAGTTAGTGCAATTCAAAGGACCATTCTTAAGAGACAGAGAGGACCACCATGTAAAGCGTGTGAGTAGAATACAGGCATTTCCCGAAAACCCCTCTGACATGGTTTTATCATAGGTAATACCACGAGTGCTTTGGAAATTGTCGATAAATCCCCGACTCGCGAAGCGAGGAGGGGATGTATCTGAGAATCCCAAAGCACGAGTGGTATTTAATAGGTCTATTGCACCTATGAAATTATGTCCAACAGAATTCCAAAATGCGCCAAATATTGAAATAACTTAAAACTATGTTAAAATCAATGAGGTTATATTATAATACGTACGCTGCTTATTGAACATCGACATAATGATTGATGTATACCGCCTCCTAAGGTAGGTAAGTCAAGGTTCATGATTGGCCAGTAGGGAGAAGCGGTAAGAAAAATCGGATAGAAAAAAGCGGTAAACATTTTGAGATACACCGCCCCGATTGGGACAATTTTTATATATAGTTAAACACCATTGGTTATAATTTCATGAGAGGAATAGTCGCGTTCAAATCTACGTCTATATCGCGTGTGCACACGCGCAGAGAATTTACCTGTGAGCAGTGCGACGCTTCCTGTTGCCGCCGAGTGGACTCAGCGCATGGGTGCGTCGCGGGCGCATCGGCGCACTGCGATGGGCGCAACGAAGCGTCGCATCGTACATCGCATGCCACCGGGAGCGGTAGCTCAGTGCATCAACTGATGTCACTGCAGCGCCTCTGATCGGGAGGTTCTAGGTAGGAGTCACGACGGCGGCGGGATATTCGACACTAGCTTTTCAGCTAGGTCGAATTCAGTCGCTGTCTGGAGGAGAATTCTAGCGGCCGGCTGCTTTGATCGGCAGTTTTCTGTGGATTCTCCGATCAACAACAGGCGAATGCCGAAGCAGTACCCTAATGAACAAGCCACAGACAGTGCGCGATCTTTCCTTTCTCTTCCTTGTCCTATCCTCTCCCCTTACACACGCACACACACACATCTACACTAACATGAACTACACGACCACACATGACACATGCCCACCACATAAGCTATTGACGCGCCCGGAATCACTAACAAGCAACCAATCTACATCGCATGCCGCACATCGCGACTGTCGAATGCAACACAGCACAACAGGACGCCTCGCAGAACGTGGGCGAGACAGGGAAACCAGGGATTGCCAGGGACGGGCGAGGATGGAAGCGGATGGACCATGGTTGGTTGATAGTGATTCTGGCACGTCAACTACTGAGGTTATTGGTCGCATAAGTGTAGTGAGTGTTGTTTCATCGTGAGGTTGCGGGTGATGATCTCCCGCTGGATAGAGAGATCCGGCGCCGACTTAACGTCGGCTAGTGGGGTTTCCCTCAGCGAGCTATCTCCACCAGCGGGGCACCGCCCTAACCGGGACAAGTTCCAAGTCCCCGACCGGTTTCCCGGTATGTGTGTTAGTGTAGTGCGCGTAAGTGTGTGTAAGGTGTAGGAAAGGATAAGGAATGAGAAGGAAACATCGCACGCAGTCCGTGGCCCGTTTGTTAGGGTACTGCTCCGGCATTCGCCTCGTGTTGATGGGAGAAATCACAGGAAAACTACCGATCACAGCAGCCGACCGCTAGAATTCTCCTCCAGGCAGCGACTGAACTCGACCTAGCTGACAAGCTAATGTCCCGGTCAGAGGCACTGCAGTGTCATCATTTGGATGCACTGAGCCACCTCTCCCGGTCAGATTGACGTGAAGACAATGTGCGTGGAGGGAATGAGAGGGATCGAGAGGACATTCGTGTGAAGGAGTGGCGAAGAGAAGCTGATATTGGAAGGATACAGACGGGAAAGTGTATACGCTGGGAGGGAAGGATGTGGGTGAAGTTGGCAGAAAATGGGTGGATCGGGATGGCGACAACTGAACATTTGGCGGGGGCGGCGGAGAGGGAAGATGATGGGTATGGTTGGGTTGGCGTGGAGGGGAGGTGGCGATTGGGAGGGGTGGGGATGGGAGGGAAATTTGGGATGGGGAACGCGAGAGTGGGACTGCGAGCACGGAACGAAATTTTACTGCGCCTCACTCGATTCATTTCAATTTCCATTGATTCATTAGGCGCCCCGCAGGGTCCCTCCCCGCCTCTCCCCGCCCCAACCCCCTCCTCTCGCCAGTCCGTTGTGCCCCACCGTGTCGGGCCGCGCAGCCATGGTGATTTAAAGGACGGCCTCGTTTTAAATTGGGACGCATAGCTACTCCCGACGCAGTCTAGGTATCTTCGGGAATTAGATGTTAGTGAAATGTACTGCTCTTGCCCGGCGTCAAGGGGAAATGCTGCGGGAGGGGGTGGCCGAATATGAGTGAGGTAAAGTTTATTAATGTGTGCAATAAACTCCCGAATGGTGAGCTTTGGGTAGAGGTATTCCAAGTTCCTAGCGAATGGGGGTGTGGTATCGCGTGTCGAAAGGGAGAGAATTTTCTGAGTACCTCTGGTAATCAAGTGTATAAAGGGAATTTCATAAAGTCGAAAGAATTGTAATTATTCAAAAGCCATTCACCTCAATGATGGAGGCGTCGCACTGCCGGACAGCAGAATAAATTGGAAAATAATTTAAGGAAAAATGTATATTTTTAATACCTAACGACACGTATTTTGCATATATAATTTTATATAATTATATTTCTATAATTTTAATTAATTATATATAATTATATATTTTGAATATATAACAGTAATTTGTGTTCATTTTGAGCATTTTCTATACTTGCGGTCCTTTCCGTAGGGACACGATGGCTATGTCCTTTTTTGATGAGCTACACTAGTTCAATATAACCATGTTGCTACGAATGCACGACTGCTATTTACATTGACTGACACTAAAATACGATTTCAACGGTAAATGGACAGGTCTGACTTAAGAGAACACCGGAGTTTTCATGAAACGCATGGCGACGTTTTAGATTGTTTTTCTAAACATAAGATAAGCGTTGAAAGACGAACCATAACTAACCAGTAAGAAATGTTTTAATTATTAAAATGCTTAAAATCAGACCTCAGATCAAACGGTAACTCCTTACTTAAATAAAGATAGAGGGGGGAAAACTACGCTTGGGTCCGTTGATCCCCGTCACCTCCAGCCATTGGTAGGCGAATGTTGAACACTTTTTTAAGATATGTTTTACAGCTCCCCAAGTTATGAGAAACGCTCCAAATATTGAAACCTCCAAATATATAAATGCAACAAACTGTTCAATATTCTAGCACCCGACATTTTTTTTAATTTTTGACATCAATTTGTATGATATAGTGATATGGATAAAATAATTTAATTTTTGTCACAAGTATGCCAAAATAATTACTACCAGTGTTCTTTATAAAGTGCAACTCCATCCAAGTGCAAGTACTTGAATGAAAACATTTGTAAAACCAATAATTTATGAGAAAAGTATTTCATGTTTACCGTTCTTGCATTTTCTAATTTGCTATCTCTGATTTTCCGTAGTTTGCAAAAAGTTGAAAGTAGTTGCACGGTGTACGAAAGTACAGAAGGGCATCTTTTAGGCCGTTGTCTTCCACTTCGAGGAAATTGGCTTTTTGCCATCCTCTGCAATCAGTTTGTTTCCTTACTTCTCCCGTTTTTTCGACGTCGCTACTACAATGGTTACTCCTACCACTTCCTGCTGTAACATTCTTCTTGACCTGTGACCCCGACGAGCAGCTCGCAGGATAGCGGGCAATTTCTGCCAGAGGGATCCTTTGGCCAGACAGCGTCTTCACCGCCGAACCTTTTCAGTGACGAGGGGGCGAGACGAGCCCGGGGAAATGGGGAGGCCTCGTCCCGCGATGCCCTTTATTTTTCTTCGCTCACTCCGCGAGCATTCATAAGATCTCTGGCGACGTTTGCTTCTGTGGTGGCGGGCGCGACGCAGCGGTGCTCTGTCCAAATACATCGCCCGCCCGCCCGCCCGCCCGCCCGCCCGCCCGCCCGCTTGCCCGCCCGCCGGCTTGCCCGCCCACCTGCGAAGTCGCTCGTTCTCGGGTCCGCTAGTTTTTCTACCCTCGTGATTGGTCGTCTACTCACTTCCTCACACTTCTCCACTCACTCACAAGCCCCCCCCCTTCCCGCCTGCGCGCCTTCTCAACAAGCTGCTCGTACGCCTACCCGTCCATCCGCCTGTCATCTCCCTGTTCACCCACTCTTTTCCCTGTTTATCAACTCATCCGCCTGTTTACCCACTCATCCTCCTGTTCACCCACTCATCTCTCTGTTCACCCACTCATCTACTTACCCATCCACTCATCTGTCGAACCATCTACCCAACCATCCATCCACACACACACAATCACCTATTCACCCGACAACGTATCTTCCCAACCAACCAATTATCCATCCGTCCAACCACACATTCATCTATCCAACCACTCCATCTATCCATCCAACCATCCATATACCTGCCCTCCATCCCACTATATAACTATCCGCCCACCCACCTACTGCACGTAACAAGGGTGACTTCAGGAAATATTTAATGGAAGTGGCAATTTAATGAATATAGGAAATATTTAAAACTAAATTTGTAAAAACTGATTTGTACTTACTTTCAATTTGTGTTTTTGGGTTACAAATCGTTTGAAAATATATAATCTAAACGATATTTTTATTAATAGTCTATTAACAATACTACTTTCTCTTCTGGAACTATTTTGAATTTAAACTTCGAGGCGTGTGTTCGATCGCCTGTCTACTTACTCTTCCTTTCGTTTACTCGCCTGTTCACCGGCTTGACCACGTAGTTGCTGTGCTGCCTCACAACCCTCAACTAATGCTTTATCCTGTCTTATCTAACTGGCAGATGCTTATTGTTCCACTAGTCAATCATTTATTCCAGTATCTAGCAGCATTAACTGTTTCAATCGCGTCCCAAGTTGTTCTCCTAGACATTCGTTTTGTCCTGAAGTTTCAAATCCCCGACCCCGAATTGCCGTGCACATCCATGACTTTGATCTGTCTCCCTTTTATAACTCCACGTTTCCCCCCTTTCTTCCACTTCTTCCTTTCTTCGATCGTGCTTACTCTTTCTCTGTGCTTAATCCACCCCTCCGTTCCGCTCGTATCTTCATGGTTGATTGGCCACCCTTTCAGTGATCTCTGGGCATTTCCCCTCGCTGCATCTCGCCCATTTTTCAACCCCCAATCTATTCCTTCTGTTCTTCTCGGATCAACACAAGCGTCGGGTTCAGCGGACCTTGTCCTCGGTCTTGTACTCATCGCTTGCCCCGGAACATCCCCCTCAGTTCCCATCCCAAACTCCCTACCATGTTTTTGATTGATTTTTTCGGGTTTCCGGGCGCGTCAACTGCTTTGGTCATTAGTCCTGTTAGTGTAGTGCATATTTGTTCTCGGGAGATGGCGGTGATCTTCCCCCGCCGTGTGGCGAGATCCGGCGCCAACCTACCGTCGGCTAGTGGGGGTTTCCCCTAACCAGGACACCTTTGTAGGGTACTACTCCGGCATTCCTCTGGTGTTGATCGGAGAAACCACGGAAAACTACCGATCAGAGCAGCCGGCCGCTAGAATTCTCCTCCAGACAGCGACTGAATTCGACCTAGCTGAAAACCTAGTATCGAAAATCCTGCTGCCGTCAGGACTCGAACCTAGGACCTCCTTGTCAGAGCCGCTGCAATGATATCAGTTGATGCACTGAGCTACCGCTCCCGGTCCTACCATGTTCAATCCTCCATCTTCAATCCAGCCATCTCAGGCAAATCCCCAACACCCTCTCCCCTCCAACAGATCCTCACCCCAACATCCCTTCCTTCCGACGTTCCTTCCCTCAACATCCCCCGGTGACCCCCTCCCCCCTTACCCAAGTACCTCACCGCGAAATTGACATCGCCGCTTCCTCTTCCGCCCCTTCGATCCGCTTGATTTTTTGTTTGTTTGTTTGTTTGTTTGTTCTATCTCTGTGTACGGTTTCATTCTAGTCTTCCCTCTTGCCGAAATGAAGGAGACTTAAAAAGTTACAAGTTTCTGTACGTTTTCTCGCCTCGGGTTCCCTTTTGAGCCTGCGACGTGCTGCAGATAGAGACGAGAATATATGACGAGGGTCCGGATCGGGGGTCCGCGTGTTTTTGGCGTGGGGGAATAAGAAACGTAACAGATAAATCGATTCCCGGAACTCTGGAAAATATCTTAGCGGGAACCGGAATAATGAAATAAATTTAAAAAGAAAGCTACCGAGAAATATCCTGGGAAAAATTTTTGGAACTCCTAGGATGTGAAATACGCGCAGATATGAGAGTGGCCGTGGGCTTCGATTTGTCATGTTCTGGTCAGCGGAGTGTAGCGTGAAGGGCGCTGAGGAAATGGCCTGGGGGTAAGTGACTGGCGCCACCGCAATCTCCTGTTGCTATCCTGTAGTGCAACTCCCACGCAATTTTTTGTATGATGCGTTTCTCGTAAATGTTTCGTAACTGGAGAATCCGGTCCAACAAATGACGCTATGAGTATACTTATTTTCTAACTCTGTGAATGGAGAAACAGATGCACTTAATTACATAATAATTTACTACATGAGGTACTATTTGTAAATGTTCAGTGTGTTTGTGTGCTTCTTTTGAAATAAATAAATAAATAAAAGAACCGCATTCTTAAACAAAAGATAAAAGTAAAATTTGGAAGTGTACATCAGTAACATTTGTAGTAATTTATTTGTGATATACTGCTATTAGAGTGAAACTGACTATTTTCTTCTTACTTTCAGGTGAGTTCCGCCCATGTAGCTTGCAACATTCTCTTGGCGTCTGATTGAAACGTTCTGCTGCCACATATAAAGTAAGTACTTTTAACGGAAGAGTTTTCTCGAGACATTGAAATGTAGTTTATTGTCGTTTGTTATTCCCAAAACTTCCCCATTTTATATTTTCCTTCCGTGAATCTATCATTCCTCTGAGAGCGTTCACTTGTTGTTCATTCATCTGTATGAACACGTCTGTTACATTTCTCTGTAACTTTTCGTCTTCAACTCAGTTCTCTTCGACCGGCCCACACTTCTCTCTTATGTTTTTATTCCCTAGTGTACTCTATCTGCTTCCGAGCACTCCGCAGTATTATGTATTTATTTGTATTTTTTGCATCGTTATATTTTACTTTTATAACGAAGTCGTGTCGACGAACTTCCTCGCCCACATTTTTCTCTTCTTTCCTATGTTGAAGACTTCTCTGAGGACCCCTTTAAAGGAACTGACTGAATACAGATCAATGATATTTTCAATCGATTCGTTGTTAATAGCTGTCTTTCGGAGGCTTTTTCCTTGTCTCGAATTGTAGCACGTATTTGAACAGACATGTATAAGTTGTTTTTGCTATTATTATTATTATTATTATTATTATTATTATTATTATTATTATTATTATTATTATTATTATTATTATTATTTTATGAATTAATCTACGTCTATTATTTAAATGGTGATTTTATAATTAAGAACTTTATGTGAAAAGAAATACATTTCGTCTATTTCACATGTATCAGGAAATAATAATATACACCATCTTTCTCCCACAGCTGGAATTATTCCAGTGGAATCATTTGCATTTGTAACCTTAAGACATGTATATCCTAGAAAAAAATTGCACTCATTAAAAATATTTAGAGTTCTCCTAATGTTCGAATTGATATATTTAAAGGAAGAATATTCTCAATATAGTACAACGGATTTTTTACGGCAAGACGACGAGACGAGAGCGGCGCGAGACGACGAGACGAGAGCGGCGCGAGACGTCGGGACGAGAACGGCGCGAGACGACGAGACGAGAGCGGCGCGAGACGACGAGACGAGAGCGGCGCGAGACGACGAGACGAGAGCGGCGCGAGACGACGAGACGAGAGCGGCGCGAGACGACGAGACGAGACGAGAGCGGCGCGAGACGACGAGACGAGACGAGAGCGGCGCGAGACGAGACGAGACGAGACGAGAGCGGCGCGAGACGACGAGACGAAGCGGCGCGAAGACGGAGAGACGAGAGCGGCGCGAGACGACGAGACAAGCGGCGCGAGACGACGAGACGAGCGGCGCGAGACGACGAGACGAGCGGCGCCAGACGACGAGACGGAAGCGGCGCGAACGACGAGACGAGAGCGGCGCGAGACGACGAGACGAGCGGCGCGAGAGACGACGACGAGAGCGGCGCGAGACGACGAGACGAGAGCGGCGCGAGACGACGAGACGAGAGCGGCGCGAGACGACGAGAAGAGCGGCGCGAGACGACGAGAGCGGCGCGACGACGAGACAGGCGGCGCGAGACGACGAGACGAGACGAGAGCGGCGCGAGACGACGAGACGAGAGCGGCGCGAGACGACGACGACGAGAGCGGCGCGAGACGACGAGACGAGCGGCGCGACGACGAGACGGAGCGGCGCGAGACGTAGCGAGACGTGGGACAGAACGGCGCGAGACGTCGGGACGAGAACGGCGCGAGACGTCGAGACGAGAGCGGCGCGTGACGTCGGGACGAGAGCGGCGCGAGACGTCGACGAGACGAGACGAGAGCGGCGCGAGACGACGAGACGAGACGAGAGCGGCGCGAGACGAGAGCGAAGCGGCGACGGTCAGAGGCAAAGTTGTGACCGTGGAGTGTGGGCGGGCAGAGGCGGGGCTGAACAGGGCTGGCGGGAAAGCAGGTCTCCGCGAGAGAGGCAGCCGGCGCCCAGGGCGAGTTTTTCTCTGTCGCCGCGCCGCGTCGCCCGGGAAACGTTTTTGTGTCGGCGACAGGTGTGATGCGGGGGCGACTTGCCTGGCTGCCTGGCCGGGCCCCGCACGCTGCCCTTGCCGCACCCACCCTCCGCGAGCCTTTTCCTGAGGGGGAGGGTGGGGAGACCACTGCATGTCAACACGTGGCTGTGCAGATTCCTCCCTGGACCACCGCCTCTATTCTGTCCAAATCATCCCGCTTCAATCGTTACGGTTCACTCCAACTGACTCTGCTAGCGTCATACTCACCCCATTCCAATGTTCTACCGTTACTATTCAATTGTTTGTTACCCTCACAATGTCCTATGGTTTCCTTCACAATGCCGATCAGCACCAGGGAATGCCGGAGCAGTACCCTAAAAAAACGGGCCACGGACCGCGCGCGATCTTTCCTTCCTCTTCCTTGTCCTATCCTCTCCCCTTACACACACTAACATTCACTACACACCCACATATTCCGGGAAACCGGTCGGGAGCTTAGAGCTTGTCTCAGCTGGGGCGGTGCCCCGTTGGTGGGAGAGTCCTGATTAGGGGGAAACCATGCTAGCCGACGGTAGATCGGTGCCGGATCTCGCCATCCATCGGGGGAAGATTACCGCCATCTCCCGAGAAAAAAACATGCACTACACTAACGGGACTAATGACCAAAGCAGTTGACGCGCCCGGAAACACGAAAAAATCAATCAACCTTCACAATGTTCTCCCCTTGGCTTCACATTATTCCCCCATCAAAATCGTTCACCTTGCTACAAAGATATCATCGTCGTTCCTGCTAGCTCTTTCTACTACCTTATATCACCTTTGTGTTGCTCTCTTTCCTCCCGCACTTTTTATTTCCTTTATAGACTGTTTCGAACGTTTACACAAATTTGGCGAAATTTACAATTATCATTGTTGAGTCTCCCAGACTTTTCTTGTTTCTACATTCACACCAGCTTCATCGCATTACTCGCTTGCATTTTCAACATGACCTCGATAAGCCATTATCGTAACAACGTAACGTAAATGTATTATTCGTCTCGCAATGAATTCGTACAGTTCGTCACTACCGATTCGGTTACATTCACAGTTCTCTGCGACCGTTTCATCACTGCACTTCCTCTGCCACTCGCGACCTCACAGCTCCATCACCCACAACCGCAACCATCCCCGCTGCCCCGCCCCCTCCACCTACCCACCCCCTGAGCAGGGGAACGCGGTGGGCAGGCGGGCCACCGCTGATGGAATTGCAAATGACGCGACGGCGTTGGTACCTGCAGCTGCCGCCAGGCGTCGCCGCCGCCGCGTCGCCCTGTCACCCCGTCCCTTCGCTCCACCCGCCCCTTCCCCCTCCCCTCCCTCCCCCCTCCCCACCCCGTCAAGCCGGGCGCCGCCAGCCTCCCTTGCGTGCAAGTTAAATTACGGGCGGTGATTAACGAAAGAGTTTTCGGCATCCATTGTCTCCCGTATAAGGGTCCCCGCGCGCCGTAAATTTCGTAGTTGAGTCCGCAAGTTGGAATTAATCCGTGAAATTAAAATTGTTATTGGGGAGGTAAGCGATACTTTACGTTGAATACAAGGACAAACAAAGCAAATTGCGGGATTCCTTGCTCGCTGACGTAGTTCTCGCCGGGAAAGGGCGGGCGCGCCTTTCTCTGAATAGCGGCGCCCGCCTACGCGGGAGATACCACTATAAGAAACATGCTCGATTGTCACCGCCTCCGCCGTATATCGTAAGGCTTTTTGTAATAGCATTTTGTTCGAACTTGGCACAGGTCCTGCACCGAATTAACTACGGTACTTATGATTCTTCACACGAAAGAAACATGTAGATTAGGGTTACCTATCTCGCAATCTTTACTCCTACGGCTTGGCTACGTCTTAAATTACAATTAATATTCTATTATCCGTTAAATGTAACGTGTGTTTTTGATAAAGTATTGCCAACTTCATTACAATACACGGATCTACAAAGAAAAATGAGTTGAGAATTTATGGCGTGCATCGAAACGCGTATTTCGTGTGTGCCCGGCTCGCCGGGCGTACGTGTTGTCTCGAATGGCCCGAACTGCGGTCTGCGCCTCGCAATAAAGAAGATATTAAAATCGTCGCCTGCGGAATGGCGCGCGCGTGTTGTTCCTTTCTTCTGTTAACACCCCTTAATTTTTTCGGTGGTGGCGCCGAGGAGGGTTCAACTTTCGCCAGCAATATATTTCTCGGCGAAATCTGGGCGCGGGAAAATTGAAGTCGTAAAAGTCAGGGTTGAGCGGGGGCGAGGGTGACGGAGGGGGTGGGGGGGAGGGGGAGCTGTTTCCGGGGTTGAAGTTCCGCCCAGGAAGTTGCGGCACGTCCCGTGGCGGCGGCGGCGGCGGCGGGGGTGGCAAGGGTGGGGAGGAGGAGGTGGCGGGGGGCGGGGACGAAGGACGCTTGCTTCCCCGGGGGGCGGTGTGGCTGATTGAGAGGGCAAGTGTGAAGTGAAAAGGGCGCGATATTGTCGCGGGGCGCGGGGTGGGAGTTGAGAGCGTCTCCGGACGTCGGGGCAGATCTTGCGGAGCGGACGGGGCCAGCGAGGGTAGGGAAATAGAAGAAAAGGGAAAAGGCGAGCGAACAATGAGTGGAAGACGGTAGAGCGCCAAAGATAAGGGACGAATAGATGTCAAAAGACAAAAGAGATGACAAAAGCGATGCCGGAGCTGTATCCTAACAAACGGGCCACGGATCGCGCGCGATCTGTCGTATCTCTTCCTTGTCCTATCCTCTCCACCTTACACACACTCTACACTAACATAAACTACACTACCACACATGCCGGGATATCAGTCGGGGGTGTAGTGCTTGTCTCGGCTGGGGCGGTGCCCCGCTGGTGGGTGTGAAAAACCCTGGTTGTGAAAAACCCTGCTAGCCGACGGTAGGTCGGCGCCGAATCTCGCCATCGAGCAGGGGAAGAACACAACCACCTTCCGCGAAAAAATGCACTACACTTATGAGACTAATGACCTTAGTAGTTCACGCGCCCGGAATCACTAGCAATCAATCAACCAATCAATCAATTGTACAAATGAGATGAATGTTGATAGATGAAGTCTGCAGTAACAGAGCAGTGTAGGACGTGCAGAGTCAAGTTTGATGGATGGCAACAGCATAAGTGAGTAACAGCGGCCATGAAGAGAAGAATCTGTCAAAATAGGCAAAGTGAAAAAGATCTTAACAGTGGCTGGGTAATATTGTAAGATATGGAAAAAGGTGAAAATGAGAAAACTGAAGAGTTAAATACAGAGGAAGAGGCATGATGATAGCAAGTTTAAGGAATAGGATTCGACAATTAATTGGAACTTTCAATGTTCGAAATAAGCAAGTCGAAAATTGTTGGGTATTGGAATGTTCATTGCAACAGTATGGTAAGAAAACGGTGTGAGCGGACTGGAAGCAATGCCAGAGCAATACCAAACACAAGAGCGTTGGGTAAAGGCAATGTATGTGTAGATCGCGGTGACGCCTGGGCGGGGCGAGGGAGTTTGGGGAGGCGATGAGGGTGGGGGGTGGGGGCGAAGACTGAGCCACGGCGTCGCCTCTGGACAAAAGCCTCCCAAGACAAATAAAGCGTCTGGGACTCGCGGAGAAGTGTCCCTGTTTGCTTTGTTCCTGGCTGTTGTATCGGCGCCTGGAAAAGTTTGCCAAGCGCGGGAGTAGCAAAGCAAAGAAAGCAACCACCGTCACCGCCGACGCTGCAGACACCGCCGCCCCTCCTATCGCCTCTGCTGCCTTCACCACAACAGTCACAACCACCGCCTCCTCCACACTCTCTATCTCCGCCATGCCTTAACCACTGCTACCGACGCTGACCTGTCCCCGCAGCGCCCCGCCTCACTCCGCCCCACCCCGCCCCATTCTGTCCCATCCCGCCCTGCTCTGTCCCGCTCCCGGTCCTGCCCTGTCCCACCCTGTCCCGCTCCCTCGCCCCTGATCCCCGCCACTGTCCCGCCACTGTCCCGCCACCGTCCCGCCCACCGTCCCGCCACCGTCCCGCCACCGTCCCGCCACCGTCCCGCCACCGACCCGCCACCGTCCCGCCACCGTCCCACCACCGTCCGCCTGTCCCGCCCCCGTCTCAACCCGTCCCAACCCGTTGTCCCGCCACCGTCCTGCCACGTCCTGCCACCGTCCCGCCACCGTCCTGCCACCGTCCCGCCACCGTCCCGCCACCGTCCCGCCACTGTCCTGCCACCGTCCCGCAACCGCCCAGCCACCGTCCAGCTCGCGCCACCGTCCCGCCCCGCACCACCACGACCCAGCCCCCGCCCCGCTCACCACCAACCCCGCCCTCGCCCAGGCCCCCGTCCTAACCTCCACGTCCATTCCCCGTCTTCGTTCCGCCACCGAACCCGCTCCCGGTCTCACCCCGCCCACCCCCCGGCCACCGTCCCGCCCAACCCCCATACCCTCCCCCGCCCCGCCTCTGTACCCGTACTCGCCATCTCCTCTATCTCCGCTACTACCTCTGCCCCCATCATCGCCAACGCCGCCACCGCTACCGCCTTTACCGCCGCCGCCATCGCCTCCGCCACCGCCTCCGCCTCCGCCTCCGCCTCCGCCTCCGCCTCCGCCTCCGCCTCCGCCTCTGCCTCCGCCTCCGCCACCGCCACCGCCTCTGCCTCCGCCTCCGCCTCCGCCACCGCCACCACCTCCGCCTCCGTTACGGCCCACGACCGCTTTGCTGTGTGTTCCTACAAGATGTCAGACAACAAGTCGAGCTCTTCCCCACTGATATTTCTTCCATTTACGGATCCTATCGTCTTCACTCGCTCCCCAAAAGGGCTCTCTCTCGGCCTCTCGAAATTATTTTCTGATCTGAAATATGCGATCGTTCCTCTGTTCCGATGAATCTCTGACACATTTGCGGGAGTCCGCGCTGTCGTGAACAAGGTGCTCTCCTATTGTCAGAAGGTTGTCGTTGATGTACTGGGGCCGATTCGAATGCTTTTGTCAAATAAAATGAATAAATTCTTTTATCAAGCTGTTTTTTTGTGTGGTGAAATTTTGCGCATCCTTTTACAATAACCAGTTTTTTAAAATGTAGTTTCGTTGTTTCTTGGGTTGTCTCCTTTGTTCTTTTCATTCAGCTGACATGGCGTTTTATGTAAAATTCTTTGAATGATGTCTGACATAATAGACCAACGGAAACTACATTCGTTCTTTTGTTTGCCTCACAAGTGACCAACATATTTGTGACAGTCATACAGACGCATATGTGGCAAGAACGAAGTTTTTATTTCAGGAACGTCACACCTTGATGATTTCAATAATCTCAATAATAAAGACAATAATTGATCCCAGTATTTTGTGTACTTACTTGCGGAAAATGACGGTCAATTCCACATAGAAAGCAGGAAATATATTATACAGTATAGTACATAAAAAAGATTATTAGGTTTTCCTAATAGAAATCTGGGATTCAAAATATATGATAATGTAGAGTACAATATGTCAACAGTAATACAGTTTATATCAAAATATTATGGATTTCAAATTCGTATTATTTGTTCCTTTCTCTTAGGTCGTAAGTGACTTCTCTCACTTTTACTTCGCATTCTTTAGGTAACTGCTTTTCATAACAAGTTAGAAAATACAGTATTATTCGACTTAAAATTCGAGAATGCAAATAAAATTGCACCGAACATTCCCAGAGAAAAGTAGTGGCATGATACTCGACTTCAAAGTATTGGGGTATTTGTAATGGTATTTACAAAACAGTTTCAATACATTCTCGTAATTGTTCGGGAAAACAATGGTTTTGCTTGAACTACGGACAATGGAATTCAAAGAGAAGTGTAGCGATGGGTTCATATTCTTCTGCCGCTCACGTGTTGCCCTGCCTTCCCCTCCTGTTCCAAATTTGTTTCCATTCCGAGGACTCGTTAGTGCGTCCACACGTCCCGCCCGAAACAGCCACCCCACAAAAGCTGTCGGGTGGAAGAATGCTAGGTCAGGAACGTTCTTCAAAGTCGCTCAATGCTGTGTACTGGAGCGAGGCGAGGTGGGTGGGGTGGAGCGGGGCGGAGTGGGACGGGGCGGGGCGGGGCGCGGCGGAGCGGGGCGCGGCGAAGTGGGGCGGAGTGGGCGGGGCGGGGCGGGATGGGGTGGGGCGGGGCGGGGCGGTCGGGGCGGGGTGGGGCTGGGCGGGGTGGGAGGGGCGGCGCGGCGAGAGGCGGGGCGGGGTGTGTGGGGGCGGGCCGGTGTTGACGCAGGCAAGCAAACAGTTCGGTCGCGACCTCGGCCGTCAGCCCTTGCTAACGGGCACTGTCCCCAGCACGTGACCACCCTCAGGCTGCCTGCCTTTACGAGATTGGGAGGGGATGGGACGCCTCCCCAAAAACATCTGCTCTCCCTGTGCGTCGACGTTCACGTGTGATATTTTTTTCGGCATACTAAATCCTTTGGGAGGGTAATTAAAATGAATTTATCGGATGGCCCCTTTGTAAAATCAAAATATTTTAGATGTCTCAATTGATTTATTTGTTTTATCATTCGATTATTTTTTCTCTATGTGAGTATTAACATGTTAAAATCCTTTTAGAAACAATTGATGTACGTTATGGCGTAAGAAGGAACGTTTGTTAACTCCAAAATAAGATACGTTCATTACACTTCATGTATTACTTATATTATGCATTCGTTGTTACATTCGTATTTGCTTACGGCGATCATTATCCCGACCAATGCCTAATTCACATGCGTCGATGACTTTTCATGACAAACCCAAAATTTCTATGAAAGCTACAAACTTCTAACAAGTTATTGTAATAATTCTAAACTCTAGTACAATACTATACTACTCTGAATTTTTAGAATCAATTGCACTCAATCCTTTCAAACAACCTGGATGATATTACGAAAAGTACGTATAAAAGATGTCAATTTAAATCTATGTCAAATTTACGAAATTATTGATTCTGAGACATTCTTAGAAGAAAGTTGATGTTATGTTAGAGAGATGCAATACTTTTCTATTTTACAAATGTCAGTTTATTCTTTTCGATATCAGAAAGTACGTTATCCCTCACATTAAAAAAAATCAGTTGAGAACACTGGCATGACAATTTTCAACAAAACAATGAAAATTCCCATTTTCCGACACTTTTGTAAATTGCTTTTTCTTCCTCCAATATTTCAAGAGAAGAGATTTTACAATATCTTGTTTGATATTATTACCATAACTATAATGTATACAATTCTGTCTGAGAGGATATTCAAGATGAAAGACATTATTGTGCATGAGGATCTCCGCGGGCCGCGTCGCATAAATATGAAGCGTCCGCAGCAGAACAAACAAGTAGATAACTCTTCCCGGCGCCGCGGGCGACGGAAGTCTTGGTTCGACAACTCACTCCAACGAGGCGAGCGGCGCTGGCTGGGGCCTGGGTGCCGGGGCCCATCGTAGCACCTGTCCTTCTGCCCGCAGATCAAACAGAGCGTTCTCCATCTCGGGAGATGCCTATCGCGATCATATCCTGCGATAGCATGGAAATGCTCGTGACGTATACGCGCGGGCAGCAATGAATCTCGTCGGAGAGCATCTCCTACATCACGCGGGGGACGTCTCGATTTCCCGTCGCCCCGAAGCGTGTTGGAGTCCTCCCGCTGTTATCTTGTCCCCCGACTTCGTATCCCGCTGTTCTCTGTCTCGCGGTTTCTGTCCACTGCTCCCGTCTGTCGTATTCAGTGTTTCCTCTCCTCCCGTCCCTGTTTTTCAACCCCGTCTCACAGCTTTGTCCTCGTCCGTTCGTCCCTCTTCCATGTCCCTGGACGTCATATGTCCCCTGGCACTATGTCCCTCGTTTCCCTGTCCCCGCCTCCGTGTCTTCAGTGATCTCTCCCTCGTCTCCTTGTCTACCATCTCCTCTCTCTCGTCCCCCTGCCGTCCGTCTCCTGTCCCTCCTGCAATCGTCCTCTTGCCCTGTTCTCCTACCCCGTCCCTCTACCCGGAACTCGTACCCCGTCCTCCTACCCTGTCCCCCTTCCCGGCGCCCTACCCTCCTCACGACCCCACCCACCTACCCCGTCCCCCTCCTCCATCCACCTCCCCCCTACCCTCCCCCCTACATCGTCCCCCTATCCTATCCTCCTTCCCCGTCCCCCGTTCACTCTCTCCCCGAACCCCGACCCCGCCCCCCGATTCCCCTTCATCACCACCACCCACCTTCACCTCGTCCTCTACCACCTCCCCTCCCGACCTTGGAGCGGATTGTGTGCCAATCAGGAAGTGGGTGCGGAGCGGAGAGGCGAGCTGAGCTTCCCGATTGACGGGTATTTATTTACTCGGCGCGGCCGCCGGCGGCGCTGCGGGAGCCTCGGCGCGCTCGTAAATCGTGCGGTAAAAAGAAGCGCGGCGCGGAGCAGCGCGGTGCGGTGCGGAGCGGAGCGGCTTGGGGCGGCGCGGGGCGGCAAGCGCGACGCGCGAGAGAATACAATGGAGACGCGCGGGTGCGGCGAAGTCCCTCGCGGCCGCACACGTGAGGAGCATCGCTGCGACGACGCCGTCGACCAGCGGGGGCCGCGCGCGGAAGGAGGCCGTGGGACCGGTGCTGCCGACGGCGGTGACTGAAGCGGTGGCGGTAACGGTAGCAATGACTGAACCGGTAGCAATGACTAATACTGTAGCAATGACTGAGATGGTAGCAATGATTGAGACGATAGCAAGAATGAGACGGTAGCAATGAATGAGACGTTAGTAATGACTGAGACGGTAGCAATGATTGAGACGATAGCAATGATTAAGACTGTAGCAATGAATGAGATGGTAGCAATGAATGAGACGTTAGTAATGACTGAGACGGTAGTAATGACTGAGACGGTAGTAATGACTGAGACGGTAGTAATGACTGAGACGGTAGTAATGACTGAGACGGTAGTAATGACTGAGACGGTAGCAATGACTGAGACGGTAGCAATGATTGAGACTGTAGCAATGACTGAACCGGTAGCAATGACTGAGACGGTAGCAATGATTAAGACTGTAGCAATGAATGAGACGTTAGTAATGACTGAGACGGTAGTAATGAGTGAGACCGTAGCTATGACTGAGACGGTAGCTGTGTCTGAGACGGTAGCAATGATTGAGACGGTATCTATGACTGAGACGGTAGCTGTGACTGAAACGCTAGCAATGACTGAGACAGTGGCAATGATTGAGACGGTAAGAATGTCTGAGACGATGGCGGTGACTGAGACTGTTTCAGTAGCTGAGGCTGAGGTTGTGACTGAGATGGTTGAGATGGAGACGGCAGCTGAGACAGTGGAAGAGGTGTAAGCTGTGACCGAGACAGTGGCGGCATCAGAGACGGTAGCGGTGACCAAGATGGTAGTGGTGGCTGAGATGGTGGCGTGACTGAAACGGTGGCAGTGGATGAGGCGGTGGTTGTGCTCGAAACGGGTATGACTGAGACGGTGGTGACGATTGAGACGGTGGCGATGGCGATGGTTGTGGCGCAGTTAAGACGGTGGAAGAGGCGTAGGCCGAGACAGTGGTGGGGACTGAGATGGTGGCGGTGTCTGAGACGGTGGTGATGGGAGAGGGAGGAGCAGTATTTGAGTCAGTAACAGTGGCGGAGAACAGTGAAGCGGGGATAGGTCGACGGCAGAGCGGTTAAGGATGATGGGGTGCCGCAAGATTCATTATCGTGTTCCAGCCATGTGCCAATTGCAAGAATTGTTTTATAAGAATGTAGAATCAGGTTGAAGTTTCGTGGAACGTGTATGAAAGTCATCCTTTATTAAGATTTCGGGTATATAGGTTTAAAATATAATACGAGTATAATATTAAATTCTCTCTGTTGTTTTTAACACAATTTATCTTCCTAAAAACTAGGTTAACTGATAAGATAATGGTTTTGAATAATAAATTTTGAAACATGTAAATCACGAAAATGGAATCTTATCTTGATAACATTGTGTAGGCGATATCTAACGAATGTCCACCTGCAATGTAGCAAATGACTGACTACAATGTACGTATGTAATATATGTTACATGTCATCGTAATTCCACAGATTTATTTCATCCGAGAATTCTTGTAGAGTGCATATTTTTCGCAACACTTTCGACATCTTTTTTAACAGAAACTTCTAAGTACGGGAATAAAATAATCATTTTTTTCTTTGTTCAGGGGTCTTTTTCAAACGTTTGTGCAACTAGTATTAAATTAAAAAATTAAGTGGTGTTTTGGGTGAAAATTGTTTGCAAGCATTATTTAGTGAAATTACAAGGAATAAATGTAGTTTATCGAGAAAAGTAATAATTATTTCCAACATTTTCGATCGCTTTTTGAAGTTGAAACAATCATTTATTGCTAATATGATGAGTTAGTTATACATTACTGTACATTAATAGTCTTCACGGAAGCAATTTGCATCTAGAACTAGCGGAAGCTGCTCAGTTATCAGCCCCAGTCAGTGGTCAGCTCAATTATGTAGCTGATGTGCTTAGTTCGGTCTGTTTATCTCTACAGAGATGAAGGACTGATCGATCTGTCTGCGTTTGATGGAGGATGAGGAATACTATTACCCCTTGCGCATGTACATGTTGTCTGACTGCATTGAGGCACACACGGCTCTAGACAAACATGCGGAATTCATACAATTTGAGGAAGCTCCGAAAGAATCTCTTTTATTCACTAATTCGTTCATCACCTACATTCATTTACAATCGTGTATTTTCATTATTTCGCCAGCTAATTCACTTACTTATTCATCCGTTCATTAATTCATTTAGCGTTCCAGAATTGTTGCACTCCCAAATATACTTTAAAATGATTTGAATTCTGTAGCATCTGAAGAGAACGTGTTACAGTTCCTTACCTTTAACACGTGTGTAAGAATAAACAGCCTACCTTAGACAAGAAATTTTAAGGTAAATTTTAATAGAGTTTATTGCATACGTGAAACTTCAATCAGAGTTACTGTCTTATGATTTGTACGATTATTATCAACTCTTCCAGAAAAATTGGAAATAAAAAGTGGAAATATTCAGTGTTAATGTTAATTCTTCCAACAAAAGATATCTTCAGAGATTTGTCACAAGAATTAACTATCAATATTTGTGTTACTTTATCACAATCTCCCAAAGGAAGCAAAGCATGCAAATTTTGTTGTCGTTTGTCCATTGATCTATTTATTTATTCCACGTCAAAAACAGTCACAACCTGTGTTTGATCGGGACACCTGACATATGTCATTCTCAAAACGTCCGCCGCGAAAACATTCTGTAATTTTTTTAAACAAGTCTTTTTGTGGATTACGTTCAGGTTAAGACCCGCTCCAACTGTCATCTATCTAGAGTATGTTTCTTTCTGCGAGGAAATCCCGCAGTAAAATCAAGTCCATTCCAGCTGTCTCTCCAGCCGACCATTTGTCCTCAGCGAGGCCTCATGCTGTGTAATCCGGGGACCACCTTTCACGCGTTCGCTTTACAAGGCTGACGGACGTGAGCAATGGGTCCAGAGGACGTTGACGGGCGGGCGGGTGGGCCTCTGGGTAGGGTCTGAGACAGAAAGAGGAGGAATGGAGGCTGGGGAATGCGAGCGGGTGGATGAGCAACGCAGGCGGTTGGTGGACTGCGCAAGCACTGGTGGTAGGTGAACAGCTGGTGGGACGGGTAGGTTGGGCGGGACGTCTGGTGGGAACGGACGGAAGACACGGCGAATCTGGCGGGACGGGACTGGCAGAGCGGGTGAAACGAGCGGCGCGGGCGCAACAGGGATCTGGAGGAGAATTCTAGCGGCCGGCTGCTCTGATCGGTAGTTTTCCGTGGTTTCTTCGATCAACACCAGGCGAATGCCGGAGCAGTACCTGAACAAACGGGCCACGGACGGCGCGCGATCTTCCCTTCCTCTCCCTTGTCGTATCCTCACCCTTTACACACACACACTTTTACTAACATGCACTACACTACCACATATTCCGGGAGACCGGTCGGGAGCTTAGAGCTTGTCCCGGCTGGGGCGGTGCCCCGTTGATGGGAGAGTCCTGGTTAGGGGGAAACCCCACTAGCCGACGTTAGGTTGGCGGCGGATCTCGCCATCCAGCGGGATAAGATCACTGTCATCTACCGAGAACAAACATGCACTACACTTACGGAACTAATGACCAAAGCAGTTGACGCGCCCGTAAACACGAAAAAAACAAAACAAAAAACGCAACAGGGATTATGGAATGGGCAGGACAAACAGATAGGACGAACGGACGGACAGACGGGGACGGACGGACGGACGGACGGACGGACGGACGGACGGACGCACGGCGGTGGACGGACGGACGGGGGTGGACGGACGGACGGGGGTGGACGGACGAACGGGAGTGGACGGACGGTCGAGGTGGACGGACGACGGGGGTGGATGAACGGACGGGGACAGACGGGGTGGACGGACGGACGGACGGAGGTGGACGGACGGGGTTGACGGACGGACGGGGTGGACGTACGGACGGGGACGTACTGGGACGGGCAGACGGACGGGAACGGACGGGAACTGACGGACGGACGGGAAGTGACGAACAGACGGGAACGGACGGAGACGGGCAGAACAGGGGTGGACGGACGAACGGGGGTGGAACGGACGGACGGAGACGGGGACGGACGGAGACGGCAGGATGCACGGTGGGATGGGGCGGACGAGAGGGGCAGCGCGGGCGCTCGGATCGTGCAGGCGGGCGGGGTGGGGCGGGCGAGTGGGCGGGCGCACAGACGAGGGGGCGTAGGCCGAGGGCGAGTGTCGCCCACAATAGCGCCCTCGCGCCTCCGGAGATAAATTACTTTATTGTTACCGCGGGGCGGCGCGGGCGGGCGCGCGGGTATTGTGGGGCCGCGCCGACTCTCAAAGGGTCCACCGCGCCGCCCACGGGACGCCACGCGGGCCCTCACGCACACACACGCGCGCACGCTCACGCACGCAAACGCACTGCGACCTACTTCTGCTGCCCGTGATAGGCGATCCATGGTCGGAGCCTCAGGCATGTGCGAGGTATGACTAAGGATGAGTGCGAAGGCTCCTATGCCTGCTCGTACATGATGTGATTTTTTTTTTTTTTTTTTTTTTTAATTTAAGGTCGCATCAACATCTTAGGTCATTAGCGACCACTATTGCTGTTAACGGTATGGTAACTACGTGGATGAAACGATATGGTGATTGATGATAAGGGGTGAAAGGACGAACACAAATACAACCATGCCCGAGGCGGGACTCGAACCCGCGACCCTTCGGTCCGAGATCACTACGACACTACTGCTTTAGCGATCTCGGCCACCGGGCCGGCATGATGTGATTGTCAGCGTGATAGATGGGGAAACTCATTAAGAGTATCTTTATAAACGCTTTACTATTTTTTTGAAGACATGAACACAGACGAAGTGAGTTATAAGCGGAGTTGGTGCATGGGTGTGAGCGATGCTCGAATACCTCCACCCTCTCTTACCGCTTGGTCGCCGCTTGCGACCACATTGTAGTTCCAGATTAATAAACAATGACAATACTTCGGCTGCTTTGCCATGTACTGCCGCACTCTTGTTGGTATTTCATTTGAAGAAGAATGTTCCGCTAGCGTCACAAGCTCGTGCAGCCTCACAAAGTTACACTAGCTGTTTTCGGATATCTGAAAATTCTGTGTAAGTTAAGTCATTAACAATTGTTTATTGTAAATTTGAAAAACAAGAAGAAAATCTTGTAGAGTTGCAAAGAGTACAAATGCATTAGTCGTGATTAAAGATACAATATCGTCAAGAGTTTGAAGGGATTTCTAAACAGGTTGTGTTGAGCCAGGCTGTGCGTCCGGAGGAGCCAAATGCGGTGGAAGAGTTTTTTGACTATGCGATTTATCTATTTCGGTGTACTTCTTGTCCAGTGGATGTAGGTGGTACTCGCGCCGAAATTACCAATAGTGAGAATTGAAGTAATTAGCGTAGCCATAGAGCTACGGAGGAATATTGTTCGGCTCTTTGTGGCCGATGCACAACTCATCTGCATCCTTGGAGAATCGGTCCCCTCGTGCACTTACGTTTCGTTTCACTTCCCAATCAAATAATTTATACGAAGAAATCATATTCGTAAAATATATTTTGCGCTATTGGGTCGGTAGTCCAACATCGCCGACCAGCCACCGGTATCCCCCTTATTTGGACCTAGTTAAATTCCCATGCTTGGGGGTAAGAGCGACATGAGGCGAACATGACGTATTCTCTTCACCGTAAATAACAAGATCCGCCTGCTTGAGCTTTTCTTCGTCACACAACTATAGAAACTGGGATGATTTTAAAGTAAAGCTACAACTGTTTTTTGCCTCGACCGGAAATCGAACCCGGGACCACAGCACGGGAAACTAGTACGCTGCCCATAATCTATCCCAGAGGCTATAATAATAATAATAATAATAATAATAATAATAATAATAATAATAATAATAATAATAATAATGTAGATATGTCATATTTTGGGAAAGGATTAATGCGACTTTCGCCAGATAGCTACGTTCCTATGACTGTGTTCTATTTATTTATGAATTATCCACGGCTGGGGTTAAGATAGACTTATTACACATTTGTTGTGTCTGAACATTTCTTTCATTACACAGCTATAGAAACAGACATCTGGAATGGCAAGCCACAACTCTGCTTTTGCCGCGCTCGGGAATGGAACCCATTGAGAGCTAGTATGCTGTCACTGATCCACCAGAGGGGTGAATAATAATACCAATAATAACAAATATAAAATATTTATTGACATACTACTTAATCGAATAAAGTAAAACTCACTTCGCACTCATAGCCGTTTTTCGTTGCAATTTGCCTTCTCTTAGATTCTTCGATCGTTACATAGCCCAGTACACGCATGGTACTTTTCTTCTGTCGGATTCAGTTGGCTCTTGCGCCATACAAGACACCAACCGTGACAACTCAGGCATACCACCCCAGCCACCGAACTATACAGGAGTCGTTCGACAGTTCGTGGCCACTACACGATACACGCCCGTTCACCGAGTAGCGATGGTTGGCGCTGCTCTCGTGCGCTTCCCTTTTGTTCGGCGCGTCCCATTCGCGAGGCCGCGCCGGCGCCAACGAATTTCAATACTAATGAGGTACCGCAGGGGCCGGACAAAGTGTAGTGTTTAGGTGACAAATGAACTCCCATTCCGGAATACTGATAGCGCTCTGAGAGCACGAGACTCGCGCTTCGATTCTGACTTGTTTGGTGTGTTTGCGGTGAAACAAAGCACTGTTCTCCGTGGATCTGTCAACACTCGAAACCTATTCGTTTTCCGGTGGCGTTTTCCATGTTTACAAAATCGTAGGTTTTCGATCTCGTTTGTTTGCGTGTAACCCTTCCCCCATCAGTTGTGCGGTAGCTACTAAAAGTTTTGAGCGAGATAAATTACTATGTATTTGCGTTTTCGATTCCACTGTCCACGTATCTTAACGTGTATGCGATTTTGTGATTAGCTTTATTCGTAGAACAAAATGAAATAAATAAATAAGCTTGTATGTTCGTAACATGCGTGGTGTGTTATACGACTGTGAGTTAGACCAACCTATTATAAAGTCATTAAAGGTATAAGACGCAATGATCAGCATTTCTGAACCCTATCTTTACCTTAAAGGTATGGTTAGTATGTATTTGGCGTCATTGGGTAGGTGGTCCGCCTTCGCCGGCCAGCTACCCATGTCCCCCTTTGCCTGGGTCGAGTTAAATTCCCATTTGCTTGGGGGTAAGAGCGGCATGAGGCGAACATGCCGTATTCTCTTCGCCGTAAATAGCAAGATACGCGTGTTTGAGCTTTTCTTCGCCACTCAGCTACATAAACTGCGACGATTTTAAAAGAAAGCTACAACTATATTTTTGCCTCGACCGGGAATAGAAGACGGGGACCACTGTATGGGAAGCTAGTACGCTACCCATGAGCCATCCCAGAGGACTTTAAAAGGTACCCCATGAAAATGCCTCTTTTCTGATTCACATACCTACCTTACCCATTAAATACAGCTCTATATATTATATGACGTACATTCGACATGCATTACCTACCTGCTTGACTGGCACCTGTCAGAAATTTGCAAACGAAATTCGTCCACCTTTAGACGCCATAAATTGCATCGAATCGTCGTACCGTACCCCTTTCGTTCAGTCGATGTAGTCTCCCTAATGCGGCGTGGCAAAACCCTGAATCGGTTGTGAATTATCGATCTTCCGCTCTTACCCCTCGCGCGTGAATCTCGAAGTGACGACACAACACCCGCGCTTAGGGTGAACGAGTGGCGCGCCCTCGAACATTAACGGAAAGCGCTGACACATTTCCCTTACATCGCCGAAATTGGATATGTTTCTCTCATTTGGAGGCTCAAAGGCAGTGCGGTACGCACGAGCATTAGGCGAATTTGCATATACTTAATCCGTTTATTCCCGCTGTTCGACGGGACATTAATTGCATAAAGAGCCGCGAATTTCCATGCCCCGGATGAGGGATGCGCGGAGGGGGTGGATGGCGGGGGGGAGGGATTTTAAAATATCGCTCGTACTCCATTATCACCTAATTAATCGACGTCAATTATCTAGGCGGAATCGCATCGCCGGCAGTGCACCGCAAACCTCCCCCCTCCACCCTTTCCCCGTTGCGGCCTAGGGAAGTGGCAGGGGGCGTGGTCACTTGGGATGAGGAAGGGTGGGGAGGCAAGGGGAGTGGGGATGAGGCTCGCGCCGTTGGGAATGGGTTCGGGACGGATTCTAGGAACTGGTTGATACATTGCGTAGTTATGCACAACAGTGCCCAGAGGGAAGAGCAATTGATGCAAATTGCCCCAGGCTCCCTCTTGATTGGGACTCCGAATTTTTTCTTCATTCAAAACGTAAAACATGCTTTTTACTTCTAGTTCAAATTAATATTATTTCTGTTGCTTGAAGAGATGCATCTTCTTTGTGTCCAGGGGACTTTCGTTTGAAATAAGTGTGTACTGCCCGAGGCCTCTAGTTTCCCTGGTTACACACGCTGGTGTACTAGCAAGTTGCGGATTATAATCATACTTTTTTTAAATTGATATCTCAAACTTATTCTTTTTAACTTTCTCCTTATTTTTCTTCTTCTGTTGTAGAAGTAGAAACTGTCAGACTGATAAATCCATAATACAGAAGATAAAGAAGTGAAATGTGGAATTACTTTTCCATTACATATGTATAAACGTTAACAATTATTTTTTAAATGGTCTTCTCTATGGACAAATATTGTTTTCTGTACCGATTTTTGTATAATGCATTGCACCTGGTCAATGAGGGTTGGGGTATATGGCAAAGGGGCAAAGAGGTATTGCACCTAGACAGCACTCGGGCGGGGCGGGGTTGGAGGAGTGGAGTGGGGCGGGGGTGTGGGGTTGGAGGGGTGGAGTAAGGCGGGGGGCGAGGATGAAGGGGTGGGGCCGGGCGGGACAAGGCGGAGGGGAGCGGAGCGGAACGTATCAAGCTGGTGACTTGGCGGGGTATAAATAAAATTACTTTCACGAGTAAACCCCACCCTCTTTCCTATTTTTCTATTTCTATATTAAGCCTGTAATATATATTTTTCTTCAAGACCCTCTTATCCTCCGTCACGTGTTCTATATGTCTCCTTGTAATTGATAACATTACAAAACGCCCTTGTCAATACAAACCATTGTTATTTAACGTTATTACCGAGCAGAGGTACACCCGTGTAATTTAATCTCGTAGTAGTTAGTTAATTTCACAGTTGCAGATTCTACAGGCTCTGAATAGGTGGGGTAGAATCGAGAAGCGTTGAACCAGCACAAATGTAATAGAATGTTCAAGAAGATCTCATCCCGCAGAATATGGTGTGAGAAACGTTTCTTTGAGACCGCTTGTCTCAAAAATTTAGTTTTTAAGACCCTAAAATGCTTTGTTGAAAAGTTATTTAACAATATATATTTTTAAAAAATGCGGCCGAGTGTTGCGGGTTGCATTTGATTTGAATATTTATATTCCTTTTTTAAAAAATCTTTCAACGTTTTAAAGTCAATTCGTCACATCTCCGTGAAATTATCTTTCTTTAAAGATCTCATTTATAAAAAGCCGCTTAAGCTATGTATACTACTGAAATAATATAGGAAGCGATTTTACACTGGATAGAACTTGTTTCTTTTTCTGTCTAATAGTCAAGTGTGATAAATTAATACTCAGCAAAAGCATGGCTACATTAGTTGGTTTGTTCTTATTTTCACTTCCAGAAATTGAGTTGCACGAGTGACATGCTTTCTTTTATCTCCACTTCTCGTATCTCTGACACTGTTGAGGGCATTCCGACTCGTGAGTGATGTACGGGAGACGACCCTATCGCCCCTCTAGGGTTTCAAGTTAGGTTGAGGATTAATCTAGGCAGTAAGGATTGCGTACGAGCGTTGGCACATTCTGTTGCTATTCTCTTTGAAATGGACTTAGTTTCTGTTCCAGTGCCATATAATTTCCATTTTTAATCTAAAATCCTTCCCAAAATGTGGTACATTTTATTTCTACTTAAAAAACAGCACAACCACAAAACAACACAATCTGAATAAATTCTCTAGAAAACTAAAGTAAATATTACTTTTGCTTCGGAGTTTTAAAAGGAAAGATAGTAAAATTATAAGTGATCGCCGATACTTTTGCGTACAATACCTGACTTTAATTTGAAGCATTCTATTTCTATTTAAGTCAATCAAATAGTGATTATTTTCATCGTGAAAGTGTGTCTTATGGCGCAATAGACTTGGTCAGATAAGAGTGAAGAACCCTGAGAAAACATTGCTGCCCCGCATTATTCATCATATATAAGATAACAAAGATCCTTTGGAATTTCCACCGAGCTCCAAAAGCTGAATGTCGGGCAAGCTAAACTTCGTACCGCAGTGCACAGGGGAAGCCCCATCGAGAATGGAACGCGCTGCCCTGCACAGAGGTCGATGCTGGGGCTTCTGGATGCCGGGTCCGCGAGGTTGGCGGACCAGAAAAGAGAGGTAAATCGGGGCAGAGCGGAGTGAGAAGAGAGGGAAGGAGAAGAGGTTTTGTGTGAGGCGGGGTGAGTGATGTGGAGGTGCGCTAGGGGAGGCATGGGAAGGAGACGAGGAGAAATGAGGTTGGGAAGGACGAGGTGGGGATGGGTGAGATGTGAATTGACGAGGTGGGGATGGGTGAGATAGGAATAGACGAGGTGGGTATGGGTGGGATGGGAATGGACGAGGCGGGAATGGACGAGGCGGGAATGGACGAGGCGGGAATGGGTGAGATGGAAATGGGTGAGATGTGAATTGACGAGGTGGGGATGGGTGAGATAGGAATAGACGAGGCGGGAATGGGAGAGATGGGAATGGACGAGGCGGGAATGGACGAGGCGGGAATGGACGAGGCGGGAATGGACGAGGCGGGAATGGACGAGGCGGGAATGGACGAGGCGGGAACGGACGAGGTGGGGATGGGTGAAATTGGAATGGGCGTGGCGGGGATGGGGGATTTGGGAATGGACGAAGCGGGGATGGGTGAGTTGGGAATGGACGAAGCGGGGATGGGTGAGTTGGGAATGGACGAAGCGGGGATGGGTGAGTTGGGAATGGACGAAGCGGGGATGGGTGAGATGGACATTAGTGAAACATACACGGACCTGACGAACAGGGCGCGGAGAATTGGCGAGGCGAGGATGGACTGTGCAGGGAAGCGCAGGGTGCAATGTACGTCTACAGAAGGGATGAGGCGGAACGAAGTGAGAAAGAACAGACTACGAAGACTAGAGGCGGGGCGGGGGGTTGCGGAAATGGGGGGGGGAGAGAGGTCGGGAAGACAGGACCGCCCGCTTTGTTTTCGGGCCAAAACTGGGGCGGTAAATCTCCTCGCCGCCCACGCCCTCCGCCTTATTCGGGAGAAACTCATTGTCGCCGGCGCGGCGCGCGTCCCGCGGTGTGGAGCGGAGCGGGGGCGGGGGGCGGGGCGGGGGCGGGGGCGGGCGCTCGCTTCGATGCCTCCCACGGCGATCACTTTCACGGGCGAATTGATCTCCGCCGCCCGCGTAGGGTTATCGAGCTGAATAACAAGTGACGGCCGGGCGGGAGTCGTTCGCTGGATAATCGTGAACGATCGCCGCCCCCCCCAGGCGATGGAGCGATAGCGAAAATAAAACGAGTTAAATGCCTTTAACGTGAAAATTGTTCAGATAGATTTTTGATGCACGTGACACGCCACGTATTATTTTTCTGTCGATTTTTTTGTGGGTAAAATCACACCACTCCAGTTTTCACAAAGGGGTTTTTGCTAGAGTTCTAATTGACAAATGAATAACTATGCACAGTTGCGTCACCTTACATGTCCTTTTCTCTTTTTATAAGTTTTTGTCTTCATATCCTGTCTATTGAGTTTACAAGACAATGCCAATTAAAATTTTTATTTCAGCTACTGTTTGGAGTGAAGTGTAAAACATACAAATTTCACACTTCGTGAATATTTTGACTAAAGATTTTACGTGGACCAAAAAGTTTCGAGGAAAAATCTGTGGGTCAAAAATTTCCAAGTTGTTTTTCTCAGTAGTTAATCTGTACAGGAAATCAAGTTCCTAGTACAATGTCTTGAATGCCGTTACTTGTGGTTTATTCATGTTACTGTAACAGCAGGATGTAAATGAATATTCAAAATATAAATTACTATTAAAATGAGATGTCTCCGAGCATTGTCTCTACCCAAAATGATATTCGCCTTTGTTAGTATGTGAGCTCATCTACACTTCTTTATTGAACAGGTGACTCCCGATATCAGCGTGATGAACCATTTTCAAAATTATAGGTTTGTTCTGCATGTTATTAAGTCATCCAATGGCTTTATGGCTGCATGGAAAGTGATGCAGGTGCATTACAATACCTACACTATAATACTAGACTAGGCGTAATACGTGTAGGTATTGTAATACTTGCTCGATGAATATGTTACGGACGAGACAGTATAATACCTTTGAATGTTTTAAGATGCCGAGACATTCTTGTGTGCTGCTCTTGTTTTCGAATAACATTACGTTAATAGTTCTAACCCTGTATTTTAATTTTTCGTGGGTGTTTCGTTATTCACTTACTTACATAGGAAAGACAGAATCTTCGTAGGTATGTATGTATATATATATATATATATATATATATATATATATATATATATATATATATATATATGCCCAATATAATTTCATTACTACGTGAAATCACAGTTTTCAAATAGTCTTATCCATTGTTGCGGAACAATTACATTGTTTTTATTGCAGAAATGCGATAATTTTGTTACGCGGTGATTGTCTTCAAGAGAAGCTAGGTTTTTGTATTACGTAATTATTTGTTATTGTCGTTCTTGAAATGAAATTGTCATATCTATGGAAAAGATTGGTAGCTTGTATTTTAATCACCTCACACTCACAGAACTGCTGAAATACCAGTCAAGGGTCCATACAGAAGAGAGAATTGAATGTGCAAGAATGGTTTGAAACGTAAACAAAATGTTACCGTAACACTGCAAACATTTAGAAATGGAACTTCATGTGTTCAGATTAAATGTTTGCTTTGCAATTGTTTGATTGGCTGAAATGATGATATCAAGAGCAGGACTTCCGATTTGTTTAGAGCAGGCCTGTCCAACTAGCCCCAGAAGTGCGTGGGTGCTCACGGTGGCTCATGGCATAGATCCGAACTGAAAGGGGGGAAAGTAAATAACAGTCCAGTCGAGGGACCTTCAGAACGGTTTGGTGCATGACTAGTGCTTCGCGGACCTGATGACAAGTTCCAATGAGTTCGCTGGTGTAACGGTTAGCGTATATTACGCTAACCGTTAACAACGCTAGCGGTGGTGTAACGGTTAACTGTTATACACAAGTTGGCGGGTGCTAACCCGATCGAAGCTGTGGATTCTTAAGGGTGAAAAAATCCTTCGGACGCCTTCCTTTGGAGAGGAAGTAAAGCCCGCTGTCCCATTCTGTAGATTTACTGCATGTAAAAGTTTCTCAAGCCTAAATGAAGCCTCTAAGCTAAATTCAAATTGCTTGTTTCGTCGCCCAAGAAATACCCTCTTTATCCCCTAGTAGGGGAAAGGAGCGTAACGAAATTTGCGTGGTCAGACGGAAGAGCAGGCCTCATGGCCTAAACCTCGCCAGGAAAAATAACGGATAATTTAATTGAATTAAGTGAGAAGAACCTGCGAATTGGGCTCAACAAACGTGAGGTATTTCGTAGTGTCATTTATTAAATTATCCAAACATGTTAATATCAATTTGCATTTCAATAAAAACAAATTTCATTATAATTTTTCATCATGAGAAAAGTTTCTATATGTGTAAGATAGTACAAAATTGAACCAAACTAAAACGTTTAAACGACAAGTTCTAAAATGAATGTAATGAATGAAATGAATAGATTGTAAGTGTATTTTTGTTCTAAAATAAATTTACAATTTATTTCTACATCACTTTACAATAAAAGCTTAGTTTATACATTGAATATTTAACGTAGTATTTATACTTAATACTTTTTTTAATAAACACTCCATTCTATCTTGTTTTTGATCAATTGAATTATAAAATAAAATAATATATTTTTCTTAAATGGTTTCAACATTTTTTGAAGCCTCAATCAACTTTTTGCAAATTGTTTTTAGCCGAGGATCAGAACGCAAGTATTCAACTTCGCACTAAAATTTTGATACGACTTTTATGATTGCCACAGGAAAAGGATTTTGCAAAAATTTCAATATTAGTGTCCATAGTGTTAAAATAACTGAACCAATTTTTATCTCTTGTTTATTATATTTTATGTTGCTTTAGAATTCTATCCGGTACCTCTTACTATTGCACACAGTTCCCTATGCCGTTAATTCCGATTGCGTCTGTGTCATGTGTTCCGGAGCCGATGGCTGTATCCTTTCTATCTGCCTTGCAATACCCTCCCGAAGCCATTTTCTCTTGCGCTGAGTGACGTCCATCTCCTCTCCGACTCAACGTAGCTCGCGGCTGAATTTGTGGTCTTGTACCAAGGAAGCCACCCTTGGCCGCTCCGTGAGCCACTTGGTTGAGCCGGTCTATTTAGAGGGATAACATTTTATATATTTCGAATATTTAAATCGTCAACAATAAAAGCAGTGTACTTTTTTTTAGAATCTCCAAAACTGTAATTGCTTCGATTGAAATGTTCCAAGGAAATAATGTATGATCTAGAATTTCTTATAGATCATTCACAATATAGGTTATTATTATACTTTCAGCAAAATGGAAAATATTTAGTGTTCGTCGTATAGTACAGTATTTAAGAAAAATTTCGTAAATTAGTAGACGAATATTCCAAAATGTTTTTGTTGCTTATTATTTCATTATCGACGCGTACTTGACGTATAAAATTTTGGAAAATATTGTAACATTTTCATGTAAATGTCGTGTTGTTTCATTTTTTGCATCCAGCTGTAAATTCTGATTTCTCCAGCAGCGACTGAATTCGACTTAGCTGAAAAGCTGGTGTCAAAAATCCTACCACCGTCGGGACTCGAACCTAAGACCTCCCGGTCAGAGACACTGCTGTCGGAAAACAATGGGTATGAGTGGGTGGCATCGCGCAGACTCCTCAACGACGTCAGTACCCTAACAATCGGGCCACCGACAGCGCGCGGTCTTTCCTTCCTCTTCCTTGTCCTATCCTCTCCCCTTACACACACACTTACACTAACATGCACTATACTACCACATATTCCGGAAGACCGGTCGGGAGCTTAGATCTTGTCCCGACTGGGGCGATGCCTCGCTGGTGGGAGAGTCCTGGTTAGGGGAAACCCCACTAGCCGACGGTAGGTCGGCGCCGGATCTCGCCATCCAGCGGGGGAAGATCACCGCCATCTCCCGAGGAAAAAAACATGCCCTACACGTACGGGAATAATGTCTTAAACTGTTGACGCGCCCGGAATCACTAAACCAACCAACCAACTCTACAGCGTCATCCCGTTCGTCTAACGATCGCCGTGGCGCGGTGCTGGAAGGACGGTTCGTCGCGAACGCAACGACGGCGCATTTCCGAGAGGCCGACGTCCTCGTGCGGGACCGCGGGGGACACCGCACGCCCGGAAAATCTGTGGACACGCGGGATTATACTGATGAGACGTCTCGAAGGAGGGTTCGAGGGCGGCCCGCGCGCGCGCCCGGCGAATCGATATGCGCGCGAAACGAGAGGTCCGGGAAATCCTGGCGGAGAGCGCCTCCGCGAGCAAATATTGGGTCGATGAATATGGACGAGGGCAGGTAGACACACAGCGGACCCGTGCTGAATAATCTCGCCGGGTGTAATTGAGATACGTTACTGTTTGGGGAGCCACGCTCCGTGCGCGCTACTGCCTAAATACTGCCCAGCCGCGCCGAGCCTCGTCGTAGCCACGCCCCTCCCCCCAACCCTTTCCACGCCCCGCCCCCTTCCCCACAACTTCGCCCTCTGTTTCTCTCCTGTCGATGTTGCCTTCCGCCCGTACCCTGCCGACTGAGATGGTCCGTCTTATCAGACATCCCCCGGTGCCTGTAACATCGCGGTTCTCCTTGCGTCCCTCGCAGCTCTCATCCCCGCTTTCTCGGGATAGCTGTTTAACTTGTCTTTCCCAACCACTGCTTTTTCCAACGATGCATCTCCAACCCCTACCCTTGCCAGGCACTACCTACTCTCCCTTCTCCTTTCCAACCCCGCATTTCCGAAGCCCTACTTTTGAAAACCCCGCCTTTCCCAACCTCGTCCTTCCCAACCCCTACCTTCTGAAGTGTCCTTCCCAACTGTATTTTTCCAACCCTATCCTTCCCAACCCCATTTTCCCAACCCTATCCTTCCCAACCCTTTCCTCCCCAACCCTATCCTTACGAATTCTAACCTTCGCAACCCCATTCTTTCCAATCCTGTCCTTCCCTGCCCTATCCTTCCCAACCCTATCCTTCCCAGCGTTGCTTTTCACGACTTAGCATTTCCCCAAATCGCCTTTTCTGCCACTTAAACCTCTCTACTTTCTCCAGCTTATTACCTCTTCTATTACCACCCTCTTCCTCGCCGTGTTCTCTAATACCCGCCCATTCTGATTCATTATCTCCCTTCTCCTGCTCTGTCCTCTTCAACAGCCTTTCGCAGTCTCTTTCCTCGCGGCTTCCTCTCCTTTGCATCCGTCCCTTGCCCTGCGCCGCTCTCCGACCCTTGCCCCGTTCCACTGGCCGCCCGCCCTCGCCGCTCGACTTCGATTTGTGTTTCAACTCATCTCGGGAGTCGACGGGGAATTTCTATGCATGTTCATGCATAGCTAAGTGGACGTGTTTCTTTAATCCGTCCTCCGTATGGTCCAGTGCTCTCCAATCTGCATCCCTCGGTCACGTTCTGCCAGTCTGGAATTTTCCTTCGGCCAGGCCCAATGAAGCTACAATGAGAAAAAAAAATTGTATTTTTAAACAAGTTTAAACTCGCAAATATGTTAGTTTTTCTTTTATTGTACGATTCATTTTCAGAAAACTATATTTTTAAATACTATATTTAATGTACATAATACATAATTTAATTTAAAAAAGATCATCCATTTTTACATGTATTGACCCTACGTAAATCGTATGGACTTTTTGAACGTTAGGGGGAGAAGAGGGAAGTTGGACACGTCTGAAGGCCCATTCACTCTCCTCGCTACTGGAGGTTACATAAAACTGAAGAATTTTACGATTTTTATCGCTGGGGACTGAGAACAGGGCAGTGGCATACCGCCTTATCTGATTGTTCCACCTCCCGTATGTTAGGCTTATCGGTAAGGAAATTTAATGATTTTTGCTCTGATGGTATAAAAATGCGTGTATCTTCGTGCGCCGCTTTTCTTCGTCTTTAAAACGTCACAAATAAACTCGTAGCGTGTGAAATACATTTAAGTTCTAAAGCTTCTAATCCACTGACATTACGATAAAAACACGTTTCTCGCCCACATATTCCTACCGAAATCTCAACTTCGAAGTTTTGGACCGATTCCAATATTTTTATTCTGTACTACGTCGAGCCGAGGAAAAGTGAAATTTAGTGCATAGCTTTACTGTTTGTGATTTATAGTAATATTACTTTTACAAAAAATATTTGTCAGTACAGGAGCAAAATCTTACTCATATTGTGAATGGATCTGCATTAAAATTCGTTTACTTCACTTTACTTTTCATGTTGATTTTATTTTATTTCGTAGCGAGTAGGAATATCAGCAATGAAATTAGTAGAACTATATAATTCATTAATTATAAAAATTGTTAATAACAAAAATAAATGTGGTTCGTCAATAAAGTAGTTCACCAACTTGTCGAAATGTTTAATTTAAATTAATATCATTCTGAACAATGATAATCATTTGCGTCATTAAGCGCACTCTCAGGTAACACCACCCGTTCTTTCTTGTGAGATATTCTTCAAACCACGTAATTGAAACGGAATTATAAAAGGGTGTTTTGAAAACACGTTCCGGAAACGGCGGACGACGAGATCGGAAAGAAGTGGAATCCGCCTCCATTTTGCAGCAGGAGCATCTGCTATTCCGACGTCCATCCTTCCGTGCTGTCATGAGAGGCAAGCGGTCTTGAGAAGAACCTCCGGTGTATTGGAGTTTGTTCATTTAAGACCCGTCCACTTTTAACTCGCTTTCGCTGGTAAACAGCGGCGCTTCGGAAGCCCGCCAGCACGCCACTTCCCGGAAGCGGAGCTCGGCGCGCGGGCCCGCGAGCGGGAGTGAGCGTGGGCGGACGACAGGGAGCGGAGGGAAGGGGCGGGGGAGAGGGGGCGAGAGAGAGGGGGCGGGAGAGGGGGCGGGAGAGGGGGCGTGCAAGAGGGGCGGGAGAGGGGCGGACGAGAAGGGGCGGGCGAGAGGGGGCGGGAGAGGGGGCGGGAGAGGGGGCGGGAGAGGGGGCGGGAGAGGGGGCGGGAGAGGGGGCGGGAGAGGGGGCGTGCGAGAGGGGCGGGAGAGGGGGCGGACGAGAAGGGGCGGGAGAGAGGGGGCGGGCGAGAGGGGGCGGCCTAGGCGGGCAGCGTCTGTGAGCTGGCGAGTTGGCCCAACACAGGTGGGTCTCGATGGACTCAAACGTCACATGCGCGCTGGCTGTCTCGTCGATTTCAACCAGCAAACGCCGACCAGGACGTTTTACACAAGCCTATTTGTACGTGTTGTTTTCTTGAGGGGAATGATCTGAAAAGTCTGAATATTCATACGAGGGTTTCTGATTAATTTTCTGGGTCCTTGTCATAAATTTTTGCAAGTTTTCCTGTGACATGGAAAACAACGCAGGTATATTTAAAATGCTTATAATTATTGGAAACGGTATGGAATGTTTCTAAAAAGAAGAATACCACTTACAGGAAAGAAGGACTTCTGAAATTTCTAATGTAGTGAATGAAATACTCTAAAGAAAATGAAATGAAAATACAATTTTAGCGAGCTCATTTATATTTATCAATGCGCGTATTTTATTGTAATGAATATATGTTTTCAGTTAATTACATTTACTAGAAAACTTTATCCAGGAAACCGTAGTGCTGAAAACGTTCCAAGAGCATCGATAGTATCAAAATAAATCAAAGAAAGTTACAGCCTATACTTTGAGAATGCCAGCTTGCAAATATTTCTTTTCGGTCTCGTACCAGCATGAAAACTATCAGCAGCTTTTAGGAGCTCTTCGTTCAAATTGGTATTGATTGTCCCCCCGGAACAAAACGGCTCGTGGGTTCACGGAATCGAGTGCAGGAGCGATGCGGCGCTGGGAAAAAAACCTGCATGTAACCGTCGCTCTCTCGCCCACCTCTCCAGGTAATTGGCAACGATTTGACCCACTTTCCATAGGCACAATTGAGTAGTCAATAAATGATGGATGTCCTTTGCGTGTCGTCTTCTGTCGACATCAATCATTGCTGCGTCGTTGCCAAGTTCTCTTCCGGGAGGACATCGCGCCGGAAAATAATTCATGTTTCCACCCCCCCGCCGCAGCTGCGCTGTCTTCGTCGAGCGTGTTTGCGCGCTGCAACGACGGCGTGGGCGGGGTAGGGGCTGAGGAGGCGGTTGAGGTTACTGAGGCGGTGACAGTGGGAGTGGAGGCGGAGTCGGCAGAGACAGAAGGTAGGAGCGGTGGCGGCATGGTTCATGACGGCAAGAGATGTGACGGCAGGGGTTGTGACGGCAGGGGTTGTGACGGCAGGGGTTGTGACGGCAGGGGTTGTGACGGCAGGGGTTGTGACGGCAGGGCTGTCAGACGGCAGGGGTTGTGACGGCAGGGGCCAGACGGCAGGGGGTTGTGACCCGGCAGGGGTTGTGACGGCAGGGGCCAGGACGGCGGAGGTTGTGACGGCAGGGTTGTGACGGCAGGGTTGTGACGGCAGGGGTTGTGACGGCAGGTTGTGCAGGACGGCAGGGGCTGTGACGGCAGGGGTTGTGACGGCAGGGGTTGTGACGGCAGGGGTAGTGACGGCAGGGGTTGTGACGGCAGGGTTTGTGACGGCAGGGGCTGTGACGGCAGGGGCCAGACGGCAGGGTTGTGACGGCAGGGGTTGTGACGGCAGGGGTTGTGACGGCAGGGTTGTGACGGCAGGGGTTGTGACGGCAAGGGTTGTACTCTGGCAAGGGTTGTGACGGCAGGGGTTGTGACGGCAGGGGTTGTGACGGCAAGGGTGTGACGGGCAGGGCTGTGACGGCAGGGGCCAGACGGCAGGCCGTGACGGCCAGTGTGGACGGCAGGGGTTGTGACGGGCAGGGCTCAGACGGCAGGGCTGTGGACGGCAGGCCAGACGGCAGGGGTTGTGACGGCAGGGGTTTTGACGGCAGGGGTTTTGACGGCAGGGGTTGTGACGGCAGGAGTTGTGACGGCAGAGGCTATTTCGTTGGGGGGGGGTTGTGGCGGCAACGGAGGAGGTATGAAGGAGGAAAGGGTGGACATAGTGTGGGCGTGGGCATTAGTAGATGAACAGGGAAGGTTACGGGGGCGGAGGTAGCGTAAGCGGTGGCAGAGACGGAGTAGAGGCGGGGGTGAGCCAACTTGGGCGGAGATGGTGGAGCCAGCGTCGGCGCCGGAGGGGACGCATGTGACGAGGCGGGGGCAGAGGAGGGGGTGCGGGCGAAGCGGGCAAGGCCCGGCGCAGGGTCGTAGGAACGGCGGTGGGGGTGGGACGGCGCCGCGAGGCCGACGGGTGAGCCGCCCGAAGGAGAGACGCTTCGCCGCTGTCGTCGACGCTCTCATCCTCGTCGTTATCCTCGTTGTCGTCTTGGGCTTGGAAATCGTGCGCCCCACATCCCTGCGTGACAGCCGCCGCCGTCGCCGCAAATACCGCCTCGTCTTTCCTGACGTCATTTATCCCTGGCACTGGGTATTTTTCCTTCCCTCCTGCGGTCTCCGAACTGAATTACCTCCCGGGCTCAATTTTCCTCTTCGTTTCATGTTCGAGGAGAGATGTTATTCTCGCTGTGAGTGATGTTTGACGCATATGAAGTCTGAATGAAATATTAGAACCATTTGGCTGTTTGTTTTTAGGAAAGTACTTCTAAAATTGTTTAATGTATTGAGTTACGAAGACGTTTTGAGATTATGATTTGTTTTACTGTTTGGCACATCGGAATATAATAAATTGAAAATCGTTAAAGAAACGTTTGAATTGATTTTATTTGAGATAAACATGAAAATTAAGTAACCAATAATTAAATACCATTTTAAACAACATAAACAACGATTTTACTTGTAATGTCATTCGAGAAATGATTAGCATTCCTTCACTGGTAATTATCTTTCTATTTTACGTTATTTCGCTAAAACAGACAAAATAGGAAGACGACTCCAGTCTTGTACATTAACGTAATCTCCGATACGGTAACCTCACAGTTCATCAACGTGTTAATATGTTCAATTAGTATTTGACACAATATCATCTCTTAAATTATTATTTCGTTATCAATATCGATGTCAATAATCGAATAATTTGAACTGATAATATCGAATTGATTGCAATAATCATTTAATGCATCGATACTAGAATTTTCGCAATACTGTTATTTGTTACTGGCATCTACAACACAAGAGTAACGGCTCAAGACGTGGCGCGCTGACTTCGCATTCGGGAGGCCCGGGTTCAATCCACATGCTGACCATCCTGACAGGGGTTTTCGTGGTTTCCCTCGGCCATCCAGGTGAATGCTGGGATGGTTCCACTGAAAGGTGACGACCGCAAAACTGGCGTTGCTAGCCGAATTCGTCAACTCCGTGAAGCCACGAAGGTTAAGCTGATTCGAGGCCTCGTGGGTTCCTGGCTGGGTGACCGTCGGGAACCTCGGAATCTACGGGGCCGATGCCAATTGCCCATTACGGGACAATTGAAGGCTAAATACAAAATAAATAGAAATTCATATGCAACACCGTCGTGGTCACACCCGCCGTGATTGGATCAATGTATCAACCGGGGGGGGGGGATCAAGGTAGCACGGGCAGACGCTAGTCAGGTAAGGGCAAGGGGCGTCGGTTACTGTTGAGCGACCGCCAATCTAGGGGAGGTTTCGTTGCCTCTCCACCGTTGCAACCACCACGACAAGGAAACTATGAGGTCCCTCCACCGAATGGGTAAAAGTGAGGGGAACATACGCTATAGAGGAGTACGGGGCTACTGAGAGATGGTTATAAGAAGGCACCGCTTTGACAGCAATTGCTGGTAGCATAACTGCAGGTTACGTCCACGTACTAAATTAGTTAATGCGTTCGTTTGCAGTTGGCGTACTGGTAAATGCTTTCGGCACAACTTCTTGTAGTGCCATCGTCCAACATAACTTTGTTTTGATTTCAGACCTGTCAACCTTGTCCCTTCTTAGGCTAACCCCTCTCTACGAGGGGTACAGGCGTAGACCAAGGAGGTTCTTTTCTCTTTGGTAGAGAGGCACAGGCGGCGAAGAGCGTTAGTTTTCTTGGTGAGCTCTCATTGAGGAAGGAAGACCTCCTTTCTCTGTGACTGACTGGCGTTGTGTTGCGACGTACATGTGCAGAAACAAATTAACGTGTAGGGGCAATGCAGAGGACATGGGATGAGGTCCGCCCGTCCGCCTGAACGACCGCCCGTCTGAACGACCGCCCGTCTGAACGACCGCTCGCCTGAACGACCGCTCGCCTGAACGACCGCCCGCCTGAACGACCGCCCGCCCGCACGACCTCCTGCCCGAACGACCGTCCGTCTGAACGCTCGCCCGCCCGCCCACCTGCCAGGACGACCTCCCGCCTGAACGACCGCCTGACCGCCCGCCTGACCGCCCGCCTGAACGACCGCCCGCCCGCACGACCTCCCGCCCGAACGACCGTCCGTCTGAACGCTCGCCCGCCCGCCCACCTGCCAGGACGACCGCCCGCCTGACCGACCGCCTGACCGCCCGCCTGACCGCCCGTCTGACCGCCCGCCTGACCGCCCGCTTGACCGCCCGCCTGACCGCCCGCCTGACCGCCCACCTGAACACCCGCCTGACCGCCCGCCTGACCGCCCGCCTGACCGCCCGCCTGACCGCCCGCCTGACCGCCCGCCCTGACCGCCCGCCTGACCGCCCGCCTGACCGCCCGCCTGACCGCCCGCCTGACCGCCCGCCTGACCGCCCGCCTGACCGCCCGCTCGACCGCCCGCCTGACCGCCCGCCTGACCGCCCGCCTGACCGCCCGCCTGACCGCCCGCCTGACCGCCCGCCTGACCGCCCGCCTGACCGCCCGCCTGACCGCCCGCCTGACCGCCCGCCTGACGCCCACCTGCTCGCCCGCCTGAACGTCCGCCCGACCGCCCGCCTGAACGCCCACCCGCTCGCCCGCCTGAACGCCCACCCGCTCGCCCGCCTGAACGCCCACGCGCTCGCCCGCCTGAACGTCCGCCCGCCCGCCCGCCTGAACGCCCATCCGCTCGCCCGCCTGAACGTCCGCCCGACCGCCCACCCGCGCTGCGCGCTCCTCCGCTCGATAGCTGCAGCGGCCACTGCCAAATGTCAAGGCCCCCATTACACGGTGACGGCGGAGGTTCTAGGCGACGCCCCGCAGTGGTTGATTTCCTTCATCCAGCTGTATTCACTTACCAAGAGAACGGTGAGCGGGTGGTGTTGAAAATGGTGAGAATCATTCCTAGTGCCATTATAGTGTAATGTGGTGACATCTCTCAATAAATAAAAGGGAATGCGCATATGTTAGTCGCATGTAGACGCAAAAGCTACCGATTCTAATTCATTCTTAACTGAGCAATAAAAATAATTATTAAAAAATTTAAAAGAAAGAAAACTTAAGTTGACATTAGTCTCTCTCTGAATCTGCTATTCCACCTTCACGTGGCACACCAGCTCCAAGAACATGCAACGACTTCAGAAATTTCGTCGGTAACGGTTCAGTTTTCTTAATTGGTAGTGGCCGGATGTTTGTTACTTCTGAATCGAAATAAATCAATAGGAAATGAAGTAAATCTTCATTGCTACGTGCCCTTGATGTTTTTCGAGTACTTCTTTCTGGAACTGGGAGCGGTAGCTCAGTGCATCAACTGATGTCACTGCAGCGCCTCTGACCGGGCGGTCCTAGGTTCGAGTCCTGACGGCGGCAGGATTTTCGACACTAGCTTTGCAACTAGGTCGAATTCCGTCGCTGTCTGGAGGAGAATTCTAGCGGCCGGCTGCTCTGGTCGGTAGTTTTCCGTGGTTTCTCCGATCAACACCAGGCGAATGCAAACGGGCCACGGACCGCGCGCGATCTATCCTTCCTCTTCCTTGTCGTATCCTCTCCCCTTACACACACATTTACATTACCATGCCACATTCACATTAACTACCACATTTCCGGGATAACACACATTTAAATTAACTACCACATATTCCGCGAGACCGGTCGGGAGCTTAGAGTTTATCGCGGCTGGGGCGGTGCCCCGTTGGTGGGAGAGTCGTGGTTAGGGGGAAACCCCACTAGCCGACGGTAGGTCGACGCCGGATCTAGCCATCCAGCGGGGGAAGATCACCGCCATCTCCCGAGAAAAAAACATGCACTACACTAACGGGACTAATGACCAAAGCAGTTGACGTGCCCAGAAACACGAAAAAATCAATCAAACAATTCTTTCTGGATATGATTTGAAGTCTTTGTGTCGGACTTCCTTCGCATCTTCGAGCGGTAGGCCTACTGGGGCAATCATCTCATTGATGACATCAGCGCCGTCAATTCCACTCGTAGCTGCACCGCCGGCGGCGGCGCTGAAGGCGCCGAGGGTGGAGGAGGCCGGCTGGCGGAGAGGGGGTAAGGCTCATTAAAACCATTCACACACCCTCTTGCATTCTTCATAAACAACACACCATCAATTAGACACCAACAAATAAGTGCAGTAAAGTAAGTCCCTTACTGCAATGTAGAGAGTCAGTGTGACGTGAATGACAGTGCAGTGCTGTGCGGTCTTAATCGTACAAACACTCAGTGCGGTTTAGATTATAGACTTTTCTTTTCCTTCATATAATGTAATGCTTTATGAATTATCAGTTTTTCTATTGTTATTCTCATATTTATCATTATCATTATTATTATTATTTTAGCATTATTATTACCATTACTATTGCATTATATTTGCATTATATTGCATTATATTTGCATTATATTGCATTATATTTGCATGAAATTTATTACCTTATTTATGTGATTAACTGCCACCACTAAAACAACAAAATACTTGGGCTTAAACTTAGATACCCGACTCATCTGGAGGCAACATATAGAGGTAAAAACTCAACAAGTTAAAAATAAACTAATTCAACTACGACCCTTACTAACGATAGTTACGATAATTAACACGTGACGATCGAGAGGTACGGTGACTTGAATCTCGTCGATTCGATCGGGAAATTTGCTTGATAAGCGAGTTTGTGGCCCTTACCAAGATCAAAGTCCTAACGTGGATTGCTCGGGTCGGTGTTTTTCGTGGTTTTCCTGATCACTTTCGGGCGTATGCCGGACAATCACTCTATATAACACATGCGGGATTCAAAACCACAATCCTATCGTAGGTTGCGGCTATCACCGCAATAGTCTGCGCGTTGTAGATTGGCTGAAGTCCCTGGTGTATGCAGAATAAATGGAGTCCGCTTTCATTAGTACGAGGTGAAATGATGGTGTGACATTTTGTGTTCGTACATACGCGCACTTGCGTGCTTGTTCGTGTCCCGCAGACGGAAGAGAGGAGAGATTCCCCTTTAAATATTTTTTTCACATCTTTGCTTTCGCTGCTGTATTGTAGCGTCCATTATGTTAAATCGGAATGTTTGTCTGCCGAATGAAAATATTTTTTCCGTGTCTTAAAAATATGCAGCATGCACGCTATTGACATACCATTACCTTAGGGTCCGACTGACTTATCCACACACACGAAATATTTGGAGTCAGAATAATAAAACGCCTTTTCCGTCTTTTTGACTCTAATACGATACATATTTTTGTAGATACGTCAAGTCCTAATGTCTGTACTTACATACCTAGTGTTAATCCTGTTTTACACGGTCATTATTTCATCGTTTTTTCATCATTTTTCTGTACAGAAACTGGATGGAAAAAGGACGTTCGGTTCTAAGCGTACCGAAAATGGATGAACGTGATTCCACCGTTTTATACGGTCATTTCTGGTCTGTACGCTGTCTTTACGTAATCGTGAAGAAAATACTTCCTCCGAACGCCGCAAAAAGCGCTGAAAGTTTAACAATTGAACATCGAATTTACGGAAACAAATGAAATTAGCGGGAAGAATGATCATTACGAATTCCCAGTGTAAGGAGTAGAAAGACGAGTGAGGTATTGTGGTTTTATTTGCGAGATGGAAAGGAAAACAATAATCGCTACGGCGGTAGCTAGCATTATTTTGGCATCTGCTGCCGCGTATATACCCTCTGTCCGGAGAACGCACGCAATCGATGAAAGTTCCAGAAAGTGACACTAGGGGCGCCGTAGTCAAACTGGATGAAATCTGTACGGAAAAATGAAGCATGCATCATTTTTTCGTACAAATTATAACCAGTCTGCTCAGTAACTTGTCTGTACTGACGGGAAATGATGAAAACATGACCGTGTAAAACAGGCTTTACGTTTGTTTGCTCCTAAGATGCAGGAATGAGTTTTGATTCTGTTCTGGTCATAAATAAAGTATTGCAAAAAATGTAGTTATGTCAGTCTAACCCTATGGTAGTGATTTACGTTTACCCATTTGTTAACTGTACGTTTGTAAGCAGCAATATTGAACACACTTGACATCAGTTTGTCGCCCATTACCTACAATGGCAAACTTGAATTCCGAGAATGACATCCAGATCTACGACAGAAATGGCAAACCTTAGTGATTCCGGGCATATCAACTACTATGGTCATTATCCCCGTAAGTATAGTGCGTGTCGAGGGTGACGGTGATGTTCCACCGCTGTTTTGCGAAATCCGGCGCCGACCTGCCGTCAGCTAAGGTTTTTTTTCTCAACCAGGTGTCTCCCACCAACGGGGCACCGCCCCGGCCAGTACAATCTCTAAGCTTCCGAACGGTCACTCGGCATGCGTGATAGCGTAGTGCATGTTAATGTGTGTGTGTAAGGGGTGCGGATAGGACAAGAAAGGGGAAGGAAAGATCGTGCGCGGTCTGTGGCCCATTTGTTAGGATACTGCTCCGGCATTCGCCTGGTGTTGATCGGAGAAAACACGGGAAACTACCGATCAGAGCAGCTGGCCTCTAGAATTCTCCTCCAGACAGCGACTGAACTCGACGTAGCTGACAAGCTAGTGTCGAAACTCTTGCCACTGTCTGGACTGTAATCTAGGACCTCCCGATCAGACGAAGTGAGTGACATCGATTGATGCACTGAGCCACCTCTCCCAGTAAAGAAATGCTTAAAAAAGAGAGGTAGCAACGGTAATGAGTGTGACGGTGGCAAGTTCCCAAGGGGCGATGACAGTGGTAGGGGAAGGGGATGCAGGAGGAACGAGAGCAGGGCAACGCAGGTAGCTCCGTGACCGCAACCACTCCCCATTTGCGACTAATTAGCCGACCAAGCCGCCTTGCCACCGGTCACGCTGAAAGGAAATGGATGATGATTCCGGCTAATTTGGCTCCCATACACAGTGAAATATCGACGATGCATTAGCGCGAGCCATTAGGAACTTCTCTTTGCTTTTATGCACGAAACGGTTCTCGTGATTAAATAACATGAGATGCAACTTGCTTGTGTTAATGATCCCTTTTGCGAGAAGAACATTTTTGTGCTCCCTCTTCGCAAATACCTTAGATGCCGCGAGTTAGTCTGTAACTTGCGTCGGGTCGTTCAAAGCAATCGACGGAGTTCATGAAACTCATTTGCGGTCGGATCGTGATGAAAGGCCCAGAAAACTTCGGTTCAAAAGTCTACCATGAAAAGGACAATTGTTAAGTACTACTTTACGCAGAGAGGTCATGATGGTAATGACGCGAATTATGAAGCTACGCGTTATTTCGTGAAGTTATGGCCGTGTCTGTTCGGATATAAAGTGCTCATCCTACCGTTACTATTTTCCTTTCAGCCGCGCCCCGCAATATAAGCGGGAGAGTATTAATTACAGCAGGAAGCGATGCACTCCGGCGCGACGATTAATTACATTCTTCAAAGGGGGGCTGCGTCGGAGGCGAGCACGCTGCGGCGACGGTGTCGGCGATAAGCAACGGCGGAGACGATGAAGACGATGCAATTAGGGTGGCGGATGTGTTGAGAGAATCAAGGACCCACTGACAACGTTAAGACGGGGACGTGCTGTAGACAATGATAATAATAGTTTGGTGGAAAAAGATGTGAAAGTAGGGAAAAAGAAAGCAAGATGATAGTTTTTCGTCCAATTTACCTGTATCCATTGAGATTTTAAGAGTAGATTCATTTCTTCTGGACAGATTTAGCTTTTCTCCTGCAAAACGTCCCGCTTGCGTAACATAAAAAGGATGAATGTTTGTGTTAATAGAATTGATAAAAGGAATATTATTGCTGTATTAAGGAAAACTATCGACACCGAACGAATACATTGGATGATGCAAAATCAAATTGTCATAAACAGGGAGAAGAATGCTATGATAAAAGGAGTTGTGAAAAGCTGAATTATGAACATTCAATAATTATATCGTGTAGTCAGCGATTCGGTGTTGTTTGAAAGTAGTGGGATAAAATTGAACAAGTGAAACGCTTTACGTGAGTGGTTGTTACTCCATATGTTTAACAAATTTTCAAGTTCCATTATCTCACAATATCATTAATATTTTAAAATAACTAAGTGTTAAAACATATACTGGCCACAAAAGAAATTCTATCTTTGGCAATATTCGCGTAATATTTAGTAAGTGACATTTAAAACTGTCATGAATAAGGAGCAATTTCATCTATTCGACAACCTTTATCTCTTATTTTTCGATATTTTAAAACATGATCTTTCCTGCACATGTAACAATGGTTATTGGCGAAGTCAATCATGCGAAAGACATTTTATATTCTTAAGTCATTTCCTCAATAACATACTGAATTCATTATCGGTGCAACGATGTTCGATCGTCCATTGCGATACTGGAAGGGCAGTTAATCTCTAAGATCGTTTACTGCCGCCCATCTGCAGCAATTAATGGAGTACATTGGAATATTCATGAAAACGATACTGCATTCAGCCAAAATTGCAACCTCTGTAACTGCGAGTGCAATGCAGATGGAGTAAAATGCCACATATCCATTCCAGTTTTTCCCCACGGAATTAGTTTCATCTATTTCATCGTTAGATAGAATTCCCTTTTTACTAATCTTCGGATGGTTGTCATGCATAAAATACAGTGCCGTCAAATTCAAATTACAAACTCAATTTTAACTGTCTCTTTCACAAATGGCTATATCGCGCTAAGTCATGCCATAAAGCGAAGGAACGTCATAACTGTATATTATTGGACTGTTCATAATATTCTCTTCAGGCAAGATAATTTTTCAACTTAAATAATACAAGACAGATTTCCATATGTTTAAGTTTCAAAGTTATTATTGATTTCAAGTTTACTAGGAATTGTAAATTATGCGAATAGTTTTCGTCTTTTATTAAAGACATTTTAAACGATCATGCTGACTGAACAGCACATCCAGAAGTACGACGTGGGAACAAAATAGCTAACACTTTATTTTGCCGCTTACGTTTTAGGTATAACACCACTATGGGAAAATCTTTCATCGTTCGTGCTTCTCGGACACTTGTCTCCGGCAAACGCATGTAAACACACATGTCTTTCGGTTGGACAGGTACTTTGGGGAGAGGACTTCTCAGAGACTTTCACCGCGCACCTTATTAAGAAGCGGCTCGCCGGCCTCGGCGGAGTGTCGCCGCGGAGGCGTGTCGTGTGGGCGTGTGGGCGATGGGCGATGGGTGGGGGGGGGGGGTGGGGGCGGACTCGGCGCCCATGATGCCGCGGGCACCGCAGAGGGATGGGGCAGCTCTCCGAAATCGATATAATTACCGGCCAATCAAGAGCGCCTTGTCCCGGCGGTGACCCCGCGATATCTCAATATATCAAGCCGATCGATGCGCCGTAAATCTGGGCGGGCGATCGCCCGCTGCGCGCCGCATCTTCATAACCGGCCGTGGGTTCGTGGGCGAGCAGCGGTGGGCGGCGAGCGGAGCGGGAGAGGAGGGGGCCGGCAACGGAGCGGGGGGAGCGGCCTGGGAAAGGGCCGGGAATGGAACGGGCGGGGGAGCGGAGAGGAGAGGGGGGGTGAGCGGAGAGGGTGGGGGGGGGAGCGGAGAGGGGGGGGAAGGGGGCGGAGAGGGCGGAGGTGAGCAGAAGGGGAGGGAATTGAAGCGGAGACGGTGGGGAGGGGAGCTGAGAGGGCCGGGGGGAGTGAAGAGGACGGGAGAGGGAAACGGAGAGGGCGGGGGAGCGGAGAGCCGGGTATGGGAGATCAGAGAAGGCGGAGGAGGGGATCGGAGAGGGCGAGGAGGCAAGCGGAAAGAGCGGGGAGGCGAGCGGATTTGGCGGGGAGGGAAGCAGAGAGGGCGGGGGAGAGGAGTGGAGAGGACGGGGAGCGGAGCCGAGAGGGCGGGGGAAACAAAACGGCGGGGGAGTCAAAACAGTGGTAAGATAGTGTGTAAATGCGAGAATTAAAACAATGTAATAATCAAGAGGATTTACGATGCATAGAGCTTAGGAAATGATGTAGCATGGGTCAGAAGGTTACGATAAATTCGAAATCGACCGCTTGAAGCAGAAACAAGGAATGCGTAGTAATAATATATGTGCTATCGTCTCAAAAGCCATGGATTATGACGGCGTTGCAAGGAAATATTCACTGGAATGTGATAACTGTGACATTGGTTGGCTAATTTTAATTTTTCAGTGAATACACGTTTACCCATTTCCGGCGTTTTGAGGAAACTTACCCAACAACAACTTCTCAGGAGAATATTAGATAAGTAGTTTCTTAGACAAAAATGCTTTAAATTGTCTCAGGAACTTATTTTCCAATTCTGGACGTTTCCTGCCCGGACATTCTGTATATATCTGGAGTGTTCCTCCCGCGGCGTGTAGAGGCAGTTTCCCTCCTCTGGTATCTCTGCCAGTGGGGCACCACCTCAGTCGGGACAAGCTGTAAGCTCCCGACGGGTCTCTTGATTTGTTTGGTAGTGTATTACCTGTTAGTGTGTGTGTGTGTGTAAGGGGAGAGGATAGGACAAGGAAGAAGACGGAAAGATCGCGAGCGGTCCTTGTCCTATCCTCCAGGGTACTGCTCCACATTCGCCAGGTGTTTATTGGAGAAACCACAGAAAACTACCGATCAGAACAGCTGACCGCTAGAATTCTCTCCCAGTCAGTGAGTGAATTCAACCTACCTATCAAGCTAGAGTCGAACATCCACCACCATTGGAATTCGAACCCTAGGTCTTGTTGGTCAGAAACGATGGAACGGCATCCGATATTGTCACTCGGCCATCTCAGCCGGTTTTACACTGAAGTTGTTATCGCCTATACCAGAGGATTTCCACCTACGTCCCGTAGTAGAGGGCCACTAGCCACAGCGGTTACTCTAAGAAGTGATAACTTGGGCAGGTCGAGATGCAAATGAACGTCATGTAGGGGCGATGACATTGCAAGAGATAGTGATGAAGCCATTTACAAATGAACTAACTGTATTCGAACGGACTCAGAAAAAGAGTTCATGTACATGCACTGCAGTTAAGTTGCCAGCTGTGGCAAAGACGTAGTTGTCCAACCGGTCCCTTCTTTAAGATACCGGGAGAGATAGCTCAGGGCATCAATTGATGACACTGTAGCTGACCTACTGTAGCCCTAGGTTCGAGTCCCGACGGTGGCAAGATTTTCGACACTAGCTTGGCAGCTAGATCGAATTCAGTCGCTGTCTGGAGGACAATTCTAGTGGCCAGTTGCTCTGATCGGTAGTTTTCCGTCATTTTTCCGATTGACACCAGGCGAATGCCGGAGCAGTGCCCTAACGAATGGGTCACGGACCGCGCACGTTCTTTCCTTTCCATTCCTTGCCTTATCCTCACCCTTACACACACACACTTACACACACACACACACACACACTACCACAAATGCCAGGTGACCTGTCGGGAGCTTAGAGCTCATCCCGGCTGGGACAGTACCGCGCTGGTGGGAGATACCTGGTTGGGAAAACCTCCGCTAGCCGACGGTACGTCGGCACCGGATCTCGCCATCCAGCGGAGGAAGATCACCGCCACCTCCCGAGCAAAAACACGCATTACACGTACGGGATTAATGACCATTATAGTTGACGGGTCCGGAATCACTAACAATCAATCAATCAATCAGTCAATCAAAGCGGTCCCTTCTTATGGTAAGGTATCTGTATGCGTGGGAAGCTACGCGTGGGCGTCGGGCCGAGCGGTTGGGCTGGAGGGTCAGGGCGGGGTAGGGGCAGGGCGGGGCGGGGGAGGGGCAGGGCGGGGCGGAGCGGGGTGGGGTGGCCGGATGGAAGCGGCGAGGACGACAGGGTCTCGACCCACGCGCGCCGCGCCGCGCCGCGCCGCGCCGCGCGGAGGTGGTCGCGTACTAATGGAATACGACGTGCTCCGTCATCTTCCGAGCAACACGTGACCTAAAAACTTCACGCCCTCGCTCCGCCCTGGCGAAGGATTAGTGTTCGCCTGGGCTCCACGTACTACATGGAGAGGTGGCTCAGTGATGATGGCACTGATGGCACTGCAGTGCCTCTGACCTAGGTTCGAGTCATCTTGGTGACAGGATTTTCGACACTAGCCAAGTGGAATTCTGCTGCTTTCTGGATGAGAAATCTAGCGGCCGGCTGCTCCAATTGGAAGATTTTTGTGGTTTCTCTGATCAGTACCTGGCGTATGCCGGAGTAGTACCGTAACAAACGGTCCGCTGACAATTCGCGATATTTCCTTCCCCTTCCTGGTCCTATCCTCACCGCTTGCTAACCTGACCATGCACTACTATACCACACATGCTCGGAGACCAGTCGGGTGCTGTGTTAGAGCATGTCCGGACTGAGGCCGTGCTCAGCTGGCGAGAGATACCTGTTTAGGGAAATCCCCGCTATCCGACTGTAGGTCGGCGCTGGATCTCATTATCCAACGAGGGAAGATCACCCTGACCTCCTGAGCAAAAAATATAGACTATACGTACGGAAACGTACGCATACGTACGGAACTAATGACCTTATCAGTTGACGCGCCCGGAATCACTAATCATTCAAGCAATCAGATCCACAAACTCTCATGATTGGCTCCAAACTTTGTGGAAATTTGACAACCAGATTTTGTGTTAATGGAATTAACATGCTTGGAATGAAGTGAGTTAAGGAGTAATGAAATATTTTCTAAATACTTTTGTTATAGAAAGAAGATAAATACTCATATTTTAAGGATAGTTGTAAACATTGGTGATGAAAGATATTTTTTTAGATTTATTATTAATTTTGCTATTAAGTGTCGTAACTTGGTGGTAGAATATCTTAATTTTACATGCATTAAGCTTACATTCACTAATAATAAGTTACATAAAAGTAGTTAATAAAGAGAACAATAATAATAAACAGTACATAATATCACCGCGCAAGCCTTACTGCACTGCACTGCACTGCGCAGCACTGCTCTGCACTGCACTGCACTGCACTGCACTGCACTGCACAACAGTTAACTGTGATGCATTTCTTTCGAATTCCTTCTCCTCCTCTTCATAACACAACACCGCGCTGCACTACACTGTACTGCACTTTTTGCAACCTTATGTATGAAAAAGTAGAATATTTACGAACGTATTCACACAAGCCACAGTCGAACACATTTATCGTGGACTACGTGGTCTCTACCTCCTCTCGATTTCTTTATATCGCTGAATTCTGAATACACGAAGCAACGAGCGGTTTTGGCAACATCAGGAGACAAATATTGTTCTAGTGTAATATAAAATATTTTCATCGACTATAGTGCTGAATTTCATTTGTTATTATTACGGAAAATTATCAAATCCCCCTCCTGCATCTATCAAAAATCGATCTCAAGAATAAGTGTGCAGTTTGTACATTGAATATAGCTAATGAAACTAAAGAGTTACATGAATATCTATAAATGAGAATTATATTGTGACTGTTATGATTGTAAAAATAAATGTAAAAGTTATTTAGTGATTTAATTTTGAATTCTCAGATTTATAAATTTGTTAAAAAATTAGAATATGATATTTTGAAAGTTTCGAAGAAGTGGTCTAACTCTGAACATCAGCTACTCAATAAATACATCGTTTTTAATCGAAATCTTAAAAATACTTTAGTAAAAAGATTTAGAATTTATAATGCCCCTCAGGTTATTAATGAGTACATTGCCTTATTGTAACCGTCCTCTTATATTTTCAGATTTATTTGTGAAGTGGATTTGAAAATATTTAATTTTAATATTCAATTTTTTCAATATTTGAAATATTTAGTTGTTTTATATAAAACACAATACACACGAATGCCGATATTGAACTTTTACACTAAACTTTTCTCTAAACACATTTGATGTATTCGTGTACATCGAACTATTTTCCAATAGAACTCCCAGTAGGATCAGTCGATATTCATCCGTTGTGGCCATTGAATCGTTATGCGTTTGGAAAATAATTACTGTGAAATTTTAAAAAGCCTTTACGGCTCAATAGGTGTTTAGATACAATGTTCCCTTCTTAATTAGAAGGGAATTGAGTGGAATACTCATTCATTCCACTCGCTATGTTCGCTATGTTCGGTGGACTATTAAAAAACAACATAAAAACAAAAATAATATGAATCGCGTTTATGAATTTTCACAATCCTCCTTCACTAGCTTTTTATATATTAAACTATTGTCAATCAACGGGGGAACGAAATGATCGATCGATATCTACTAGATATAACGTCGAACAAACGGTAATATTTACGAAAGTTTTGCCCTGATGCCTATCTGACCACATTACCTCTGCCCGTTTCTCCCACGCCCGGACTTGCCCCATCGTCCACCTGCCCTCTCCCCCCCCCGCCGCCGCCCCTGGCCTATTTGCCCGGTGTCGCGTTTGTGTACACCGCATAGTAACAACCCCAAAAGCGGCGATGCTCCACGGCTAGATGAAATTGGGAGAGAGGGCTCGGTCAATCAAGCCGGAGATCGTTTGTGTAAAGGTCGTTCCAATCAATTTGAATTATCCGCCGCTAATTTGGGCTAGCGCGTCGCGGGCGCCAACATTTCGCAAACGAGTTTCATTTTAATAAATCGCCCGACGCAGCGGCCGCGCTCGGATGCCCAGGAGCCGACGCCGGCCCACGGCGGGTGGCGCTGCGGGACACCTATTCGTTGCCCGATACACCGAGAGCAGTTCCACAAACAGGCATTTTAGGGGGTAAATATTCGGGAAATATCAACGGATGAAGATCGGGAGGTCCTTGGTTCGAGTCCCGACGGCGCGGCGGCAGGATTTTCGACACTCGATTTTCGACACACCTCTGTAGTCAGTGTGTAAAATTCTGCCACATCGGGACATCCGACCGGGAGCGGTGGCTCAGACCATCAATTGATGTCACTGCGTGATGTCAACCGGGATGTCCTAGGTTCGAGAGCCGACGGCGGCAGGATTTTCGACACTAGCTTTTCAGCTAGGTTGAATTTGTCTCTCTGAAGGAGAATTCTAGTGGCCGGCTGCTCTGATCGGTAGTTTTCCGTGGTTTCTCCGATCAATACCAGACGAATGACGGAGCAGTACCCTAACAAATGAGCCACGGACCGCAGGTCTTTTTTTTTTTGTGGAACTCTCAAAATTTTCGAAAATGACAAAAGTTAGAAATATGCGAAAAAGTATATGCTGTTGTAGCATCACTATTTATATTGTATTAATCATCAGTTGAAAGAAACATTTCATTAAAATGCTTGTCTGAATCGAAGCATTCTGTTACTAATTTGTTTCAAATAAAATCCACAATTATATTACGTTAAATTTTAATTTTATTAATGAACTCACTATTTTTAATAACATTGTATTATTAGCGTATTGTGTAACGAATTGCTAACGAATTTCAAAATTCAAAATTTATTGCTTATTTACCCTTGAAAATAGATTTTTTTACATGGGAGTTTGTTTTTTTTTCTCCCTTTCAAAATTCAAAATTTATTGCTTGTTTATCCTTGAAAATAGATTTTATTACATGGGAGTTTTTTTCTCCCTTTCAAAAATTCAAAATTTAAGTAGTATATGACTTAGTGTAGGGATCACAGAATTTTGAAAATGTGCACACAATTCACTTTTCCCCATAGCACGTCATACGCAGTTTTTAACTGTTTTTTTGACGTAAAATAAATAAAAACCTAAGTTCCATTTTTCCTTTAAGTGAACAACGAAAGCTCTTCAAATTTGTTCTCATGTTTTTCTTTTCTATTTTCTCTCCCTACAAAGAATATATTTCACCCTTTGCGAGAAAAATTCTCACATACTGGCAACACCGCGACCCCTGAAAACGCCACTGCACGGGAAGTGCAGCGCGCTGCAGAAATGCATAACGAATTCATGCAGCCGCTAACTGGCTCGGGTTTTACTTTACTCGTCTCCAGGAAGTAAATAATTCTGCGCAGCTGTTGCACTTCGCGGGCCGGTGAGTGTAGTTGGGAAAGTTTTTAGTCTTTCATTTTACAAACTTTGATTCTAATGAAGCACAGAGAACACTGCATTGGGACCGAAAGTGATAACTCACTGACGAATCACCATGTCATGACGTTCGAATGAGGAATGTTAAGATTCCTTCTTTTCTCTCATTTCATCACCTAACAATTTTAATTTCCGGTTACATATTATTTGATCAGAAAGATTGCTGACAAATGTATTTTTCGTAGCTCTTTGAACGAAGATAAATCTTACATTTGTTCATACTGGTTATTCGTATTTATTTGCACATGTTGACACTGCTTCAGTAACATGTCCATTCTTTATAATCGTCGTCTACACACATCCATACTTCGCTTGCATCTTCCTTGAGAACAGCCCTCTTTTACTTCTCTCAAAGTTATTCCCCGCGTTGTTACGATGTTCTAAGCACTCATCCTGCCTGATCCCCGTAGTCGCCCCCGTTTCCTTCATCCCTGGGCGTTATTCATCCCTCGCGCTGCCTCCTCCCGTGCAGCGCCTGCTGCCTCAGCCCCCGCCCCCCGGCGCCGCGCCGCGCTGCGCCCTCGGACACGAGGTGGGCGGCGGCGGCGGCGGCGGTAGTAGCGGTGGCGGCGGTGGGTTCGGTGGCGTTGGCGGGGCCGGTGGGGCCGTGGCAGGGCTGGCGGTGGCGGCGGCGGCAGCGACGGTGGCGGCAGCGACGGTGGCGGCGGTGGGGGAAGCGGGGTGGCGGGTAGTGAGGGCGGCGGTGGTGGCGACAGGGGCGGCGGCGGAGGCGGCGGCGAGGCCGGTGGCGGGGGCGGCGAGGCCGGTGGCGGCGGAGGCAGTGGCGGAGGCGGCTGCTGGGTCCGTGGCAGGGGCGGCGGCGGCGGCGGCGGTAGCGGTGGCGGGGCCGGTGGCGGGAGTGGCGGCGGGGGTGGCGGCGGAGGCGGCGGCGGAGGCGACGGCTGGGTCCGTGGCGGGGTCGGCGGCGGGGTGAGTGCGAGTGCGGTGACGGGGTGAGGGTGGGTGGCTGGGGCGGCCGGGGTGGCGGTGGGGTGAGGGCGGGTGCGGCGGCGGTGTGAGGGCGGCGGCGGGGTGAGGGCGGGGGCGGCGGCAGGGTGAGGGCGGGGGCGGTGAGGGCGGCGCCGGAGGGCGGCGGCGGTGGGGCGCGACGCGACGCGCAGGGCAGGACAGGGCAGGGAGCCCCTCGCTGTGCAGCTCACGTCGCTGCAGTTTCCCGCGGAGAAAATTCCTTGCGTGGCGAGATTCGCCCCGCCAAGCGGTGCTGTGAGGTAGAGGGGCGGGATCAAGGCGAGACGGAAGTGGGAGAGGGAGGTAGATGGGCGAATACGAAGGACACACAAAAGGGAGGGGTAGTTGCAATTGAAGACAGAGACGAGGACTCGGCATGGGGATGGGCAAAAATGGGATAGTAGTTGCCGGAGAAAAGGGGCTTAATTGGGGAAGTAGGATAAGAAAATACAAATTTAAAAAGAATAGGAGGGAAGCGAAAAGAAGTGACAAGAGATGCAATCAACGTAAAAGGCTGGAATGTGAGGGTTAATCTGGAGTGCGAAATAAGTCACATATAATGCAGACAAGATTAAGAGCAATCACTGACGAACACTTAAAATGCGGGTGGAATTAAAGTGAACAGAGAACGATTGATAAGTGCTGATGCTGCGGGAAGGGGTGAGGATGGATAGATAAGAGCCGAGAGTTATGAGACTCATTGGCGAAGACGCAAAGAAATATAAAAGAAAGGAAATACAACACGCTGGCGGGATGCTGTAAACTTCCTAGCAGCGAAGCTGTTGGAGCGGGGACATAGGAGGCTGAGTAAAGCGGGAAAGCTAAACGAGGAAGAGCAGTGCAGATGAAAGAGGGTAACGCGCGGTGCGAGAGCTGGAAGAGAGAGATAAGGCCAAACTAAACGGACGACACAAGGATGTAACGGGGGAGCAGCGCCGGGACAGAAAAACTGGATGGAAGGGAAGAAACAGGAGTGGGTGTCCCAGAGCGAAGAGGGTACAGCAAAAGACGGGGAAGGTGAAGAGAGGTGGGGAGGTATAAGCCGGGCGGGTGTGGTGGTGTAGGGCGGGCGAAGTGAAGTGTGGCGGAGGATGAACAATTTGGCGAAAGGCTAGAGTGTTGCAGAGTGCATACTATGTGCGGCAGGGTGAAGAATTTGGGGTAGAGTGTGACAGTGGGTGTTGAGTGTGTGGGAGAGCGTACAGTGGTGGGAGGGATAGCGTGGGAGGGCGAGCGCGTAGTGTGTGTGGGAGGAAGGGCTTGGTGTGTTTGTGGGAGGGAGGGCGTGGAATGTGTGTGGGAGAGAGGGCTTGGAGTGTGTGTGGGAGAGCGAGCACGGAGTGTGTGTGGGAGGAAGGGCATGGTGTGTTTGTGGGAGGGAGGGCGTGGAATGTGTGTGGGAGGGAGGGCTTGGAGTGGGTGTGGGAGGGCGAGCGCGGAGCGTGTGTGAGAGGGCGAGCGCGAAGCGTGTGTGGGAGGTAGGATATAGTGTGTGTATGTGTGGGAGGGAGGGCTCTGAGTGTATACACACTCAGAGGGAGGGAGGTCTTGGAGTTTGTGTGGGAGGGAGGGTGTGGAGAGTGTGGGAGCTGGCTGAGAAAGGCGGAGAAGCCAAAACCAAGTGGAGAAGGCGTGGCAGAACGAAAAGCAAGGGAAAACGAACAGTAAAGGAGAGCCAGGGCTAGCGCTGGGGCGTGCGAACATCCGGGCGTGGGCGGCGGCTGCCCTGAGCGCGGAGAGATAAAAATGATCACGAGTGAAGGACTCAAATAAAGAAGGACGCGGCGGCGCGTCCAGCATACAGAGCGGCCCCGAGGTGGGCGTGAACGAGGGCGCCGCGGCGCTGGCCGTTTTGCGCGGCTCTTTGACGCCGTAATTCCTCATTTGTGCATGGCTCCCGGCCCGAAGTTGGCGCGCCGTCGCGGCCGCGTCCTGGGGTGGCCGCGGTGAATGTGCAAGCAGATGGCGCGCTGCGACCTTTTGCATGTTGACGCTGGGCTTCTCTTTCATTGAGGGAATAGCTCTGCCGCTGGTCTGTGGATGCATCCGCTCTACCCATCTCATTTCCATATATTTTCTTGCGGTTCATTACCTTCGCCTTTCTTCTAGTATTTTTCTATTGTTTTTCTTTGTGGGACCGCGTTTTAATGTCCTTTTCTATTTTCGCAGTTTTTTAGTATCTTTTCTGTTGCTTTCGTCTCTTCACCCTTCATCTCATTCTTCGTGGGCGTTTTTCGTGGACCGGCAATCCTCAACATTTCCCTCTCAAGAACTCTCACTAACTAGTATTCTTGTTTGTTATTTATCGATATCATTGTCTACGATTTCAATATTCACTTTAATCCTTTTCATCTCCCCCTTCTCAGTCTTTTTCTCGTTAGTAACAATTTATTAAATTATTATTATTATTTATTCTCCCAGCTTGTGTGGTAGTGTAGTGCGTGTTGGTGTAAGTATGTGTAATGGGTGAGGATAGGACAAGAAAGATGTAGGAAAGATCGCGCGCGGTCCGTGATCCGTTTGTTACGGTACTTTTTCGGCATTCGCCTGGTGTTGATCGGAGAAAGCACGGAAAACTACCACTGAGAGCTGCCGGCCGCAAGAAATCTTCTCTACACACCGACTGAATTCAACCTAGCTGACAAGCTAGTGTCGAAAATCTTGCCACTGTCGGGACTCGAATCTAGGACCTCCCTGTCAGAGACATTACAGCGACATCAGTTGATGCCCTGAGCCACCTCCTCCGGTCCCTACCTGCTCGTATTCTCCACCTTTCATCACCACTCCTACGTCCTCTTCTATGAATTCTCCGGTGACTCCACCTCGACTTCGAGTCGCTTCACCCCCTGCCGCTGTACTCCCCCGCTACCTCCGCGGTGCGATTAGATGCGTCCGCTCCGGGCGGCGGGCCAGAGGGGCTCGCGCTCGGCTCTGGGCTGCGCTGCTGCTGCCGCAATCTGGCGGGAGAGCCTCGCGAATTGCGGGCTGGCTGCTCAGGGGGGCGTGGTCCCTTTCGCGCACGTGAGGGGAAAGCGAGTTGCGTGCTCCTCCACGCCGCCGCCGTGGCAGCGGCGCCGCGCAACTGCACCGCCCCAATCGAGCCTTAATTCCCGCATTATCATTCTCGCCAGAAGGACGGACGTAACGACGAATGCGTAGGATTCGGGAAATGTAATTACATCGTGCTTGTTCTGCAGTTTTTCGTTGAATGAAAGTTCATGCAATCTTGTAAAGGTAAAGTAAAAGCTTAATTATCGTTTTGTGTGCTGCTTTTGACGAGCAAATCGGCTCACGCCGAATTACATTAAAGGTTTTTTCTTATTCTATGGAAAATTCTGTTACGCGTTTACAAAATAAATATATAATTAGCGACATTTAAAAGTTAAATAAGAATGTGACTAGAGTGAAAAGTGTAAGGTCTATTTTTAACTCCTCTAACGTATTTAAACAAACTCTGTATTTGCTTACCTATTTTTTGAGGGTACATTATCATGTTTATTGACTTATTATTATTATTATTATTATTATTATTATTATTATTATTATTATTATTATTATTATTATTATTATTATTATTATTATTATTATTATTATTGATAAAATAATATATTATATATTTATAGTATATTATTATTTATAATAATAATAATAATAATAATAATAATAATAATAATAATAATAATAATAATAATATTTCATTCGATTCGCAACTAAAAATAACTATTCATTAGGATGGAACCTTTTGGACTACGAAAGAACTACATACCCCATGATAACCAATAGATTTCGCATAATGATAATTCTTAACAAGAGTTGACGCGCCTATAAGAGCGATGCAACAGAGACAGCATGTTTACATATGTCTACCTCGGACACGAAACAAAGTACTACAGGAAGATCACTCAATGTGTTATTCATAGAACATCATTTCATTTTAATTCGAAATTTGCCAGTAAGCCACATGCCAACTTGTCGATAAGTTAAAATTTCAGGTTTCTTTACCTTCGTTGACTACGTAGGTATCGTATTTTTCACTTTCAACAACACAGTCACACATGAAATATTATCGCAACATTCTGTCTTCCCCACAGCAATTTCGATATCAAATGTATTCTTCAAAATCCATAAATATCGCCACTTCTACTTTTAACTTGCACGCCAGTTACACAAAAGAGGACGGAGTTGTTACTTCAGCGCTCCATTAATCAAAGTGTAAACACATCACCACCTGAAAATAAATGATTCAGGAAACCGTCTTTCATCGGGTCGTTATTACAGGACATGTTTCCCGTTCTTTTCTCTCTGGTAGAAAATGGAGCTTTGAAATTCTTTCGCGACGTACTCGTACAAGCAACTATGAGGAATACTCTGTTGCACATGGCTCCACATTTCTAGAACAGTTTTTTGTACTCTAATGCTTCTTTTTATATAAAATCTGTTTCAAACTTACCTGATGAATTAGGGTAAAAACTTACCTGAAAAAAAATAGGGTTCTTTATCATCCAGCACACAATTTTGTTTTAATGGAGAGAGATTTTTGTTTCTCCACTTCACGTTCGAAATGTAAGAGCTCTGTTCATAAATATGTTTTAGTATTCTGCGTTTATTTCTGTAAAAGTGTTGCACCAGTTGTATTTCTTAACTGTACTGTTATGTCAACTTAACGTCGTCAGAGGAATAAAAGTTGACTCATAACTGACCAGATACCGGTTAAGGATTTAACAGTCTCCCTTCCCTTAAGAACAATCGAAGCAAATGAGTTAAATATAATTATGACGTTTGGGTATACGTATTTATTACAAGGAAAGGTACTTATTGTAATGACGACTTTTTTCTTATAAAAATATGGTTTTACGAAAAACATTCAACGACCTAGGCCCGGTAACACAAATAACAGATTCGGTTGATTATGAAGCCCGGTTATCACCTCGACCTCGTTTTACAAACATCACCCGCGTCTGTTATTTGGAGTTTATCGGTATAATGATATTAATAACTGCTTCATAATAATTGCCGACCAAATATCTATAATTTAGCGGGAAAAAATAAATCTGAACGCTCCTTAAACGTTCCTTTTTTTTTCGTCGCAAAATGTTCCATAGATGCGCTGGTAGCGTAATTCAAATTGCACTGTGGCAGCAGTCACATATTCAAACAATCTATCACCGAGGATGGAGCGCGGGTTGATAACAGGAGCTGTGTGTTCTCTCCAGGAGGGGCGTGCTGTGCGTCGGGTCGAGTTAATTGCTTCAGCTTTTAAACTTACGCGTGCGGCTGTCGGCGATCGTTTGCAGGCGACGCTTGGCGCCGCACCAGCGCCTCGCGCCCACGCGCCCTGTCGCCGCCGCCCCGCCCACCGGCCCGCTCCGGCCCGCCCAGAACCGGCCCGCCCCGCCCCGCGCCGCCCTACACCGCTCATCGCACTCCGCCCCGCTTACCTCAACTGGCCCCGCCCCGCCCTTCCCCGCCCCGCCCCGCCTCGCCCTAGCCCCGCCTGCTCCGCCCGCCCCGCTCCATCCTGCCCCGCCCACCCCGCCCGCCAGGCCTGCCCCGGCCCGCCCCGGCCCGTCCCCCCAGGCTCATCCCCCCTGGCCGGTCCCTCCCGGCCCGTCCCTCCCGGCCCGTCCCTCCCGGCACGTCCGTCCCCGGCACGTCCCTCCCCAGCCCGTCCCTCCCGGGCCCGTCCCTCCCGGGCCCGTCCTCCCCGACCCGTCCCCCGACCCGTCCCCCGGCCCGTCCCCCGGCCCGTCCCCCCGGCCCGTCCCCCGGCCCGTCCCCCCGGCCCGTCCCACCGGCCCGTCGCCCCGACCTCTCCCCACCCGCCTCTCCCCCGGCCCGTCCCCCGGCCCGTCCCTCCCGGCCCGTCCTCCACGGCCCGTCCTCCACGGCCCGTCCTCCACGGCCCGCCCTCCACGGCCCGTCCTACACGGCCCGTCCCCCGGCCCGTCCCCCGGCCCGGCCCGCCCGGCCCGTCCCTCCCATCCCGTCCCGTCCCGCCTGGGCCTGTCCCCCGGCCTCCCCGGCCCGTCCCCCGGCCCGTCCCCCGGCCCGTCCCCCCCGGCCCGTCCCCCGGGACGGTCCCCCCCGGCCCGCCCCACCCTGCCCCGCCGGCCTCATCCCGTCCTCCCGCCACACATCCGCTGCGCTGCGCAGTCCTGCCCAACCTGCTACGGCTCGTCCCACTCTTCCTTCTCCAGTCCGTTCCGTTCTGCTCTTTGACGCTCCTCGCCGTCTCGCGCGTCCCATACCACACCTATCCATCCCATCCCATTCCATTCCATCCCATCTCATTACATGATGTCCAAACCCGTATCATATCATCCCATTCTATCCTGTCTCATTGCATTCCGTCCCATTATATTCCACCGCATCCCTTTCCAGCTCAATCCCTTTCTATCCTATCTCAATTTCATTCCAAACCTTCCCATCTCACCCCATTCTATCCCATCCTATCCCATTCCATCCCATCTCGTTAGCTTATATCCTATCCCATTCCACCGTATCTATTATTACATTACATTCTATCCATTTCTATTTTATCGCATCCCTTTGTATTCCTTCCCAATTAAATATGTTCCAACTCTATCCATCCCATTCGATTCAATTGCATCCATTTCAATCGCACTCCTTTCTATTCATCCCAATTCAATCCATTCCATTCCAAATCTTCCCATCTCAGCTCCTTCCACACCTTCCTATTTCATTAGATTTTATCCAATCGCATCCCTTCCATCCCATGTCATTCCTTTCCGCCCTACTCTACTCCATTGCATCTTTTTTCATTGCAACTCTTTCTATTCCACCCCATGTCAATCCATTTCACTCCATCCTATCTGTTCTTTTCAGTTTTACCTCACCTCTCTCAGCTCGATCTCCACACCCCTTCAGCCCCCCTCACTCTGTCCTTCCCAACCTACTCCGCTTCGTCCCAGTGTTCCGAGCCCTTCTGACTCTCTTTAGGGCCCTCAATTCTTACGGGGAAATGAAAATAAACGTCCAATATTCTTTGAGAACTTTGGTGTTCATTCACGAAGTTGTTTTTTGATGACTAGGTAGTTTTGTCTTTTTGACAAAGCTGCTTCATTCATTATTTTTCGCACATAGAATGTATTACAAAATTTCGTATTACTTCCTTATATCTTGAGGTCGTGTAGCACATTTCTCTTGGACATTGTAGATCCTCGCAAAATGCACGAATGCCAGCGACGCCTCTGCGTTTTCTCAGTGTCAACTGCCAAAAGATATGTAGTTTGGCAAACTAGTGAAGGTGAAGACAGGTGTACATGAACGTAGGAAGAAGTAGATTAATTCTAAAGAGAAAGATGTATCAACGTTGTGGATGGAGAGTAAAATAAAAGTTAAAAAACACAATTTTCAGAGCCAGACAAATTACATTGAGTAGATTCGTAAGTGTATTGGATAAGTTTTCTTCCTTGTTCTTAGTTGACAAAATTTAATAATTTCCAGTCCAATTTTCTTAGTTTTTTGATGAGTTGCAGTATAACTGATTCCCGATATTTACTTTACGTTCTGTACTGTATATGAACGAGTTTGTATTCAAAGATGCAACGTCGTGGTAGGAATATGGCAATCAAAACTCACCATCTACTGTACGAATTGTAGGAAAGAATCATATGAGGGTCATTCTTCTATCTGCACATACTTGTAAGAATGACAGCACATACTTGTAAGAATGACATACTTGTAAGAATGGCTTCGTATCAATAAAGGTACAGTCGACTCCGGTTATAGGTAACTCGTATATAGTGAACCCTCCGTTATAGTAAACTTAAGTCACTAGCCCCGTTTCACTTACAAGTAAGCATAAGATGATTCGATTATAGTGAACCTAAACCTCGTCTATAGCGAACGTTAGAAGTAGGTCCCGGAAATTAATTACCTCCTCACATTTCGTCGTTCAAATGTTCTAATGGAAGAAGTCTCCCCTTAGGTGAAGGTAGTAGACCCGGAATTCGCACCTCACTGATAACCTTATGCCACTCAGTTTCACTGTGGAAACAAAGGTCGTGTCCTGCGTGGGCTATAACTGGCGACGGCGACGCGCGACTGCATGCTTCAGTTTCAATCTTATTGGATTCTTTTAGGATAAATAAAGACATTAAAATTTTCCGTTCGTGCTGTTAATGTATTCTGCTGTATCTGTGTTAAAAATCATTCGTGAGGGAGAAATTATATTCAATTTTGACTTAATCGGATATAGCGAACCTCGGATATAGCGAACATCGGATATAGCGAACATCGGATATAGCGAACATCGGATATAGCGAACCCCGGATATAGCGAACCTCGGATATAGCGAACCAAAAATTTTAGTTCCCAGAAGTTCACTATAAGCAGAGTCAACTGTGTAACGAAGTGTAACGGGAATTTTGCGTGAGAGTCGTGAGGTGGAGCGCGTGAATGAATATGAAGAACCGTAGCCTGGCGACACGCGTCGCTACCAACGTTGACGACGGCGGCGCCTACTTTCCGGGAAGCCGCTGGGAAGTCCGGCCAAGTCGCGTAATGCGAACTCGCCGCGAATAGCCCCCACCAGCGGTTTATACAAATGGCCCCTGGCGCGCGCAAAATGATTCGTCGAAAAGAGGCTTATTACTTTCTTCTGAAGCGCGTGACAACGGATGGCCCTCGTGCAGAGATGTCCTAGGGAAAAACGAAGTACTTAGCGAGCTCTTTGATAAAAAAAAGCAATATTTCTTTTTGCTGTCTGTAAAAGCTGTGCTGTCTGTCGTTTCAGTACTGTTTTGTTTAATTGTTGGTGGTAGGAAGAAATGTTGGCTTCAGTATATTTGCGTGAAAACATTGATGTTTATCTACGAACCAATAAGGATATCAGATACTCGGACGTTGACATAGAATTGTATAAATTTCAGCTTTTTTGAATTTATCTTCTACAAAGGATTATTAAAATGTTGGGTGTATTTCTAGTTTGGCAAATAAAAATAGTATAGATACTTAATTTTCCGCTGATTGCAATGTCTGTCACTGTAATGAAATAAGAAAATAGGGCATGGATTACGAAACTGTTATTTAACGCTCATTTGCTCAAGCGTTCGCAATATTTCTGAGTCTGGTGCACTTTCTGGCTCCGAGCTCCGGCTATATCTTATTCTATCGTGAACACTCCTTTCACACTTGCTGCTCGAACGCATAAAATTTCTCAACTTCAAAGGCGCCCGCAATGACGTTTTTTACGTCTTCCTCAGAACTTCGGACATTTGTTTCGCTGCTTGGCAGACGTCCTGAAGTAAATTCGTGGCTTCGGACTTTGAGCCAGCGTCTTTGCCACACCCCCTTTGGGAAAGTAAAGTGATTATACGGATCTCATTATCATTCTAATTTTACGTTTGATGCGGCGCATTCCATGCGCGGTTCAAACAATGGTCAAGGAAAACAATGACAATGTGTTTGTGCGAAGTAATTCTCTGACGAAATGTGACATAGAAATGTCTCCAGAATAAATATCCCCGTTTTACAAAGTGTTCTATTTTGTGAGTATAAAATAGTCGATTTCACGATGCTAGTTAAATAAGCAACTGAATGTTAATAATGGTAGTCTTGCAAACTCACTTTAATGTATTACATTTGCTGACTTTAAATTGTTTAGAGATTTATAGTTGTTTTTGTGATGACAATATTTCTTCTCATTTTTTCTTAAGGAGAACCAATTACCCTAACTCATTTACTTGTGTAACAATGCACAATGTGATTTTCCGAAAGGAAATCTTAAGTTTTTGATAAGAGAGATGTGAATTGATTTTCTTTTTTATTCTGAATACATTCGGTTTTCTATTGGATGTTTTTTGTTATGTTCCATATTAATTCGAAATTAAATATTTCTCAACTGAGCTATTACGAATTGTGCGTAAAATCTGAGATACAAATGATTGTAACATTAATAAATTTATCATTCTCTATTTGAAAAAAATTTACCGATCAAAAGCTGTAAGAAAGCTGTAAGAAAACATTTTACGCAGAGGTCGATAGAAAGAGAGACCGAAAACTAGGAAGTCCGTATTGGAAAGGAAGGAGGTGGGCAGCATTGCAAACTGAGCCGTAACGTTCCGAGTGGAACTCATATTTTCTACCGAGCCGTGCTATGCCAGGCTGAACGAGGACTACGGAGCTCGAGGATGAAGAAAAAGTGCGAGCAGAGTACAGACCAGCGCGACGGCGCTCGCCGCCGACAGCTTCGGGAGCTTTAATCGGCGTCTCGGCAGCGAATGACGAGGGAATGGGAGAGGGGGGCGGGGGGCCGGGATCGGAGGTCGCGTCCGCAGGGATGCGCCTCACGTCTGCGCAGCCGTGGGAGTCACGCCCCCTCCCCCTCCCCCCTGCCCCACCCCACCCCACGCGTCACGCGCTAAGACTCGCTTCGCGACCGGTGACCGTCTCCTGCGAAGTACAGTCGACTCCTGCTGCAGTGAACTCGGATAGTTTGGTTTGGTTTTGGTTTTTTCGCGTTTCCGGGCGCGTCAACTGCTTTGGTCATTAGTCCCGTTAGTGTAGTGCATGTTTTTTCGGGAGACGGCGGTGGTCTTCCCCCGATGGATGACGAGATCCGGCGCCGACCTACCATCGGCTAGTGGGGTTTCCGCCTAACCAAGACTCTCCCACCAGCGGGGCACCGCCCCAGCCGGGACAAGCTCTAAGATCCCGACCGGTCTCCCGGAATATGTGGTAGTGTACTGCATGTTAGTGTAAGTGTGTGTGTGTGTGTGTGTGTCTAAGGGGGAGAGGATAGGATAAGGAAGAGGAAAGAAAGATCGCGCGCGGTCCGTGGTCCGTTTGGTAGGGTACTGCTCCGGCATTCGCCTGGTGTTGATCGGAGAAACCACGGAAAACTACCGATCTGAGCAGCCGGCCGCTAGAATTCTCCTCCAGGTAGCGACTGAATTCGACCTAGCTGAAAAGCTAGTGTCGAAAATCGTGCCGCTGTCAGGATTCGAATCTAGGACCTCCCGGTCAGAGGCGCTGCAGTGACATAACTCGGATAGTGAACACTCGGTTATAGTGAACGTAATTCACTGGTCCCGTTTCACTCACATTACAAATAAATAGGGGGCGGATTTTGATGACCTAAAACATCGCCAGAAATGATTAAAAATGCTCTTGATGGGCTTTAAAAATGCCCTTAAACCAAAGAAAAATGACGTAAAAACTCATCAAAATAGCTCGGATGAACAACTCAAGCTGTTGGGTACGTTCCTGATTTAATCGAGGCTTCTTCCATTCGTTCGAGTGAACTCAGCTAGCAAACGTTTGGTTTGGACTGCTCTTTGCCAGGAAATCCATGTCTATAGTTATCCTGAAATCGGTCGAACTGGCAATGGCGCTGATATGCGTCACATGAATTACATACTCACAACGGCTGTCAAAACAATTTCCGAGCAGACAAATCGAATAGCCTGCTGAGTAATTCTGTGAAGAAAATTTGTTGCATTCCGAGTCACTATAATCGGAGTCGACTGTATAACGTGCAGGAATAGTTTATTCTGCAACGAGCGTAGAATGATGGCTATTATTCACGAGTGGATGTTTCCGACGCGAGCGACGTAGGAGCGAGTGTCGAAATTTCCACGAGTGAATAATAACCATTCTACGCAAGTAGAAGACTATACTTTTTCTACGACTTTGATATTGAAGTTTTAAAAATACTACATCAATGTGAGCGTTTTAACCTTACAAAGTGGCCACAATTATATGAACTAGCATACTGTTTCGTGGTTCACCTGTCTTACGATATTTGCGGAAGAGCACGCAGTGCCTCTGTAGGCGACTGCGAGAACCCTAAGTCGTTGTGTAATGAACTAGGACGAATGCGATTGGTCGACAGGTGTGTTAGGATAATATTCTCGCACGGCTTGTGGAATTGGCAGGATTACTGCATCCGATAACATGGAGAAATGAATACATTCTGCTATAGTCGTAGAGAAATTAATTCCCTATACCGCCTCAGTGCTACAAATTCCAACACTAGTCAGCTTGGAAAAAATATCGTCGGCCACCAAATATTATAATCGAAGAAGTCTCTCCTGAGGTGAAGATGGCGGACCGGGAATGGGCAACTTACTGATGATCGGAGAATGGGACGGTATTCCAACAGAGAAAGAGGCATTGAAGGGTGTCCGCAATATAATACTTAGACACAGAGAACAACACAGAATCAAATATGCAGAGAGCACGAATTCTGGAGAAGGGTCGAGAAAAATGACTAATGAAAAATACGAAGCAAACAATAGAAAATCATTGATTTTTAAGGACAAATCGAGATATTGAAATTTTCAGTTCTTGCTGTTAACATATTTTGCTCTATCTCTATATTAATAAAAACCAATCGTTATGGAGACATTCTGTATAATTTCGACATCATCGGATATTGTGAACCTCGAGTATAGTGAACAAAATACGTTAGTCCCCAGAAGTTCACTATAACCAGAGTCGACTGTACTTCAGCGCTCTCTGCACCGTGTGCCGTCATTGCGTGGAATTCTCTTTCCGTTATCGTCTTCTTTGTTAGTTCTGCCTGCGTTTTATTCCGATCTTAGTCTGTCATATCATGTCTCGGTAACGCAGCGTTGCATTATTTCTTCTGGTACATTAGTCATATTATACCACCCGCACCAACACCAACATTAACACCACTAACAAGCACCACCAGCAATGCCTTCAGTTATCATTCCTCCTCAGCTGCTATTTACTGCCTGACGGGGTACCGGGCAAGTCATTAAAAGACGGCGATCCTCCTATTTTTATGAACTCTTAACTTTCCTTTCCGGCTTTCCAAGCTTCTGCCAGAAGAATTGCAGAGGATTGGACAGCGCGCACTGCTGACGCAACTGGGACAAGCCTCTTTCCATTAAGGTTCGTTCTCTCAGGTCATGGATGGATGAGTGATACCGTCATTCACTACCACTACTTTTCACTTTTCATCATCTAATTAGCGTACGCACATTGTTGGAAATAGGAAGTACTCTAGTAAAGTCGGTTACATTTAGGACTTGCAGAGTGTTCTAAAAGTTCAATTTTCGCACTAGTGCTAAAAGTGAGACGATCCTCAATAGATTCAAATAAAACTGTGAATGCCTCAAAGAAACGGAATATTTTCGTCTGAACTTCTGCAACTGAACTTAATGTAACATGTGCCCAATGAAGTGATTCGTGATATCGATACCGATTCGTGTATACGTGAAATGATAACAAGAGAAAAGTCAAAAAGGCCGCCTAGAAAACAATGTTTGACACAGTTGCTAAAGTGATTTTATTTTGCTTGTAGAATGGAGCTACTCAGCCTATCGGTTTCGTGTCACCACATTTTCTACTCAATATAAAATGTCACGTTTATCCCTCTTATCATAAATAACTATTTTCTTTATGTATTACACGAGAAAATATTTACATGCGGCCTATGTGAATGTAATATCTATAGTAATACGAAGGCAAGTATCTACGTTATTCTCAGTAGTTACACTATATTTTCCTAATGTTTCGACATATCTTTTCAGCACTGTAGAATTTTCTCTTTCTATCTCGATTTTCGTCTTTCTCTGTTTCTCTCTCTTAATCTCCCTTTCTCGCGGACGAAGAGACACACTCCTACGCATACCCATCACACAAAATCTCCTATGGATTCGGTTGACTTATATCTGGGGCCAAATAACAAGAGAACTCGAGCGAACTAGTACGAGCAATAGAAACTGACGTTCACTTGTTTATCATCCGATAATTCTGCGTTCGGAGGCACATGCGCAAACATATGGTCCGTCGTGCTGATGGCCTGTTAAAATCTGTGAACCAGCGAGAAGTAACGATATCGTCCACTCCATCTGTCACTAGCCGTTGAAACCAATCGCACGTTTCTTTCCATTCCGTGTGTCCAATTTCTCACGCACATTGTTTCTCCTAATGAAATATATATTACGACTACCCTATCAACATTAGTCAAAATGTACAATCTTTGAAGTTTTGCAACGATGAATGGCATTGGAGAAGTAAATTACCTTCTTTGCCCAGAAGCACGTTTCAGAACCAAATGACTTATCGCATTTGCGATGCAAGGCAAAATCGACTACTTTATAAATATGACTTATAAATAATTAATCCTAATCCTATCGGAATTTTTGTATATTTCTTGGGACAGGGATCAAGGCACTTCAAAGAACCTCTCGAAATGTTTAATGTTCGTAGAATGTGTCGATCTGGGAGGGAATAGTTTCAGAGGAGTGATAATGTTTCGTAGGTTTAACAATCGATTATCTATCGTGTAATTTTATTTTACTATTTTACTTTATTTAAAATTTAGAGAATTCTGAAAAATGACTTATGGATCTTTCAAATTACTCTAAATTAAGAATACTTGAAACACGAAGTGAGTTTCAGAATACGCTGAAATACTGTGTTGCTTCGTACTAAACCCGAATTAGTTTTTGAAACGAAGTGTATTTTAAGCATTGAATTCGCCATGTTATTCGCAAAATAATCGGAAACACGAAATTCCTTATTAAAGGAAAGTACATTTATGAAACTAGAATTTTAAAAAAGTGTAAGACATGTGGTATATATATATATTTGTTCCCATCTAATATAGCTATTTATATTACGTTTTACGTTCAGTTTGATATTCAGTCGAAGAAGAATTATCGTGAAGAAAAACTGTAAAAAACATGTTGGCGGGTTCAGTGTGGTATTCTCTCTGGTACAGCAACCGATGGCTAATGGAGGCGGCGCCGAATCTGCGAGGGAGGAGATGTACAGCTCAGCGCTGCTTAGTAATTTACGAATATTCCCCGCGCGCTGAAAAGTTCACACGTCCATCCTCCGATTCCATCGCCTTTGTCACAAAACCCGTCACTCTTTTGGTATTAAACATTATATCTCGTGTGTTTTTTACACTTGTTCGAGGACTTCCTGGAACACAGTTGCCGCTGACATCATTATTAGAATTCCGACATCGGAAATGTATCATAAACGTCAGAGACAAAATATATTCGTGGCAGTAGTAAACTCATGTGAACGTCCAGTATTTTGATAGCCCAAATGGAAGCATATACGCTACATTGAAGAAAGGTTTCACATTGCGTATTTATGACAATAATACATATTCCAAAAATACTTCAAATGAAAAAAAAAAACACTATTGTTTTTTCGTTTGAAAAGGGGACGCGCAAAATGTGAAATAAAAAAACACGAAAACAGGAAAAATGTAAGGAGCTTTAGTTTAAGCATCTCGCCTCTTTTCCCTGCTGTTCCATTCTGCCAGCCTCAAATCCGATTGTTTCCGTCGTCTTTTCTCTTCGTCTCCCTGTACCACTTGCGCCAACGTCACCCACGTCACATCGACTCCTGCTCCCGCCACCACTACCGCTGTCTTCCACCGTCCCCGTGGAGGCGAAGTTCGGCCGCCCCCGCTGCCCCCGTTCTCTCCCACGCTCTCGCCCACGCTCTTACCCACGCTCTCACCCACGCTCTCGCCCACGCTCTCACCCACGCTCTCGCCCACGCTCTCGCCCACGCTCTCGCCCACGCTCTCACCCACGCTCTCGCCCACGCTCTCGCCCACGCTCTCACCCACGCTCTCACCCACGCTCTCACCCACGCTCTCACCCACGCTCTCACCCACGCTCTCACCCACGCTCTCACCCACGCTCACCCACGCTCTCACCCACGCTCTCACCCACGCTCTCACCCACGCTCTCACCCACGCTCTCACCCACGCTCTCACGCTCTCCCTTACGCTCACGCTCTCGCTCTCGCTCCTGCACCCGATCCTGCACCCGACCCCGCTCCCGCCCTCGCTCCCGTCCCCGCTCCTGCTCCGCTCCCCGCCCCCACCCGCTCCGCCCCGCTCCATCTGCTCCCGCCCCCGCCCCCGCTCCAGCTCCCGCTCCCGCCTCCACCGCCGGCACCTTCGCCGCCACCCCGCCGTCGCCACCCCTCCCCCACCACCGCCACCCCGCGCCTGCACCCCGCCCCGCCACCCCGCTGTCGTCCAGATCCCTCTCCACTCCACTGCACCCCAACCCCCAGTGCCTCCACAGCTACCCGCGCCCCCGCCCTCCAATCCACAATCCCCATCAGATCTACCCTCGCTCCCACTCCCGCCCTCACTCCCGTCTCGTCCACCCCGCGATCCCTCCAACAACGCCTGCCGTATCACCACCTCCCCTTCCACAATTACTATTCCCGTCAACGGCGCTGTCTTACGCTCCCGCCCCCACCACAACTAACGCGAGCGCAGCGCATCCCCCGCCCCGCCCCTCCCCCGCCCCGACCCTCCCCCAATCCGACCTCCCCCAATCCGACCCTCCCCCAATCCGACCCTCCCCCAATCCGACCCTCCCCCAATCCGACCCTCCCCCAATCCGACCCTCCCCCAATCCGACCCTCCCCCAATCCGACCCTCCCCCAATCCGACCCTCCCCCGACCCTCCCGACCCTCCCCCGACCCTCCCCGACCCTCCCCCGACCCTCCCGACCGCTCCCCGCCCTCCCCTGACCCCTCCCCCGCTCCCACCACCCCAGCCGCGGTCCGTGCCACCCGCACTGCTCGTTCGAACGCGTGATGGAGGATAAAGACTGTTCTCGCAGCCGCGAAGGCAAACAACAAACTGCCTTGAAGCGCATGTTCCCGGAATAATGGCTCCTTAACTCCGGACAGAGCGGTGTTACCGAGCGGCAAATAAGAGCCTACCTCGAGAATGCGGCGCGATGGGAGCTGCCTACGAACCTTCTTTCTGCCAATTTTCTTTGGTGCAAACAGGTTTTCCTCGTGGACCGTATTCAGCGAGCGGACTCCACGATCCGACGGACAAAAACACACGCGCCCGCTCATGCCTGGAATCGAGCACGCGACCTGATGGCCGGCGCCTCAAAAAATTCTTCGATTCCTATTTGGGCGAACGCTTTTAGTGACGCTGTCGCCTTGGAAGTAGCGGTTGCCGTAATACCACTGGCACAGAAATGTACCAGACGCGAGAGCCAGTGAAATAGTGTGTCAATTAAATTCAGTTTAACCTAGCGTGTATGGCGAATTTGAGTAGAAAATGTTCAGAGCTTCTGTTTCGAGAAAGGTATGATACACATTTCTGTGATACGAAAACTATTACCGTAGAAAGCATTATAAGATATCTTTCGAGCTTTCTGTTTCCATTCCATTATGTCTTCAAATAAAAATTGTATGATTAATTGTGTGTATGTAAGCCATTTTGCGCATAAAATGAGTACGTATGAATATTATGAAGAAAATCACTATATTATATCAGGTATAAATGGAATTTTCCCCCGTTTCTGGTATGTATTACGGAAATGACATTAAAAACTACGAAAATAACAAATTTATGGTTGATGAAATTAGGATGACAATCCTATCTCGAATGGAAATGTGATGCAATACAGTCTGTATCCTGTCCGAGCAAATTTCAAACACTGTAGAGCACTCTTCTGAGCATCCAAAGCCCATCTGTGTCAATCAACTTTTTTTTGTGCTTGGAAAAACTACAGGTTCATATTTCAATTTTGGGAATGTTTTCTTACGTGCATTATCTTAATCGCGTAATGCAACATTTTAACGTCACCTTTGTAAATTGCCCGAAGTTGACAATATCTTCGTTCTCTCGAACATGGATCTAATAACAATTAATTGCGCGAAGCCCTCGGTATCAGCTCATCCGTCTCGCGGTGGCAAGTTTGTTTGAAGCGATTCGTTACGTGAGTGCAACCACTGAGCCGGAACGAAAACTTCGCACCCACCAGAACTCGGAGCGGCATGCCCTGCACCTGCGTGAACGCATCCGACTCGCCGCGGTCGATACGCCAACTAACGGGCCTTAAAAGGGGAAATGTCACCGTGGCGCGGAGCGGTAAAGTGCGTTGAAGACGGTAGTGGCGGTGATGGCGGGGGCGATGGCGTGGGTGATGGCGAGAGCGATGGCGGGGGCGATGACGGGGGCGATGGCGGGGGCGATGGCGGGGGCGATGGCTGGCGACGATGGCGAGGGCGATGGCGGGGGCGATGGCAGGGGCGCGAGGGCGATGGCGGGGGCGATGGCGGGGGCGATGGCGGGGGCGATGGCGATGGGGGCGATGGCGGCGGGGCGATGGCGGGGGCGATGGCGGGGGCGATGGCGGGGGCGATGGCGGGGGCGATGGCGGGTACGATGACGAGGGCGATGACGGCGATGACGATGAAGGCGGAGGCGGGGGCGAGGGCGGAGGCGGGGGCGAGGGCGGGGGTGGGGGCGAGGACGGGGTGACGGTGATGGTGAAGGTAACGTCGCGACATCGACGTCATCGTGATATTGCGACACCGATGCGTCGGTGCAGATGACGATATAAGTGATGGTGGTAGTGGCGATGGTGACGATGGTGACAGTAGTAATGGGACGGGAAACGATTCAAGCATAATGAGAGAAAATAGTGTTGGGACTGTCACAATAATTTAGACATTTCGAGGGTGATAGAGATATTTGACCCTCTTCTGTACGGTTAAATGGTTATTAATATGTTTTGATGTTGTATAAGTTTTTCGTTAATGCTATTTCAATTGCTATAAAATATTCAACTTGTTGGTTCACTTGACTTGACACCAATTCAGTAACTTTACCCCAGTCCTAGAAGTTCATCATATTAAATATACCAAAAATGTAATGTTCACTTCTTTTGAATACCGCTTGAGCTTTCTTTCCCTGCACAAAGCCAGTATTTTAAGTATGCTTCATAATTTGCTGTTTAGAGCGAATTTCTACATTGTCAGATTAAGAAAGAAATGCAGATATTGAAGCATAAGTATTAGTAAGTTTTGTTCAATTGTGGAAAGCTGTCGATATTGACTTCTGTACAGTAGTATGGCAGAAATTGTATACTAATCTGTACGCTTATATGTACACATAAACTAATCTATTCACGTATGGTATTATTTTGCGTCGCGTACTCTCTCTTAAGTAATACTAAATATAATCTATTCAAACAACTCAAAGATTCTTTGGCTTAAAAATGTAACTCACAGCAAAAAAAAAATTTTTTTTCTATTTTATGTACTATTTTTGACATACGAAATGTATACACTCTCGAACCCTTTCAGTCCCTCTGTATTCAAATGGGAACAATAAATATTGTGGTTTCTACTGGCGTGATGACACCAGAAGGTGAGTTCATAATATTTCGTCAAAAACTGTCGATTATAATGAAAAGCTTATTAAATTAATGTTGTATATCATATAAAAAGTATAAATTCAACATCATTATTTTTCCTGGCCCAGTTTAAATAATCAAGACTAGATTATTAATGAAGAATTGACTCGATATTAAACACCTAGTAAATACTTAATAATCGATACACTTCTCCAGAAAGTCCTCCCGAAATTGGGAGCGAAACATCATAGAAGCTGCTTTCTTCGTCGATACGCGCATTCTCGGCCGCGTACAAAAAGAGACTTGCGCAGCTGGAGTTAAATTATTAATTCGTTTCACTGGGAGGACGAAGCTCAAAAAGTGCTCTTTGTTTCCAGCTCGCCAGAACTTCTAGACTCTCGCACTGCTTCCACTCCCAAAGTAGTTCATTCCCACTGCGCCCAGCTCGTCTCCGCCTAATCCTTCCTCTGCTGCCGCCCTGTTGCCGGGGGCGGCGACGCCAGTCGTGAAATCCTGGCCTTATCTGCATCCTCTTTTGAACTCGGTCTGTCTCTCTTCGCGTTTGTCATTGCAGAGCTGTCACTTCGGCACTCTTCGACCTCGCCGTCGCCAGCTTCCGCGCAAACAATTTTCACGAAAACTCGGGAGTAATCGTAATCTCGCTGATGTAGGACAAAAATTTCATCGCTGCCATTTTCACGATGCGTGTTTGACAAACTGTGTTTCGTTTTCATTAGTCCAGTACTATCGCGTGTGGGACTCTTCGTGTCATTGCAGTCTTCTGACACTTTAAGTCATGTAAGCACAGTGTAAGCACAGTAATATCACCGTTCTCGTTGGGCCTTGTCACCCACAATTTCAAAACTTCTCATCAGCTCTAAATATAAAGTACATATAATGTTCATTTAGAGCTATCGTATATAAAATAATATCACCTGATTTATTTATTATTAGACTACCCATTCTTACATCACTTTATTGACATTCTATATCACCACTGTTAATATAATTTCTATCGATAAAGCCCACTCATTCATTCTGCTTCATCTTTCTATTCTTTTTTCTGTTCTTCCTCGTCTCATTCATCTTCTGATGTTAAGCCACATTTCCCATTCTGTGCGCTCGATTAGAGAGAACTGGCAGTAGAACAAATAGGTAATGATAAATTATGACTTTATATGATTTAATATGCTACTACTCAGTGCTTTTAAAGATAAGATAATGATAAATTTATTTAAACTGCATTTGGGTGTAACTCGGTGGCAGTTAATTACATAAATAAGGTAATAAATTGTATGAAAATAATATAAGAATAATGCTATAATAATAATAATAATAATAATAATAATATAAAACGGATAATTCATAAAACATTAAATTACATGAAGAAAAAGAAAAAAAACGTCTATAATCTAAAACCGCACTGAATATTTGTAAAATAAAAACCGCACCGCACTGGCACTGCACTGTCCTTTACTTCAGTGCGCTTCACTTCACTATAACACATAAAACATTCCTTTCATTATTTCTCTGCTCAACACTGCACGACACCTCACTTCACTTTTATAACATAATATTCTTATAAACGCCCTCATAAACCTAGGAATTTCCTAAATTAATTTCCTAAACTGTTGAATGCTTCGAGGAAAGGGTTTAAAGGTTTTTGCAGGCAATTCATTCCAATCCCTTATCGTTCGATTTGTGAAATAGAATTTACCGACATCCGTCCTCTGCGGTCTTAAATTCATTGTGTCCCCAGATCCCCTCTACTGATGTACGTAGGTTTTGATTATCATGCCTCGATCACTAGACGAAAAACGAGGGTATAACCCTTGGACGTAGGTATTTAGGTCAACAACCTTTCCACTGACACAGCATTTGCCACCACTACATCCCACAACTTCTCACCGTCAGTGCCAACGCCACCCGCCCCCTCTCCAGGTCCTTTCATCCCTCGCCCGCCGCGCCGCGCCGCGCCACCCTCTTCACGCGACGCGAAGAGCGATGGCGCAGCTCGGAACAAACCAGAGGGCGCGGCGGGGAGGTAGAGAGCCGTTTGTTTCCAAATCCACTCCAAATGATATAGCGTGAATGTCCGAACGTCAAACGATTACATATTTCAAAGGGCTCCGCTCAATGGCTGTTTGCTGAGCTCGCTTCGGGTGCCACACAACGCCTCCTGCTGCTGCCGTTGCTGCCGGGGCATTTGCAACACAATAGACGGACGTTTTCTGAACAGAATTAGGTACTTTCCACAAAAGAAACGCTAGCTACGAAACTTACTTTCTGGATGGAGCTACGAAGCGGTGGGGGTTGGGAGTGAGTGAAATTAAGGGAGACTACTCTCCATCAACAAAACGTACAGTTTGTGTGGAAAGTTCTTTCTTCTTTAATCGCAGCTCCTCCAGCTTGAGTTGAGAGGGAAAAAAATCGATGGAAGTCGTCAAATTGAACAAAATCACGGAATATTGATCAAAATCTATTTTTATTTGTTAACTTATTTATTACTAATATATATATTTCGTATGTAATGGTGCGGTGGTTGATGGTTGATTGGAGGTTATTTTGCGGTGACATGTATAATAATAAATTTAATAAATTTATCTGTAGACTCCTATAAATTATACTTCATATTTCTGAATACTTTTCTTATTGTATTATTAAATTATTTTCGAGAATTGATAATATTTATTATAGCTTACAAAATGTATCTCAGTACAATAATGCTATTCCATTTTCATTTTTTCTTTCTTTCTGAAAATGTAGCAACAGTTATTCATATTTGTATCGTTAACTCTAATTTGTAGAGCAATTATGCTCCCAAAGTCACCATTCATGGGAAGAAAAAGAATTTCCTACTCTAGCAACCAAGATGAGATGTATCCGAAATAATAGTATTACTATTTATGCATTACATTTACGTTTTACAAAAGTACAATGGAAGTAAAAGAAAATAATGTGTGTTCTGCATAAGGTTTAAATGCTTGGATGATATTAATCTAGAGATTATGTACTGAAAGTAACTACAAATACACAATTTTTTTTCGCAGTCAATGTAATCATTACCTGAATTTCAAACCTACAAAGATTGATAAGTGCACTGGTATAATATGTTTTTTCTACAGATTTGAAAACCAGCTAATGATCAACGGGTATTTATATCCTTGCTCGGAGTGCTCGTTAGACTAATGGTTCGGTTTGGGGGAGAAAATAGGATTTTACTGACAATTTTTTGCAAAACACTCGGCACGAAATCCCTTAAAAATCCGGTTAGCGAGATCCGGGCAGTGACTCACACGCAGACTCGTTTCGAAAAAGCTGCTTCACTGACGGCGATTTGCAACGTCAGGGGAGTGCAAACTGTAGTTCGATACTTCTGTAGTTTCCGACAATTTTGTCACTCTAAAGTAAATCACCATAAACTGCGAAATTTTAAGAAAGACATGCTTAAAAATGAGTATTTCTATATCTTGTTTACATTATTTAGTTACGAAAATGTCCCTAAAACATTTATTTTCTGTGATAGCCGGCCGCTAGAATTCTCCTCCTGTTAGCGATTGAACTCGACATGGCTACCTCACTAGTGTCGAAAATCCTGCCACGGAAAGAACTCGAACCTAGGACCTCCCGATCAGAGGCTATGCAGTGGCATTAGTCGATGCTCTAACCCACCTCTCCCAGTCCGAGGATTCCCGCTGGGCCTTCCCCGCTGGGAACTGCCTGCCGGCGCATCGAAAGGACGTCTTTCGCCGCGGAAAGTAGTGGCCGCAGCAGGCACGGCTACTGCATAGGCTGCTCCTGGCCAACACTTCCTCCGCTTGAGGGCGTCTCGCCATGGGAAGCGGCCGGCGACGTGAGCGACGCGGAGTCCCAGGGATGAAGCAAGCCAGGGCTATTCTTCTGACGTTGCATAAAAAGTGGCGAGGTGTGTGGTCGAATGAGTGGGAAGAAATAGACTAGGGAGTAGCTTTAGAAGAGTCTTATTCCGTGACATCGGGCGTGTCAAAACCTCACATTGGGTTTTACTGATTGATTGTGGGAAAATATGAACATTGAAAAAGTTCGAAGTCTCAAGTACTATATATTCGCATGTCGTCCTGCAACCTTATCATTATAAAATTAGAAAACGTCTTAATGATATGATGAAATATGAATGAAGAATTATACACATTTTTTCATGTTGCTTTTGCGTCCTCGATTCTACTATTAATGAATCAATGAGAAATGCATTACTTTTACGTTACAAATCGCATGCATTTCTAGTTAGAGCAATAATTACGTCATCTCGCTTCTTTTTTTTTCCAAGAAAGGTGAAAATGTGAATTGTGCAATGGTCCGGGGATCGCCTCAAATTCTCTCGGCAACTCTGTCCCCACTAACCCGTTAATCTCGCAATTCATCCCCCGATCCAGCCGTTTTAACCGCCACAGTTCTAACTGTCCCAAACATCCCTGCCACCCCATTCATCCTCCATTCTAGCCGTCTCTCAGCCATTCTAGTCCCCCTCCATTCCACCAGTCCCATTGTCCCCGCAACCTCCGCAGCTGCTTCCCTGCCACCGTCTGCACCACCTGCCAATTACTAAGGTCAACTAAGGGTCGCGTCGACTACTAAGGTCATTATCCCCGTAAGTGTAGTGCATACTTTTTCTCCTCGAGAGGTAGCGGTGATCTTCCCCCGCTGGATTGCGAGATCCGACGCCGCCGTACCGTCGGCTAGCGGGGTTTTTCACAACGAGGTATCTACCACCAGCGGTGCACCGCCCTTGCCGGAACAAGCTCTAAGTTCCCGACCGGTCTCCCGGCATCTGTGGTAATGCAGTGCAGTTAGCGTACGTGTGTGTGTAAGAGGTGAGGGTAGGGTAAGGAAGAGGAAGGAAAGATTGCGCGCGATCCGAGGCTCGTTTATTAGGGTACTGCTCCGGCATTCGTCTGGTCTTGATCGGAGAAACCACGGAAAACTACTGATCAAAGCAGCCGGCCTCTAGAATTGTACTCCAGGTATAACCTGATAGAGACCGACAACCTTATCGCTCGCGGCATTCACGCAGACACTGCCACCCCGCTTCCATCCACGCTCCCTCCATCGCCCCGCTTCATTTCGCCTGCGCCATCCCGCTGCCCACATCGCCCACAACATTCACTTCTCCAAGAACTCCACGTCACCCCATAGTCCCGTCGTTCACATCACGTCACCAACGCCACCCACCCGTATTTGACCATTACACTCCCAGCGTTTGCCCTACCCTCCTTCACCGAACCACGTTATTCTCACAAGCTCAGTCGCCCCCGCCGTTCTCCACCACCCCTCCTCCCCGACGATCTGCACACGCCGCCGGCCCGGCAGCCTCGCCAGGTGGCCCGACATTCCGCGGAAAGGCGGAGCGCCGGGGAGGGACGGAGGACGACACGCGGCCGGCGGGGGCAGCGGGGCGCGGGGGCGACGGGGGCAGCGGAGGACGACACGGGGCACGTCGCTCCACGCGGCCGGCGGGGGCGGCGAGGGGCGGGGAGGGCGGCGGGGGCGGCGTGGGCGGCGGGGCCCGGGACGCCGGGGGCGGCGGGGCGGCGATGGCGCGGGGGCGGCGGGGCGCGGGGCGGCGTGGGCAGCGGGGCGGCGAGGGCGCGGGGGCGGCGGAGGACGACACGGGGCACGTCGCTCCACGCGGCCGGCGGGGGCGGTGGCAGCGATGGGGGCGGGGGTGGCGGGGCCGGCGGCGGCGGTCGCTCCTCCGCCGCCCCCAGCGCCTCCCGCGGCGCCGCGCGCCGGGGCGCCTGATTACGCCGCATTCTTTCACACCCGGCGGCGCATTTCGAAGTCTAATGCCGCGCGCGCGCCGTTTGTCACCCTCGAGGGGCGGGGCCGGGGGAGCGGACGGGGAGGGGGAGGAGGAAAGGTGCAGTGCCCGCGCCACAAAAACACCCCCGCCCCCATACACTCCTGCCCTCTCCCTTCCTCCACCAGGGCATCCGAAAGGAGGAGGCAGAAAAACGCCAGACGACGAAAACTGAAACGGGATTTATTAGCACGTGGATGGAAAAGGTGGAAATTAGGCAGTTGGGAATAATCGAAAAACGTATTATTTGGATAGAAAATGGAATAAGTAATCAAGACAATATTGTACAAGAGAGAAGACGAATTTTTCTAGTATAAGGAAAAGAGCTATGGATAATGGTACTGAAAGCTGAGGAGGTGATGAAACGTGAGATAAAAATACGACGGCAAATAGAATGCAGAACGAGAAACCGTGAAGGTTAGTTAATGAAATTGCGAAATTAACCAGGAAATTAAAATATTTGAGAAGAAAAAGGTTATAGAACATGAATAATAACAGAAAAGAACTTTTATTACCGCATACATGAATAGCAAGGGAATTAGAACTCTCGTAAATAGTAGGGAAAATGTGCTGTAAAGAAGCAAATGCCAAAAATCCACTAATGTGCAAAAGAAGTGATCTACAATTACGGTAAAGGCACATTAGGTTGAAGAAAAAAGGCGATAAGTAAAAATGACAAGAAAAAGAATTGAAATAAATAGCGCGAAATAAAAATTTGTTAACTATTACATTACAGACGATAAACGATTAATGACAATGAATGAATAGAGAACATAAGTAATTATAGTTGAATCCGGTGAATAAGTAATTATAGTGAACTTCTGGGGACTAACATATTTGGTTCACATTATCAGTGGTTCACTATATCCGATCATGTCAAAATTAAATAGAATTCTCCATAGTTGTTGATTTTATTCGTATAGAACAAAATTCATTAACAGCTCAAACAGAAAACTTCAATTACTTTATTTCTACGTAAAAAAACAAATATTTTCAATTGTTTGCTTCGTACATTTTTCATTAGATCCTTTCCAGATCCTTGGTGCTCTCTTCATAATTGACTCGGCATTGTCTCCTGTCTCTAAGTATCGTAACGCAGTCTTGGCACTTTTCAATGCTTTTTGCACTGTTGGAATACCATCCCACTCTCCGAAGGCCCTTTGCCCTCTTGGAATACCATCCCCCTCTCTGAAGGCTCTTTGGACTATTGGAATACCAACCCTCACTCTGAAGGCCGTTCCAATCGCCTAATAACATACGAGATTCAATCGATTTCCAGGATTTATTTCCTAAGTTCACTATAGCCGAGGTTCAGGTTCACTATAACCGAATCTTCTTACGCTTATTTGTAAAGTAAGTAAAACGGTACCAGTGACTTAAGTTCACTATAACCGAGAGTTCACTTTATCCGAGTTCGCTATAACCGGAGTCCACTGAATTTGGGCACGAGCGAAACGAAACGAAAGGCGAATGTGGCCTGAAACGAAAGAAACCCCCCGTTGGGGCACACGGCTAACGCGAGAGGCAGGAAAACGGGAGACATATGAAATGCCGAGGAGGGAGGCAAAGCGGTAGGTGCCAGGAGGACTCCGGCGCGGCGCCGCGTCGAGGAGGCGTCACCGACTCAATGGAGCAACTCGACGCCATGCGACGCGACTCGTGACGAAGAAGCGGCCCTCGGCAGAGAGGGCGGCGGGGCACTGTGGACCGGGTTGGAAAAAATGTGGTCAAAAAAAACTTTCTACAAGTATGGATTGATGTTTCGGGCTACGTCAATTGCTATGGTCATTAGTCCCGGTAGAGTTTTGAAGACTAGATTTTTGATTGATTTTTTTTCGTGTTTCCGGGTGCGTCAACTGCGTTTGGTCATTAGTCCCGTTAGTGAAGTGCATGTTTTTTCTCGGAAAATGGCGTTGATCTTCCCCCGCTGGATGGCGAGATCCGGCGCCGACCTACCGTCGGCTAGTGGGGTTTCCCCCTAACCACGACTCTCCCACCAGCGGGGCACTGCCCCAGCCGGGACAAGCTCTAAGCTCCTGACCGATCTCTCGAAATATGTGGTAGTGTATTGCATGTTAGTGTAAGTGTGTGTGTAAGGGGGAGAGGATAGGACAAGGAAGAGGAAGGAAAGATCGCGCGCGGTCCGTGACCCGTTTGGTTAGGTACTGCTCCAGCATTCGCCTGGTGTTGATCGGAGAAACCACGGAAAACTACCGATCAGAGCAGCCGGCCGCTAGATTTCTCCTCCAGACAGCGACTGAATTCGTCGTAGCTGAAAAGCTAGTGTCGAAAATATTGCCACCGTCGAGAGTTGAACCTAGGACCTCCCGGTTAGAGGCGCTGCAGTGACATCAGTTGATGCACTGAGCTATCGCTCCCAATTTTAAATTGGACAATTTAGGGGGGGAACCGAATGTGGATCGATTTTTGCATCTTTGAAATCGCCTTGCGTCTACTGTGCCCAGCGGGGACGCGGGGGGTGAGCCTGGGGAGACTCCGTTGTATTAACCGCCCCCGTCGCCCCCTCTCCGCCCCCGCTGCGAAATATGCGGCGCCCCCCAGCACCTTCGTCCCGCGTCGCCGCGTCCCGGGGGATATATCATTCCGACTGTCTTCAAATATTTGTATAATTTGATGCGGGTATTATACACCTTCTCCCGGGGCTTCTCCGCGCGTTCTTCAGGCGCACAGGGTGCCCCGAAAGGACGGGGCCGTGTCAGCGCGTCGACAGCCTCTCTGAGCAACTCCACGTGCAGAGGAAATTGCCGGGAGCGTTGGGAGGTGAAGAGCTGGTGTTATATCCTGCAAGAGAATGACGTTGAAGTTTAACATTAAAAACAATTGTGTGCGTCGTGAATGAACGAAACCCATGTATGATGGATTAAAAAACAAAAAAAATTACTGAAATCTTATGCCAAATTGTTTATTTAAAATTAATCGGAAATGAGTAGTATTTTTCTCATGTTTCGAAGAATGCGTACATACTAAAAAATAATTCGATTTCGCTCTTGGTATAAATTTGATAGTAAATTTCCATTTTGATTTAGCTCATTTCCAGTAGCTTCAATTACACTTCTTACTGTCTCACTTCAACTAATAACAAATACCAGTCTGCTAAAGCTAGTACAGGGTGTTTGTCCACTCGGGCAAGATAGACTATATAATGATAATATGTATTTCAAATAAGACATTAAGGAAGATAATTGTTTTCTATTTTGGTTTTCAATTCCAAAAATATTAAGTCTATTGGAAGTGTGACTTTTCTAAATGTAGGTTTCGAAAATTCTCTTATTGTTTTAAATTTCATTCAAGTCGATTTTAAATTTTAATTTTCAAACTTGAAAATTCAACACTGAAATTCACTATTGTATATTCATTGAATATTACACGCATAGAAACCATAATTTAAATCAATATATTCACATTGCGATAGTGCAGAATTAATTATTAATAGAACAGACTCCACGGTAATGAAGCGAGTTCAAGGCTACATTGAGGTAGAATAGTCAATATGAATATGTTACGGGTAAAATGAATTTATGACTAATTACCGAATTAATTTTCACATTATTCAAAATAGGTGACCGAAATCTGAAATAGAGCATATTCGAAGCATACTTCTGTCTTATACCACATGAAGTTGTCATTAGTCGACATGAGGCGGCTATGGTAGGTGAAGTATGTTTCAGTAGCGAGGCATAGTTGATACATGGTAAACAGGGATCAGACTGCTGATGGGGAGTTTCTAAGGCTAGTGAGAGACAAGTCTAGTTTCAAGCTCCACTGTGACAGTCGTCAATTTCTATTTACTTGATACTATTAAATCTAACCTCATTGTGTCCCTCAGTTGGCTTCGAGGATCTAGCCTACGGTCTTCCACATTTACAGAAATCAACCTTAAGTCTGCCCACTATTTCCAACGCAATTTTATGGCAAAATATGTCAACACAAAAAGACGTCATGCACTCGAATATTTCGGCACTTAGCCAGCCAGCACAGCACACTAATCAATATTAGCCAGAAGAAGTCGGAAATAATGTGCTCATTAATTGCAATACAGGCAACTTCATACACACCTTCTGGCTAATATGTATTAGGGAACTCCTAAATATTAGCCGTACTTCAGCATTTTTCCGTATCATGTACATTGGAGAGAGAATTATTATTATTATTATTATTATTATTATTATTATTATTATTATTATTATTATTATTATTAGCAGCTACAGCAGCAGTAGTGGCTTAGTAGAAGTTGCAGCAACTTGCTGAAAGACACTGCACAAGGTAAGAGGAGGTAAGGTCTGGGATTCGGAAACCCAGACTTGGGACCCAAAGACTTCGGATTCCCCGAGCGAAGATCATTAGCTTAGCTTTCAACTAGTGCACCGACTACACCCTCCAGTGAACCCGCATCTTTCGTCCGAGTCTCCTGAGTTGTCGTTGCGTTCGATCCAACGGGTTTCCAATACTTGCGCTTTTCCGGAAGGCGAGGGAAAGCGCAGCAGTACCTTTAAGGCAGTGACCCGAAGTCGACCGTTGGAATGGTGCGACATGTGTTGGGTTCCGTGAAGGGGGTGGGGCAAGTTGCTACCTTCAACTCCGTCGCTTCGAGTTGGTGTTGCACAGTAAAGAGCTTCTTGAAAGAAGGGAGGTACCGCGCGGTTTCGTACGAACTTAGGGTAGCGAGAAACTTTTACATTAGTTTGGAATCCCTTCAGTTCTTCGAGGATACGTTTCTTTTCTTTTTCCTGCGAAAGCAGCAGAGGTTTCATGTTTATTTAACGGTTTAAAAGATGTACAGCCCGGTTTATTTTTTCACGATGTGGGAGTTTGTGCCCCCTCTGTATCTTGTTGAAGGGGCGTTGCAGCATAGCAGTGACAGAATTTTACTCGCATTTAATTTGCAAAAGTTACTTTTTTGTCTGTATGTAAAACCTTTTCTTCAAAATGTGTCAGCAAGTCGGTAAGTATTTCATATTCCTAAGTAGTTCGGAAGATTCGCGTTTATTAAATTGTATAAAAGTTTCAAATGAGAATACTTTTGATAAATAATTCTGTATTATTTTATAATTAATATTATTTTTGTTATAATTCTCTAGATTGTCTCTTTTGTACCGTAATGTCTAGGTTTATCATTGTAAAGGTGTGCATATTAAGTCGTGTGAATTTTGTAACTAGCTTCAATATGGAATTGATTCTTTCTACTAGTTGGTTTAGAACTTATTGGCAGTAGATATGGAAAGCGCGCCCGTCATTTGTCGTTCCAGATTTGTCTTGCTAAAGACTTTTATTGACTTAGCAATTGCTTTTCACTCAGGTAATCGGCTTCTTTAAGACCTTCAAAGATGAAAAATATTTTAGTTTTACAATAAATAGCAATTAATTTATTTTTTCATGCACGATGGGTTTAAAGACACGTTCAATATTCCTGTTTTAGTTTTCCCTAATATTTACAAACATCGAGATATAGAAAATAGTTCATATTCACCTCTCAATACCTGAAATATAGACATGGAAGCGTTCGAAATGCAAACGTTGTGGAGTGTCCTACCTTGCGGTACAAACAAGTCGGCCTCTGACAATGATTCACTTATTCACTACGCCCACTTTGTACTCTGGCACTGTTTACATATAGATGCGTCAGTCCGCTTGCAACGAAACACGCACGCTGGGATTTTCTGACTTCACCACTGGCTTTTAAATGAACAGATACCTACGGACTGTGTTTGTTTATTCCAGGTAGTCGCATAAATAGAACAAATGAATGCATTTTTTTCTTTTCAGCCAAATGGTAATTAGAGTATATTACGATACACAAACGAGTACGATACACAAACAAGTTATTTTAATGAGTAACACTTGTAGCGTGACATTAAATGTAGATTGTTCAAGTAAATCGTGAAGTTGATTTTTTCCATATGTTATTTGGCAAAAATGTCCTAAAACCATCAGTAATTATTGACATGTTATAATATCTCGTTAAATAAAAATGATTGCTTTCAGTATTTTCGCATTATTAATTTTTGCTTTTCGAAACAAAAGCACAAAATTTCTCTCTATTTATAAAACATTTGAGATCGTAGTTACAACTTATCTGTGTCAAAGAACTAGCAACAAGATCATATGACAAGACGCAAGTGATGTTTCTATGCGAATAGAATTTCGAAACAAATGACAAAACAATACATCAATTAATTTCATCTAAATGTAAATTTATAATATGACATTAATACACTATCTTCCCTCAATTTCTGGAACAAGAAAATCCTAAAGGTGTTCCGGATAAGAAATTCTTGCCTGGGTATAATGCCTGTTTTCATTGTATTTTTCATTGCACCATATTAATCTTGAGAAATCTAATTTCTGCCTGGAAACAATGCCTTTTTTCATCACATTTTTCAGTAATTCATATTAATATCCCTATGAAAGAAATTTTAATTAAATTTATAAAGTAAACATCAGATTCGCGAAGATCGTTAATGGCACAAGATGATTTTGAATGATTCAGAGACTTGCCACGTGTGCTAATTTCATTATTAAAATGTATTAACATTTCTTGAAATATAATTTTAACAGTTTTTTGACGTAACCCGAGCAACTCCCAATTAGTTTTTGACTCTTCATAATAATAAACAAACAATAAACCAAAGAAAATCTTACTTCAACTGTTGACATTTGTTTATTGAATATTCATATTCCTTAGCCTGTGAGGCTTTGAAAGTAGAATAAGCTTGAAAGTAGAAGAGCTGAAGGAGACAAAATGTAGCTAATTCATCATTCGAAAAATAAATTAAGTTTATTTGCTGTAGGTGAGCTTTATTGTTAATGAAAGAGGTTAAGGAAGATGAAAGAAACGTTTCGGAAGTTTTCGTTTGATTCTGTTTTGGGGAGGGTAATGTTATCCTAGCTGAAAATTGACTGCAGGTGGTATATGATTTATATGAGAATAAAATTTAGTGGAGAGTTGTAGAAAATAATTTTTGGTTGGTAGAATGCCTGATTCATTACGAATTTGTTCATTGGAAATAAAATGTGGAGCTTTTATACAAGATCTGAGGCAAGAATTTTGAAATAGTTGAATTTTTTTAATCGATAGTTTTGAAGCGGAACCCCAGATTGGACAGGCGCATATGTGAAAATGCGACGGATCATTGGTAGATAAATTCTAATTTTGGTTTTGATGTTAAGAGAATTTGAATATTTATCTAATGGAAGACGTTGGTGCCAACGTTTGTTAGCTAAAGATATTCTGAGAAGAATATAGTTTTTCCAGTGAAGTCTTTTGACTTTAAATCGTTCTGACAATCTGACATTGTATTGTTACTCTCTTAAGGGTTATTGAAATATTGTCGGTATGAAAATACAAGACATAAAAAATAATATTTTGTATTTTAAATTTGTATGTATGCCAACAAGAAGGAGGTCATTTCTTGATGTTTCAAATCTGTGTTGTTCGTTTTGTAGAAAGTGAATGCTGTCGAATGTATCGAGTTTGTTTACAGAGTTGTCAGACACAGCTTGTTTTTATTTCAATTTAATAATCCCGATAGCGAGAGGGAACCTGTTCTCAGCACCTCATGGAAGAACGTTCTGCGCTCACGTCGTCACCCTGACAGTGAGCCTCGTGTGGAGATGAAAGCTCTGATGTGTGGCCTGGCCACGCTCTACGGAAGACGTTGCCAGGAGTCGAAGAGTAGACGCGATAGAATTCTTCCAGACAATCGCAAGAACGCGTAACAAACAAAAGTTATTATATATAATTGTCACGTCAGGTTGGACAATTATTTCTCTCTCTCTCTCTCTCTCTCTCTCTCTATATATATATATATATATATATATATATATATATATATATATATATATATATATATATATATATACTAGCTGACCCGGCGAACTCTGTTCCGCCTTAACAGCCGGTCCCATCCTTTTCTCGCGTCGCACTCACTGTGAGAAACTGTACTATCCTTGTTGCACTGCGTACGTGCAAAAACGTGCATTCTCACACAGGAACGCTGTCGAACGCGATAAACAGTATCCTATATCCGTCTCCTGGCTCTAAGCTTCCTGCTCGCCAAATCGGTACAGCCGTTCTTGAGTTATAAATAGTGTAACTAACACTATATATAGATATAACAGCGAACAAAAGGCGGCTATCATTATCGCCTTCTGTTATCAGTGCGGCGTTACAACAATGGGTTACAACAGGCAACAATGACCGCTAACATGCGAAATCACGCGAAAACGTGCAAAAACGTGCGTTCTCACACAGGAACGCTGTCTAGCGGGATAAACAGTATCCTATGTCCGTCTCCTGTCTCTAAGCTTCCTGCTCACCAATTTTCAGCCAAATCGGTACAGCCGTTCTCCAGTTATAAATAGTGTAACTAACACGACTTTCTTTTATATATATACTAGCTGACCCGGCGAACTCTGTTCCGCCTTAACAGTCGGTCCCATCTTTTTCTCGCGTCGCACTCACTGTGAGAAACTGTACTATCCTTGTTGCACTGCGTACGTGCAAAAACGTGCGTTCTCACACAGGAACGCTGTCGAACGGGATAAACAGTATCCTATGTCCGTCTCCTGGCTCTAAGCTTCCTGCTCACCAAATCGGTACAGCCGTTCTTGAGTTATAAATAGTGTAACTAACACGACTCTATATAGATATAACGGCGAACGAAAGGCGGCTATCATTATCGCCTTCTGTTACCAGTGCGGCGTTACAACAATGGGTTACAACAGGCAACAATGACCGCTAACATGCAAAATCACGCGAAAACGTGCGAAAACGTGCAAAAACTTGCGTTCTCACACAGGAACGCTGTCGAACGGGATAAACAGTATCGTATGTCCGTCTCCTGGCTCTAAGCTTCCTGCTCACCAAATCGGTACAGCCGTTCTTGAGTTATAAATAGTGTAACTAACACGACTATATACAGATATAACGGCGAACGAAAGGCGGCTATCATTATCGCCTTCTGTTATCAGTGCGGCGTTACAACAATGGGTTACAACAGGCAACAATGACCGCTAACATGCAAAATCACGCGAAAACGTGCAAAAACGTGCGTTCTCACACAGGAACGCTGTCGAACGGGATAAACAGTATCCTATGTCCGTCTCCTGGCTCTAAGCTTCCTGCTCACCAATTTTCAGCCAAATCAGTACAGCCGTTCTTGAGTTATAAATAGTGTAACTAACACGACTTTCTTATATATATATATATATATATATATATATATATATATATATATATATATATGTATATATATATTTATATGTATAATTGCGCTCGTGAAAACTCTTGAAAGGATTGCTTGTCTCGGTAGCTTAGTGGTCAGAGCAGCTGCGCGCAAACCAGCAGGTGCGAGATCAAATCCCGGTTGGCGCAACCAATTCTTCCACCAAATTTAATTATTAAACATTATTATAGTTCAATCGAGTGGTTGATTCATTTACAAGAAATGATTTGCAAGAATTTTACTTGTACAACGTGAAATGAAAAGAAAATATGAACGAAATGTGTATTGTGAAGAAAGTGTAGGTAAAAATCTTCAAGTACAATGCTGTGAATAATATTGACAATAAAAAATATTGCATTAACGAAAAAACATAATTCACAATGCATTTCAGTTTAATCATGACATATGTTTCTTACTTTCAATACATGTTTGTACCCATGTAAAGTGTTTAATGTTTATAAGGTGTGTTTGTTGAGTGTAATATATTAATTGCATTTTTTTCTTTTGCAGGTAAATTTCTGCATTTGCTGTCGTTCAATTGAAGAGTTTAAACGATTATTCCAAGCAGTGGTGAGTTTTATTTCTTGTAACATTCAGCATGTTTAAATAGTTCCATTCCTTGAATTTTAGCTATACACGTTTTCGAAACATTTTTAAAATATTGTGATTCCAATCAAAGTCGAATTTCATCCAGAATCAATTATCATGGGAAAACCTTAAAACATTGCCCTGAAAACTAAATTAGGTGACCAATTAACTTTAGAAGAAATTTTCGATTTACTATAAAAATAGCTCGTTTCCTCAAAAGTCTCTTCCTATTGCTTATGTTATATATCACTATTCAATCAGTTGCTCATGTTGCCCATTTTTCAGTATTCAACCTATTGTCCATGTTACATGTCACGATTCGATAAGTTTTTTATCTATATGACATAAGTAAAAAAGATTAAATCGTGTTACGTGAAAGGAAACAGTTGCTAAGTATGGAATGCAACTTTCAATTTTCCAAACCAACAACCTCCAATTTTTATTTCTCAATCGTGCAAGTCTAAATCCAAGTGAATTTCTACCACGCGAAGCCTAATCGAATAACCCAGCGAGTGGTTGCCTGTCAGAGATGGGGACGCGAGTGACCCGTCCGTGGCAGAAGCCGCGGCCGAGAGCAACGATTGTGGGCTATGAGAGAGAGCAGCCGCTGCGTCGGTATATACACGGAGGCGGGGGAGGAGTCGGGCGCGTCCGACCCCGCTGGCCTGGCGCTGGCACCGCCTCCTGCTGCTCTCAATCGGCCCTCGCGCCCCGAGGGCCCTCTATTCGCCATTCGCTAGGAAAGCGCCCGGCCGCCCGCCCGGCCGGCCACCCGCACGCACGCACACCTGCCCGCCCGATCCGATCGATCCGACCCGATCGACCCGACCGACCCGACCGACCCGACCGACCCGACCGACCCGACCGACCCGACCGACCCGACCGACCCGACCGACCCGACCGACCCGACCGACCCGACCGACCCGACCGACCCGACCGACCCGACCGACCCGACCGACCCGACCGACCCGACCGACCCGACCGACCCGACCGACCCGACCGACCCGACCGACCCGACCGACCCGACCGACCCGACCGACCCGACCGACCCGACCGACCCGACCGCCCCGACCGACCCGACCGACCCGACCGACCCGACCGACCCGACCGACCCGACCGACCCGACCGACCCGACCGACCCGACCGACCCGACCGACATTTTTCTCCCTCCTCCCCTACACGCTCTTCCTTCTATCTTCTCATCCATCTTCCTCCTCTTCCCTCTCCTTCCTCTTGCCACGAAATCTCCTCTCCCTTACCATCCTCTGATTCCCCTCCCCTCCTCTCCCCATCCACTCCCCTCAACCACTCCTCTCCAATTTCTCTCTCCTCCCCCGCTTATTCTGATCTCTCCAAACTCTATTTTCTTCTCTCTATTTTATTATCGCTCTCTATTATATCTCAGCTCTATTTTCTCAAAGCCCTATTTCTCATGGCTCTCTAATTCTCGTAGCTCTCTCTTTCTCTGTTTTACAACCGCTCTGTGTCTTGTCTCCGAGCTCCTATTGCCCGTAACTGTCTCTCTTCCCATCCATTTCTCTTTCCAACCTCTTTATCATCGTATATTCGTTTCTCCTGTTCCCCTCTATCCTATTGTCCCTCCTGTTGTCCTATCTTCTGCCCATCCCGCGTCTCCGCCAGGCAGGTGACGGGCGCCCTCGAAATCGCCGTCTCGCTCGCACCGCCGCCGCGCCGCTCCAGTAGACGCACACGGCGCGTTCGGTGCAAGGGCGGCTCATTGACGCGAACGCGCTTCTGCTGTCGTCGCCGCCTGACCGAGCTTCGCCGCGCCTCTTTCACGAGGCCCTCCACGCGCCTTGGCGCGAGACCGCCTGCTCGTCTCGGCACGCCATCCAGCCCGCGTGGCGGTCGCTTTGCTGTCCCGGCCACCCGCTCACCCCCCCCCCACGTTCCAAAGCTCTCCCCCGTCACCTGCTCGATCTTCCTGCTCTCTCCGCCTCGCGGGCCTCGTCCGTTGACGCAACGCTTTCTGGTATTAACATCTGTCTGTCTTCTCCCGCTCAATCTACCGTCTACTGCTTTATTTGCTTGATTCGATCTACAGACACGACCTTTCGCCGTCTCTGATCCTTCACCAGTTATTCTTGTTGGTTCAAATTATTTAAAATGCGGTAACTAAATTCTTCGTATTACGCAAGGAAAGTTTTTATGTGAAAATATTTGAGAGCATCTGAATGTTTAATTTAACGATGTGTCCCATTTCCCATTGCAATTCACATCCCAAATATTATGCACTATCGTCATTTTGCATATCGTTCCCTTACTACTACCGCATTAATCTCGGGATTAAAACTAGATATTTAATGTTTGGTCCGAAGAACTCGGCTGTAGAACTACCGCTGGTGGCAGTCCCCCCGAAGATAACTTGTAAGAAAATAAATTGAACTAGAAGTATTGATGTCTCAGCCCACAAAACTCCGTGTTAAGTATTTCTCTCATTTTTCCCCAACTCCCTCTCTCTCTCTCTCTCTCTCTCTCTCTCTCTCTCTCTCTCTCTCACTCTCTTCATCAATCTCTCCCACTCACGCTTTCCCACTTACTCTCCTCCCCCTCTCTATCCCACTCGTTCCCCCACTCTTTCCCACTCACTCCCCCCACTCTCTCCCACTCACTCTGTCCGACTGATTCCTCCCCTCTCATTCTGTCCCACGCACTCTCTCACTCACGCACTCTCTCTCACCCACCCACTTTCTCTCACCCACCCACTCTCTCTCACCCACCCACTCTCTCTCACCCACCCACTCTCTCTCACCCACCCACTCTCTCTCACCCACTTACTCTCTCACCCACCCACTCTCTCTCACCTACTCACGCTTCTCACTTTCACCCACTCACTCTCACCCACTCAATCTCGCCAAATCAATCTCACCCACTCTCTCTCTCCATCTCTCTCCTTATATCCCCCTCTCTCACCCATCTCTACCTCACTCTGCCCCGCTTTCTCCCTCTTATCTCCCCCTCTCGTCCTCATTATACCCTTGTCTCTCTCCTCTCTGCCTTCCCCTCTTCTACTTTTACTCTCTTCTACTCTTCATCTCTCTTCTTCTTCTCCCTCCCTCCCTCCCTCCCTTTTTCTTTCCCCCTCTGCCATAGAATTACAATGTCTTTCTTTCTACTTTGAATGCATTGACCTTGAATCACAGGAGGTGCTTCCATTTCCATATTCTTGCCGCTCTGGAATCTCTCAGTGACACCCTCGAACGCGTTCCTTGTTTCGCTCAGCCCGCCCCACCCGCTCTTGTCGGTGCACTTGCGGCGACCTGGCCTCTCCCTGCACGACGGCATCGGCTGCAAAGCGCGACATCCTTTGATACCCTTGTGGGTGCACGGGCTTACCAGGGCTCGAGCCGTGCTGCACACACGCCTATGCATAATGCAGCGGATATCGCTTTGCCTCGGAGCGGACTCGCCTCCGCCGCTACATCTCCAAAATAGCTGGGTGGATGTGCATCGGAGGTTTGGCATGGCTTGGAAGAAATTTGGGGCTCGCTAAACAAACGTACTGGGATTATATTAAAATTTATACGGGTGATGTACGAAATGTGTGATAGTTTTATTACAGAGAGAATTTTGATTTTCATTACTCTGAACCATCAATGTAGGCTTCATTAATACCAACATTTTCTTTTATGTTATATTTTTATAATTTTAATTTGTTAAATTTACTGAATATTTTTTGCAACAAAATAATCTCTATCTACTGTACTTGAAAGCTTTAATATGTCGTGAAATTGGCTTGAGTGGAATTGTGTTAAATGATTATGTGTCTTTGTGAAATATTTTGAGTTTTATATAAAGAATGATCACGACACTGTTGCTAATGTTGGGAAATAGTAGTTTTCGATACCAAAGTTACATTCACAGAGATGAATTCAATTCATATTTGCTAATTGTACGTACTTAACAATTAGTGTCGTATTCCTTTTTCTTTCTATTGCTTTCTTATATCTTTCCTCTATATTTCATCTTTTTTCTCCATATTTTCTTATGACATCTCTAAATACTTTTGCTCTAAGATTGTGTTTTCCATTCTATTTTTCAATGCTTTAATTTCTTTAATGGCACATACATACATATTCTTTGGCTTATTTTGTCCAGGGCTTTTGTATTGTACAAATTTATGAAAAGGTCGTCAATTTCGTGTATTCATCTATAATCATTAGTTTCTCTTAGGTTTCCCAAATGTGCACCTTTTGTTTCTCATTTTCAAATCGTATAATGTTATGGTAGGTGGGATAATTTATTATCGTTTTCATTTGCTAGGTTATTTACCTTTTGTGAGAACAATTGAAGTTCGGTTGAACGATTTCTAAAGGCCGCGTTTGGCGCCCAAGTGTGTGTCGTTGCTTGAGGTAGGCCCTGTGCTACTCTTGCGTAAACAGGTATTTGAATTTCGTAAATAATTCATGAGTTTTTCTGCTGAGCGGTTTACAGGATTTTCGCGAGACTAACGCAAGGAGCAGCAGCTTGTAGCAACATTAAAGTTGTCGCGGCAGCATGGCAGTGTTTGCAACTTTGAAAGTGTTTATGAAAAGTACTTTCAGTTTGTGAAAGTAGTTGAGTTTTGTGAATCACAATGGTCGACAAAGATCGACGAGGTAAAGTGTAGGTGAAGTATCTAACTTCGTTGTGCTTTGAGATTATGAATTACAAGGGGATACCACACTTATTTATCTCGTGCAAATATTATTGTTCACGTGATGTAATTTATGTTGGGTTCAAAATACTTATAAAGACATTTGTTCAAAATAAGAAAGTCTTCTTAAGATAATTCACACGAAGTGCATCTAGAGAAACTCATAAATTATGAAAATTTTACCGTTCACATGTCAAAGAATTACGCCCATGAATTAAGAATACGATTTCATGAAATATTACACTTAGAACGTAAGGTTCAGATGAAAAAATGCTTATTAAATTATGATGCGAACCGCTATCCATTAAATGGTTCTGAACTACGTTTTCCGACTTCTTGATGCGTAATAAATGGAGGGTTTTTTCTGCAACCTAGAGTCTCAAAAAAGTAGAGAGGATGCAAAGAATGTTCTAACAATTAAATATAATGTGGTATATTTGGTTTTCTGGTTATATTGTGTGGCATTAATGGCTTTTTAAAATACATTTTAGACAGCCGCTACTACAAGCAGTTTTTCGGGCATGCATAGCGTGCTTAAAAGTTCAATTTTTAGCACTAGTGCTAAAAGTGAAAGTGCACTAGTGCTCAAGTGTTCAGATAAATAGTGAAAACAACAAAGAAAACAAAATACTTTCGTCATTAACATTAGCTACTGTCAGCCTTAAAATATCATTAAGTGATTTCTATTCTTGAATTTAAAAAAAATAGTAAGGCTGTCTAAACATATTGTATAAGTGATTTTCTTTTCCTCGTAGGATCACACCACTCGTGTCGCAACATTTCCTACTCGCAAAATAAAATGTCACGTTTTCCACTCGCATCGAAAATCAGATATCATTTTGATATTTATGATTTATAAGTAATGTTTGTGGACACTATTTTAAATTCGTTATATTTTAACTTGCTTACGAACCCTTAAAAGCCACATTCTTAGACAGTTGATGCTCAATTTCTTTAGAGAGTTTTTCATTACGAAAGCAACCGAATATTTTTTGGGCTAGTTTAATTAATAGCTTTTATAAGATTCATTATGACAGACTGTTGCAGTATAGGTGTACGTTCAGAAACTCTGAAACAGAGGGCAAGAAATTCTAGGAAGACCGCAAATCACATTATGTAATTAATTAATGTAAATTTGACGCTGTATAGTCGCAAATCACCTTACAGAAACTAAGCTAATTAATAGCCCACATTGATCAGGGAGCGGTCGTAATGCAACCTTAATTACGCGCCATCGAAACAGAATTAATATTTACACAAGTCAAAGCCGATAGCAGAATAATTGGCCGGGAACAATAGCGGCTTACCACACGCCTGTCAGGGTTTCCAGAACTCGTACCGTAATTCTAGGTGTCTGCGACTTCTTTTACTCGGACTCCGGGTTCATTGTCAACCAGTTTTTTCCAGATTAGGATTTTTACTCCTTAATTTGAAAATGTCCTAAGAGGTACATTTGGGGAGAGGGCAATTTCTTTAGAATTTTCTATCGGTATTTGTAAGAAATTGAAGAAATTTTTGTACTTTCATAAAAATAAGATGACTTTATTAGTATTGGACGAATTAGGTGATGGATAGTTTGCTGCGAAATCGTTATGGATTACTTTATATAAATTGTCCAGCGTTTTATGAACGTACTTCCATTACTAATAAATTAATACAGAACAAATGGTCAAGTTATACTCAAGAAAACAATGTCAGATGTTATGGAAGAGATAAAAGTAATTTTAAAATGTGTTCGTCTATCATTAATAAAGAAGAAAGTGATTGTTTTATATCGGTAAATACGTGCTGTAAAATAAATTGTTTTTGTGTGGAATGGCATTTTGTATATTTTATAATTCGCAAACTTACACGTTTTGAATACCAAAACCAATTATTTGTATTCAGTGTTAACCGTTTTTCTGTTTTGCGGTTTTTTAGTACCATGCGTTCAAAATGCTTTGGTCAACCTGACCGTTTGCTCTGACGAACGACTCCAATGAATGTTTTACAGTTCATTTTGAGAAAGAGTGTGCTCCTTTCGGCAAAAAAAGTTGATTTCAACTTTAACATTAGCATTTACAGTATAATGAAGATTTATAGTTGTAGAATATTAATTCATTGTACTAATTCTCTTAATGGTGTTTCGGAATTAATAATTCAGTGGTTCTTAGACGCGTACATACGCGTTCTAAAAAAACTAACTACATTAGTTTTGAATTGTATTTCTAATTTCTTTCTCTTCAGAATTCGTTACCGTTATGTTAACTAGAAGATACGGAAAGATATACTCCATAAATAATTGAGTGATTAGTGATTCCAGGAGTGTCAACTGCTAAGGTCAGTAGTGTTGTATGTGTAATGAATGTTTTTTCTCGGGAGGTGGCGGTGGAATCATCCACCGCTGGATGGTGAGATCTGACGCCGACCTACCCGTCGGGGTTTTCCCCCACCAGGTATCTCCCACCAGCGGGGCACCGCCCCAGCCGGGACAAGCTCTAAGCTACCGACATGTGTGCTAGTGTAGTGCAACGAAGTGTGTGTGCAAGTAAGGGGTGAGCTTTATTTTTATTTACCGTGCATATGGTACACTTCCTATTAAATTTTCTTTATTTGTATTGCTCGTAAGAAGGAGCTATCATAATGTTATTTAAATCTTATTAAAACCAGTTTATAATGGCTGTGAGTACTTATGAAAGGGTCGTCTGTTATCTGGATGTCCTTAGAGGTGTTAATATATTGCTCGTTTGGTCAACAGGGGATAGATGTACGCATTGTCTTAGTATGTGAGTAGCATTCATAAAACATGGTGTTGACTGCTCTTTCAGAAGAAGGAACACGTTCTGAAGCTTAGTTCTTTAGTGCAGCTCATTTCAAAAGAGAAAGAAGATGAATGGTTTCTTCGTTCTACCTAAAACTACTAGTAAATACCCAATACAAAACATTACATTAATAAAAAAATTACGACAAATAATCTTCAAACATTATTCAAATTAGTGTATTTCGAAATCTGTCAGATCGGGAACGTACACGAAACATAACTTACTTGTAAATTCTTGTAACTTAATATACATCTCTTACGTCAACGTAGATGTTATCTTTTCGTCCAAAGTGCTTCATGTGTATTTTATGACTACTTATTATTTATAACGGCTAATAAAATCAAAAGATATTTTCATCTCTTTACAGCTGCGTTCACAGGAAGCGTCTTTTCGATATAAAATTGCATGTGTGACGTTGAAAGACGCGCGTGCAACTAGACGGATATGCGCTATTCCATGCCCACCGCTCTTCCTCGTCGTTCAATGGATCTGACGCCATGCTTAAGATTTCTACTGGCTATACTCATAGTCAGACGAAGGAAATGTGGGAGAAAAGCATTTTAAGAAGGAGAATCTTAGAGTATAGTAACAAGGGAAGAACATTTTACTTTGAATTGTAATAGCTATATTATATTTTGTGCTAAAGCAGCAACATATGATTCTCCTCGAAAGGCATAAGCTCGTTCTCTAGCAGTCTTAAATTATCTACAAGTTATACTAATTTCTAGAAACTCTATTATAGTCATTGCTGTACCATCACTTCCCCCAAGACTTAAATTATACACTAAAACATAGATCTGGCGCTAAAAAAACGATAAATGGGGCTAGAAGTATACGCTAATTGTTTTGGAGGGTGCACACTTTTTGCCCTTTGGAGAAGAAGCAAGGTTAATACGCACGAGATTCCCGTCTCCTGCGGGAATCCCAGCGCTATTGCATTCTTCCTTTCTTTCCGAGAAAAGGCGCATGACCGAAATGCATGCGCTACGTGCGCTATTGCATTCGTTAGACGCGCGCGCAAAATTGAACGAAAAAACTCATTGTGTGCACGCAGCTTTATGTGGTGTCGTGCGAAACGTTCTCGGAAACCGCGCATCACCAAGACAGTGGGGCGTGGCGGGGAAGGATGGGGTGTGGCGGGGTTGGGCGGGACGCGGTGGGGTGAGGTAGAGTGGGGCGGGATGAGGAAGGGCGGGTGGAGAGGGGCGTGGGGGAAAAAGAACGCGGCGAGGAAGGGCGGGGCGTGGTGGAGCGGGCAGGGGCGTGGAGGGAATGGCGGGCTGTGGCTGAGAAAGGCGGGGTGGCGGGGAAAGGCGAGGCGTGGCGGGGAAAGGTCGGGAAAGGCGGAGAAATGTCGGGAAAGGCGGAGAAAGGAGGGGTGTGGAAGGGAAAGGCGTGGCGTGGCGGGGAAGGGCCGGGCTTGGCGGAGTGAGGCCGCTCGTGGCGGGGTCGGGCAGGTCGGGCGTGGAAGGGCAGATCGTGGCGGGGCTGGTCGTGGCGGGGCTGGTCGTGGCGGGGCCACTCGCGGAATAAAGATGTCGATGGCAAATGGCGGCGGATTACCCCCAAATCCGGTGGGAGATACGCGCTCGGGTGCACGGGATCAGTGCCTGCGCCGATATCAGGCGCGGAGGCGAGCGAAAGCGTGGGGACTGGGGCGAAGAAGGCGGTGGACCGTTGGGCTTGATGGCGGTGGGCGGTCACAACTGCGGCGGCAGCGGCGCTGTCAGAGGAGGCGGTGGTGATGCTGGTGCGTGTAGTGCTTGCGCGTGTGATGACGGTGAACGCGCACGCTAACAAGGTGTAGCTTTGGGGAGGGGAGGGGGTATGCGAGTGTGGTGGCGAGCGAGGGCATTGGGGCTGACAGCGTGTGTGAAGGTAGGCATCAGCATCGCCGAGAGCCCTGGGGGGGGGGGCGTGGTGGCGGGAGCGGGCGTTAGAGCCTGAGGGCGGGGCGGGAGCGTGCTCCGAAGGGCTAATCCGCTTATCCGGGCGGAGCAGCCGGTGGCGTTCCCCTCCCCTTCCCCGCCTTCCGAGTGCCCGTGCGCGCCGCGGAGCACGCCTTCGCCAGTCAGTCATTCCCAGGGATTCCCGGCATACCGAGCAGCGCTTTTTCCTTTCCTTTCTTCGCGGCGAAAACCGGAATATGGATTTCTTGCGAATGAGCTGAGGCAGTGTTTGTGGGAATATTGGAGACGGCGCACGGCGCGAGATGTCTTCCCCTCCCCCCCCCGCCCCCCCCCGCCTACGGGGGTTGATCATTGGGAATCGGTATCGACGACTCTTTTGAAGAAGAATCCCTCCCGACGAAATGCGGGAACTGAATGTAAAGGGGATGGTTCGTTTGTTTTCGCTGGGAAATGGCTTGTGCCTTGGGGCATGCCGGATGAAAAGGCTGGAATTATTGCAGAAGCTGTCGATTGACGGAGTGAAAAATCCTTCGTTAAAGAGAATCGAACGTTGGAGAGCGTTTGGGATTCGCACGTCTTAAAGTTGAGCCCAGGCCAAAATTCTGATGTCGCTGAAAACAACAAATACTGAAAGCGAGATGATTAATTCGAATATCTTTCAACGTAGATTGAACCACCTGAATAATAATGGGTCGAATCCTTTCTAGCATAATAGAATCATCTGATTGGTTTTGTACAACTTTCGATTTTCCATGTTGGGAAAAATAGTTTTCGTCATCTTATTTCCATATTTTACTTTAATTTATCTAAATAACATTACTTCTTTTCAATCATAAATGCCAAGATGCTGACACTCATACTTTAATAAGCACGTTAAACACGAAGGTAATATTGTGATGTTAATTATATTAAGTCCAACTAAATCGCATTGTCGAATAAGATAATAATAATAATAATAATAATAATAATAATAATAATAATAATAATAATAATAATAATAATAATAATAATAATAATGTTCAACTGACTTTCACCAGACTTAAATCTGGAAACGTAACATTACTGTGAGTTATTAAAACGAATTTTGCCGAGTGCACTCTGATCATTTGCGTATGTTTGGGAAGAGTTATTTTGGTAAGATCCATTCCTTTCAGGACATACCGAATTTACTGTTAATCTTATACAAACAGGAATTCCACAAAGACAAAACATGTTTTGGTGACACCTCATTCCAGGGCAACCACAAGTCAATTTCCTAGTCGGCGTCTTCCTGCCATTTGGAAGGCACTTCGCGTGAAAGCAGGCGCTCCGCAGGGTCGGCCGAGAAAATCCGCAGCTTCTCCGCAGCGAGGCAAAGATAAAAGCGCGCTAAGGTGCTGGCGTAACCTCGAAACACGCTTAGATCCCCGCCCAACCTGTGGCCCTGGAATCGGATTTTCACACCGCCCATAAAGCTTTTGTGCCCCGGTGCGACGGCCCTCCGCTACCTGTGCATCCCAGCGGGTGGACTGGGAAGGGAAGGGGAGGGTGGGGGTTAGGTGGGTGTGGGGGGAGGGGGGAGGGGTTGGTGGGGGTGCAGACCTGTCCGAGCTTGCCGAGGGAGATACGCAGGGGTGGGGGGCGGGCCACCGTGTGACAGCCGTACAAAGGTCCTTTCGAGAAATATTATGTTTCCCGGTTATCGCGGATGCTGCACAACCACGATTCTCCGAAACAGATGGATCGACGCTGGACCTCGAACCATATAATTTCGGTCCCTCGCGGCTTCAGTCCGCTGTAGGTAGGCTCGTAACACACAATATTTATGTCTTCTTTTCAAGTAGAATTTCTTTGATGTGTCCTAGATTTTACTGTCGTGTCGGACAGTGAAGTAGTGGAAATGTTTTGAATACTGTTAAGCTTGAATAACCTTGCTTGCTCAGTTCGGGGATAATGCGAAGAAAAAAATAATTGAAGGACGAGGGTTGTTGTTTGCCTCTACCCTTAACACAGACATCATCTTCTGAGAACCGAAATACATATAACGTTCTGAACAATCCTCTGATGATCCAAAATCATGACTATTATAAGTCTTTGAAACGTTGAGCTCCATACATGGGAGTGCGAGATCTTATGAACTCATGTAGATAACGATATCCGTGTAGCACAATATGCTTTAAATAATTCTTATGAAATCTCAAATCCAAGGCAGCAAAACTGTTTGTGCTACTTTCACATTTTTGAAAGATACCTTGTTTTATGTTAAATAGGGGAATGAGTGTGTAAAGGCAATATTATGAGGAATATCAAAGGTAAAAAATGAACCAATGGTATAATACAAATGATCAAATTAATTTTATTAGTAAAACTCGATAGAAAGAAAACCAAGCGAAGTGGCTCAGGGCGTATCCGTTGACATCGCATTCAGGAGGTCCAGGTTCATTCCCCATGCCGGCCATCCTGACGGGATTTTCGTGGTTTCTCTCGATCATCCAGACGAATGCTGGGATAGTTCTACTGAAATCCCACCACCTGGAAACCGGCGTCGCTAGCCGAATTTGTTAACAACGCGAAACCATGAAGGTTAAGCGAATTCGAGACATCACGGGTTCCTGGTTGGGTGACCGACTAGGAACCCCCGGGACTTAACGGCGCCGAGGCCAATTGCCCTTTTCCGGGACATGTATACTTCGATTTTTTTAACATGGCGTCTCGTACGAAAAAGGGATAGGGAAGGCAAACTTCAATAGGGAGCCGTAAAAGTGGGTGCTGTAGTGACGTTCCCGCTCCTCATTAGAGTCTGCCTTCCCTCTCCCTTTTCCTGCGTGACCCTGAGACGCCACGTTAAAAAATCTAAGTATAATGGATAAATGCAAAAAGAAATAGTAAGAAAATAAAGTATTAAAACTAAAAAGAATAAAAAATGTTAACTAAAAGAAATGTCATACAAAATATACTATAATCTTTTATTCTACAAAAGGTGACAATTATATACGTACAAGTAGCGATAATCATGCTCGTGAAAACTGTTGAAAGGGTTGGTCGTTTCGGTAGCTTAGTGGTTAGAGCAGCTTGGTATAAACCAGAAGACCCGGCTTGGAATCCCGATCGGGGTGACCAATTCAAAAACTAATTCAATTGAATTCTTCTTCTTAAACAGATAAGTGTTTTCTAGTTATACGTCATAAAAACCTTTTTCTTTAGAAAAGTAGAAAGAAAAGTAGTTTATAAGGTCAAGGTTTATCTGAGAAGTGCTGTCAAAGGACAACTATTCACTCAAGTTATTATTATTTCTAAATAGTTCACCGAATGTTCATGTAAAGAACAAATTGTGAATAAACAGTTGTTTAAAAAAAAGAATAAGGTCAAATATGTGTTTGCGTTGGATTATGCTCTCCGTAAAGCCGCAACCCATGAGTCGCGCACCTGCCCTGCATTCCAGGTGGCCCTGCACGGCCTGGTGGCCTCGGGGGGCGGCGCCTCATTGGCAGAGGCATTCGCGGTGCGGGGACGGGGGCGCAGTGCGAATGTTCTGGCGCGGCGGGCGGCCACGGGGGGAGGGGGAGGGACGAGGGTGGGGGCGAGGGCGCGGGGGCGGGGCGGGTCGTGACCCCGCCGCCGTAATGAACGGGAGGGAGGAACGCGGGCGGGGCTAGGGCCCGAGCGGCTGGCCCTCACGCACGGCCGAGCAAACCCTCTTCTTCCCGTTGCCCCGGCCCGCCCCGCCCACCCACGCATAAGGCCGTGTTCTAATCAAGGCACTGCCCGCCACGCCACGCCCCAACTCCCCCGCCCCTCTCGCCCACCCCGTTCCTGCAACTCGCCGCGGGTGTATACTGCGAAGCGTTGACCAACTCCAGGATGACAACGCAAATGAGCTCACAATACATCCGAAAAATCGTTACTCCAACTGTGGGAGTTGCTTTCGGCTCTGGGCATGACTTACAAGTATTTTTTGTATCAGATATACTCGCCCGCAGGGGCTGGGGAGGAAATCATCCTCCCCGAATTATTTGGCTGTTCACACGAGAAAGAATGACGTAAACTATAAAATAACCAAAAATGTGCATGAGGTTGTGTATATAAGATAGCTCATGGTACTGTACATGTGATATAAATTTTTTCTGCATTTAATATTACATGAAATAAATAATACCACATCTTATGAACTGTAACGAAAGTCCACAAATTGTACTTCTCTGCCGGTCTGGATAGCGGAGGCCGCTAAGTCTGGAGGGCCAGAGCTGTCTCGGCTCGAACGGTCGCAGGTTCGAATCCCGCTCGGGCATGGATGCCTATGATTGTTTGTATTGTCTTTACGTGTTCTTCCCACTGTTCCTCCTACAGTTAAAACAATCACAGTGGTCTATATAACACCACTTTAAAAAAGTGACCTTAATTTTTTTAAATTTATACTTCTGAAATCATTTAAAAAATATAAAACTACAGAAATAGGTGTAATATCTTCTGATTTCATCCATTTAAATGGAGGCATTCACTGATTCTGAGTTTTCTTCAAATTGACAACAAGAAATAATTATCAGTGTGCAAAAGGGAGTTGTCTACTTTCTATTGTCTAGGAATGTTCAAAACAATACAGTATTGCTAAACAAAAAGTGGACGCGACTTTTTGACATTTGGCTTAAGTGTGAGAGTAAAAGGATTTTGCTCCGCGGAGTGTGCAATCTCCTAGCGTGTACTGCACTTTTCTCTGTCCATGTTCTCGTATGCCTGTCACTGCTTCATGCCAGTGCCACCCACCCATTACCTCGGCTCTCCTTCTTTCCTCGCCTTCCCCATGCCTCTCCCCACACCCCCTTTACAATCCGCATCTACTAGTGTTTTTTTTACACGAACGAATATTTTCTTATCAATTCCTGCCAAAACCGCTCTTTTCCTTCTGCATTCAGAATTCAACTTGTATATGAAATTGTATACTTGTATATGAAAGGGATTCCAGACACATGAAAACGAGCCCAGAATACACTTCTCCCGAGGCACGACACACACACGTTTCTTTACGTAAAACTAATATATATATATATATATATATATATATATATATATATATATATATATATATATATATATATATATATATATGTTCGGAAAATAATAAGCTTTTTAACTTACTCTGTTTGACCATTACAAAACTAGAGTTAATCAAAACTAACAACTTTAAAAGGAGCATTGGTTCTGTTTCTCTTTCATGATCTTTGAATATGAATGGATAAGGGCTCTCTTGGAAGCAGTGGCACCTGGCCATTCAACTGAGGGCGTGCTATTGACGAGTGAAACCCCAACGGGAGGCAATCGGGCTATGCCCTTTTGGGAAGGTAAAAAGGCTTAGGAAAAGTATACCGATTGCATCTCGCGTCACCGTCCCTCGTGGCCTCAAATGCCCCCAAAATCCTCCCCGTGGTGAGCCCCACAACACACTCTGCCCCATGCCTCTCCTCTGGCGCATCCTACTTCATGATTCTTTCCGCGAGACTTTCCATCTCCCCCCTCGTATTAAAAGAACTGTTCACCCACCTTACCCCACTCCCGCTCTCTGCCTCACCCCCTTTTTAAAAATCCCCACACCCTGCCCCAAGATCTCTTCGCCAAGACGTCTCCCCAACACTTCTCCCACCTAACCTCATCTTCTTCACCCTCTCCACTCCACACTCCCCGTCACGCCTTCCCCTCCCCGCAACCCTTCTCAGCCTCCCCGCATCCCCGGCCTTCCTCACCCCGCCACCCGCACATGCCTCCTCCTTACCCGCCTCCCCAATTCTCTTCCCCGCCTCCCGTTCCCGCCTTCCCCACAGTGCTTCTTGCCCCATTCCACACAATGCCATTCCCGCCACGGCTTCCCCACCCCTCCCCGCTCCTCGCGCCTTGCGTCGCCTCCACCTACATCGCCTGGCCACCCACCTCCCCGCCCTCACACTCGCCGCGGCGTCTCTCTTGCACTCGCGCGAATTAACAGCGCGCCGACTCAAATCTGATTAAACGAGCCTCTTTAAATCCTCGCCCTCGCATGAAATAGTCCGGGTGGCGGGCTCCTCCGCGCCTCGATTTAATTTAAATTTGCATGCATGCATTGGGCTCGCCGCTCCCCGCCCCGCTGTCCGTTTCCGCTCTGCCCTACCCCGCTCCGTTCGCCACCTCCCGCCACCTGTCCCGTGCTATCCCGCCTCTCCCCGCTCCTCTCCACCCCTTCCCGCCACGCTACACCCCGTGTCGCTCCGCCCCGCCTCTCACCGCTCCGTCCCGTCCCGTCCTGTCCCGTCCCGTCCCCTCTCAGCCCTTCTCCACCTCGGTCACCCCGCTCAGCCCCGTTCAGTCCCACCCGCCCTGTTCCGTACCACCTCTCCATGCTCATCTCCGATCAGTCCCGATCAGCCCCGCTCCGCCTCGCCCCGCTCAGCCCCGCCCCGCACTTCCCCGCCCCGCACTTCCCCGCCCCGCACTTCCCGCCCTGCACTTCCCTTGCCCCCACTTTCCCCTGCCCCACCTCCCCTCGCCCTGCACTTCCCTGGGCCCCGCACTTTTCCCGCCCCTGCACTTCCCTGCCCTGCACTTCCCTGCCCCTGCACTTCCCCTGCCCTGCACTTCCCTGCCCCGCGCCTCCCCGCCCCGCACTTCCCCCGCCCCGCACTTCCCCCGCCCCCGCACTTCCCCGCCCAGCACTTCCCGCCCCGCAACTTCCCGCCCCGCACCCTTTCCTCTGCCCCGCACTTCCCGCCCCGCACTTCCCCGCCCCGCACTTCCCCGCCCCGCACTTTCCCGCCCCGTACTTCCCCGCTCCGTCCGCCCATTCCCGCTCCGTCCCGACCCTAACCGCTCCGCCGCGCCTCGCTCCACCCAGCTGCGCCTCGCCCTTCCCCGCTCAGCCCCACCCCGCTCAGTCCCGATCCACCCCGGTCAATCCCGCTCCGCAATCCCGCCCCGCCCCGCCACACCACGCCCCGTGCCGCCATTCCTGCCCCACGTCCCCCTGCCTGCCTCGTGCAAAACGCTATCGCTTGCGTGTGCCCCGGACATCGTCTTAGGAATTGGGCATTAGGAACTCGAACGCAGTGCTTACGGCCGTTCGCTGCTCCCGCGTCAGCACGAGGTGGGAACGCTTCATGCAAAAGAGGGGAATTCGGGATAGCATCGCCGAGGCTAGTGTGCGGAATATGATAATGAATTGCTGCGGAGAAAAGAGCGCCTATCATCACAGGAATAGGAGTTGCTGTGAATTTTTTAGGTATACTCATTGAGACTTTCCGTTGCGAAATCTTTCTGATTATCATTTTTGTCTAAAGCATTTAGAGATTTAGCTTCTCGCTTTTAACCAAAGCTGAACGTTGGGGAATTAGAGGTAGTTTGCATTCTGAATAACTAAGTAATTTTGATAAGTGACGTTTTTGCAACTATAAATTTTGTGTGAATAAAGGAATGCCAAAAATAAATGTAGTCAATAGATATTCAATTTTTTGCTCGATCTTCTTTCTTCTGCTTGTTATTACCAATTGTACTATCATTTTGGTTCTGATCATCAATACATCACATTCAGTGTTATTATGTGTAATTTCTTTTGTATCAGAATGTTATTGAATTCTGTAGTAAAAGTTTTATTATATTAGTTACTGCTTCATTACATACTGTAAGCTGAACGAAAAGCACCTAATTTAAGAGAATCACAACTTTATTACTCTTGGCTCAATGAACAACATGACAAATTTGTTTTTCATCCAATCATGTATATTCGATAAACTATAAATCTTTCTTTTGGTACAAAAGGGTTTCATTTTCATTTTCCAATTACGTAGCCTTCAGTTATTTCAGTAGATAAAGTGGAAATCAAAAAAATTGTGGTTTCGTTCCTTAACGACACTCTTCTTAAAAATATTTCCAAAGCAGTACAACCTGGAGTTTATTCAGCTCTACTGCAATTCCTTGTGCGTCTGCAATATCAGCCTACGTATTTGATCTGGCCCTTTTAACCCGTCAGTGCACGTAGGTGCTGTGAGACCTGGCAAGTCCGTAGCTGACATGTAGGTCATCGCAGGATTCACCAACCAGCAGGGGAAGGTCACCGCAACCTCCCGAGGAAAATGCATGCACTACACTTACGGTGCTAATGACCTTAGCAGTTGACGCGCCCGGAATCACTAACCAGTCAAAAACAGCGACGGTGGTTACGTGAAGGTGAAAACGAAGGCAATAGTGGTCATGGCTGGGCGGCGGCGGCGGCGGTGGTGATGGTGGAGGGGACGGCAGCAACTGTTCGTCAGTTCGCTGTGTTTGTTAGGCGTCGCGGCCTGCGACGTTTGACTAAGAGTTGCATCTTGTTCGTGCGAATGGAAGGCAATAAATTCGGCAGAGTCAGCGGGGTTCCATCGCTAAACATCGCAGACCGTAGTCGCCGTTCCCTGAGATACCCCGTTCAGTTCGTGCAATCGCGTAATTTATAGATACTTTGAATTATTCACGTGAACAAATAGCAACATATTATCGTAGATTTTGTAGATTTGTTTTCAAAACTAAACCATTGTGACTTTCCGTCGTTTTGATTGTCAAATATAACGAAAAGTTGAATGTGCAAGTACCTTTCAGAAAAATGTACACTAGTTGTTTGCCAACGTTTCGGAAACTTTTATTTCCATCCTCAGGGCTTACAAGAACAACTCAACCCATTCACTGCACCATCCTCCATCTCCGGCACCTCCCATGCAATGAGGGACACACCATCACCCTCACCACTCCAACACACAGCATGACTGAGACTAGCTGTCATGCTGTGTGTTGGTGTGGTGAGGGTGATGGTGTGTCCCTCATTGCATGGGAGGTGCCGGAGATGGAGGATGGTGCAGTGAGTGGGTTGAGTTGTTCTTGTAAGCCCTGAGGATGGAAATAAAAGTTTCCGAAACGTTGGCAAACAACTAGTGTACATTTTTCTGACCAAGCCCCGTTAACCTGCTTTTCAAGTCTTAATTTATGGTCGTTAAGAACTCTTCACAAGTACCTTTCTTCGCGCAGAGTTTTTGAAGTGTTTGTCATTTGCATTCTAGCATAAAACTATACTCATACCTTCACATGACGATTGGACAATACAATACTATTAAGTAAAACTCTGAATTTACGAATTGTATTTCCTAAACAGTCAACTTTTCCACGCGTTAATCTCATCATAATAAGCCAATTCAACCCGTGACTGCGTGGCATTGAGATGTTCCAGTATATTCTCCATATTCCTTCCTCTGATGTCACGTACTAGTATATAGATATTCCGTCTGTGAATTTCATATTATCGGTGTATGAACGGGCAGCAACTTAATTCTTCTCCCAATCTCTGATTATTCATGACAGGGATATTTTTCCGCAACCTATTTTTCTGGAACTTACACTCACATATGTTTCTATGACCCTCTTTAAGCTCCAGTTATAAAATATATTTCCAATAACGGCAGCAGCTAGTTGATGAAAATGGAGTAATACAAATTAAAATATAGTATATCGAGTAATAACGATAGGTGGATTATAAAGATGTACAACCAGTAGTGTATAAAATGAATGAAATAAACTTACTGGAATAAATGAATGAATAAATGAATGAATGAATGAATGAATAAATGAATGAATGAATGAATGAATGAATGAATGAATGAATGAATGAATGAAGGATTGAATGAATGAATGAATGAATGAATGAAACTTACTCGAATAAAATTTCGAGTAAAATAAGCCTATCGAACTCTTCCGAATTTTTATAAATACGTCGAATAATATGGAATATTACTGATTAATCGCCATCACTTTCACGTCCAATATAATGACTAAATGAAGACAGTCTTGACTACCTTGGTTGAACTTATTCAAGTTAATCATAAATAATTGAAAGCAGCGTTATTGAAAACAAACAGATGAATGTTACAGTTCTTCCTCTCACGTGGCGGCCGCCGGGGCTCCGTGTCGTGGCCTCCCCTCCCTCTCGGAGCCCCATAAATAAGGCGGTAGCGCGTGCCGGGGCGTCGTCGAATCGTAATGAGGCGCGGCGGGCGATCGGGACGAATATTTCACGGCGGCCGCCGCCGCGCACGCGATCGACGCCCGGCCACACCGACGGACGCTCAAGTTTGGCGACGGGCCGGAGACTTAAAGGCTCCATCTACTTTCAAGCGAAGTTTCCGACAGGGCGGCCCGATAGGCGGCTGCTCACGTTTGGAGACGGGCCGGAGACGTAAAGGCTCCATCTACTTTCAAGCGAAGTGTCCGACCGGCGGTCGGACAGACGGACGCTCACGTTTGGAGACGGACGGGAGACATAAAGGCTCCATCCACTCTTCCGCGAAGTTTCCGACCGGATAGACGAACTCTCACATTTGGAGACGGACGGGAGACTTAAAGGCTCCATCCACTCTCAGACGTAGTTTCCGACCAGATAGACGGACGCTCACGTTTGGAGACGGACGGGAGACTTAAAGGCTCCATCTACTTTCAAGCGAAGTTTCCGACAGGGCGGTCGGACAGGCGGCTGCTCACGTTTGGAGACGGGCCGGAGACGTAAAGGCTCCATTTACATTCAAGCGAAGTGTCCGACCGGACGGGCGGACAGACGGACGCTCACGTTTGGAGACGGACGGGAGACATAAAGGCTCCATCCACTCTTCCGCGAAGTTTCCGACCGGATAGACGAACTCTCACATTTGGAGACGGACGGGAGACTTAAAGGCTCCATCCACTCTCAGACGTAGTTTCCGACCAGATAGACGGACGCTCACGTTTGGAGACGGACGGGAGACTTAAAGGCTCCATCTACTTTCAAGCGAAGTTTCCGACAGGGCGGTCGGACAGGCGGCTGCTCACGTTTGGAGACGGGCCGGAGACGTAAAGGCTCCATCTACATTCAAGCGAAGTGTCCGACCGGACGGGCGAACAGACGGACGCTCACGTTTGGAGACGGACGGGAGACATAAAGGCTCCATCCACTCTTCCGCGAAGTTTCCGACCGGATAGACGAACTCTCACATTTGGAGACGGACGGGAGACTTAAAGGCTCCATCCACTCTCAGACGTAGTTTCCGACCGGATAGACGAACGCTCACATTTGGAGACAGACGGGAGACTTAAAGGCTCCATCCAGTCTCAGACGTAGTTTCCGACCCGATAGACGGAAGTTTATGTTTGGAGACGGACGGGAGACATAAAGGCTCCATCCACTCTTAGGCGTAGTTTCCGATCAGATAGGCGGACGCTCACGTTTGAAGATGGACCGGAGACTTAAAGGCTCCATCTACCGTCAAGCGAAGTTTCCGACCAGATAGATGGACGCTCACGTTTGGAGACGGGCAGGAGACTTAAAGGCTCCATCCGCTCTCAAGCAAAGTTTCCGACCGGGCGGTCGGACCGACGGACGCTCACGTTTGGAGACGGACGGGAGACTTAAAGGCTCCATCCACTCTCAAGCGACGTTTCCAACCGGGCGGCTGAACAGGCAGATGCTCACGTTTGGAGACGGACGGGAGACTTGAAGGCTGCATCCACTCTCTAGTGAAGTTTCCGACCGGCCTGCTGGACAGGCAGATGCTCACGTTTGGAGAGGGACGGGGGAATTAAAGGCTCCATCCACTCTCAAGCGAAGAGTCCGACCGGGTGAACGGACAGACGAACGCTTATGTTTGGAGACGGATGGAAGCTTAAAGACTCCATCCACTGTCAAGCAAAGTTGCCGACCGGGCGCTCGGACAGGCGGAATCTCACGTTTAGAGGCAGGCGGGAGAGTCCTGGTTAGGGGGAAATTCCACTAGCCGACGGTAGGTTGGCACCGAATCTCGCCATCCAGCTGGGGAAGATCACCGCCGTCTCCCGAGGAAAGAACATGCACTACACTAACGGGACTAATGATCAAAGCCGTTGACGCGCCCGGAAACACGAAAAAATCAATCAATTGTTGTGAAATGAATGAAGTGTTTATCTATGCTTTTGAAAACTTGAAGGAAGAAAATGGACCAGACTGTTTAAGAGTTCGTTGGTTGAGAGTTTGGTTCCTTTATGGTATAATGTTTACCGTAGCAGGCTGTTATACCCAAAATCCCAGGTCGAAATCCTGTCGGAGATGTGGATTTTCTAAGTAAAATGTCGTTCATACGCCTTCCCTCGGAAGGGAAGTAAAGCGAGCAGTCCCGTGTTGAAGATTTAGTGCATGTACGAGTAATAAATCTAGAAACAATTCAGATAAATTCGAGTCGTCTGTTTCGCCGCCCTAATTATACCTTCTTTCGCTGCTAGATGGCGAAAGACGCTTATCCAAATTTGCATGACCCTCGCCACCAGAAATAAGGCATCATTGAATTGAATTTTGACTTTGTAATAGTATGGTATATTAAAAAAGGTGTTCTTCAGAATTCGTCTGATAAACATGGTAATTCTTCCATTATTTTCTTCAATTAAAGAAACTTAAGTGAATAATATTCAAACCAAATAATTTAACTTCTCTCACAATACCGCATTTTGACAAATATATTCGAAAACCTGTATCTGTAATGTAGTTCTTTTTCTCTCTCCATCAGTCCCTCATGCTTTCGTATCTCAAAATTACTAATATCTTTCATAATCATGTTACTTATCCAGTGGCATTACTTACATGTAGATAATGCACATAAAAATATTCCTGTGATTCACATGGTAGTGCATTGGGAATTGTATGAATAATCGAAGTACATAATAGTTACTCAGTTTTTATGTCCTCTTGGTGTTTGAAAATGATGGGAATATATAAATATCATGTTTGGTTTTGTGATGTTCGTGTGTTGCGTGAGAAATACTCTGTGCGTGCGAAACGTCAAAATAATACTTTCACAAATGTCTGTCTCTTAGCCCTCAAAGGCTAAAGTCGTTGAATATTAATGTGTTATTCCTTTTAATTTTGAATTTTATAATCAGTAATTGTATACACAACTCTCTACCTCAGTCACGGAAAACCAACACGATTGTTTAACTTATAAACCCTTTGTGTCCCTTGGGAACCCTAATTTGAACTGGAATTCCTCGTGTATTTCCGTCATTTGATTACTTAAAAGGAAATAACAGAAATATGCATCATCTAAATTTCTTAAGACTAGGAGGAAAATTACAGTAGGTTTAGAAAAAAGTTTCAACTTAGAGAAATATTCAAAGTTCTATCATAAGACGCATGACGTAATGAGATGACGATGGTTAGTCGCATGATGATGATTAGTCAACAGTTTTGGTCGCCAGATATCTGTTTTTATACTGTACTTTATAAAACCATAGTGCATTGCGGTTACGGCTAAAAATACATTGTCATAAAATAAATTGTATTACATTTGTCGGTATTTTCTTAATATTTAGTCTCCCTTAGATACTAAAATGTAAATTTCAAAATTATTTTTCCAGGCACTTCGCACTGAAAAATTTAGAAGGCCTTTTTAATTTTCCAGATTCTCCGAATAGTCATTAAATGAATAAATTGTACGGTAAACATGAGAACGATTTTTCCGAACTTTAATTTTTGAGCGGTTGATGAATTTTAATTGCGCATTTTATAGATTTTCGCAACGGTTTCTGGATTTAGTTTCCGTGGAAAAATAAAAAAAAAGTATTTCTTCGAAAGTTCATTATTTGCGAAGCCAACTTCAAAGACCTGATTACGAAACGCCAAGGGAAAAATATTGCACACACAGAACACGCAAGAAGAAGTGCCGTCCGCATTATTTGTTCCCAGAACTGCCTTTCTGCGTCCAAAAAATCTGCAGTTGGGTGCCGCGTTCGGAAATTGGGCGGAGGGGACGGCGCCGGGTGGGGGCGTGGCCGGTCCACCGTTCGCCCCGCTGGAGCAGCTTCAAACACATCCGATAGCATTGGTGGGCGTCTCTGTCACAGAAGTTCCAAATGAGGACGGGACCTCGTTTCCGAGCGCGGAGCCGGGGGCGGCCGCGACGGGGAGGGGCGGAGGACAGGGCGGAGGGGAGGCGTTCGCAATTTCCGTCGTCCCGGTGTGGCGGGGGCGCGGGGGCAGCGGGGACATGGTGCTGGACCTGTCTTTCCTCACAGCAACCCTCTCCCACCCGACCACGCCCCGCCTCGCACCGTCCTGCCCGCAGGCTGGAGGTTTCATTAGACCGCGCCTTGACTTACCGAGCGCACCTGCCCCTCCCACCCTCCCCGTGTCAGAGCTGCGACGCTACTGCGATACCCGCCATCTTTGTTTTGTGTCCACCTTCTCTCCCGTCGTCGCCACACCTGGCCTTCCTCTCATCCCTCCTCTGGACACCCTCATCACTGTCGTTTTCTCACCCCACACTCCCGTCTCTTTCTTGATTACCTGTGTCTGCGACCTCGCCTCTTGGACGTCTGTAGTCAACTCCACCTTAACTTCCTCTTTCCTATACGTCCTCGTCACTCTCCATACTGAAGGGCTCGTTCTCCATTTCCTCTAACTCGACCCCTTTTGCTCTCGCCATCGGCATCAGACCTCTTCTCCCTTTGAGCTGTCCGTCCTTTTCACCCACCCCACTATCATCCGTCTCGCGTGTTTCCTCCTTGATTTAGCCCGTTCCCGATCTCTTTTTCCTTCCCTCCTCTCGAACCTCGTCTTCCTATCATTTGTCCAACCGCATCACTTTCCCCCGTCCTCTCCTCACTGGTGTCTCCCATCCCCCCTCTCTCTCTCTCTCCCTTTTCTTCCCTCTCACCACCCTCCCCCTCTCCCCCTTCCACTCTCTCCACTGTTCCACTCTCTCTCCACCCTCCCACTGTCTATCCACCCTCCCACTCTCTCCACCCTTCCATCCTCTCTCTCCATCCTCTCTCTCCATCCTCCATCCCCATCCTGTCTCCTCCCTCTCTATCCTCTCTCCTCTCTCTCCATCCTCTCCCCTCTCACTCTACCCTGTCAACGCAGTCCTCGTCCATGCACCCATAAATTGTCATCTCCATTCCCATCTTTCCTGCTACTGGTTCTTCCACAGCTCCCCCCACACAAACCACGAAACCTACCAACCGCCGTCGTCGGTGGTATTATTGTGACCGACTCTTCAACTTCCCTCAGTCATCCAGGCGAATGCTGGGATGGTTCTAATGAAAGGCAACGATGCGATATCAGCGTCATTAGCCGAATTCGTCAACTACGTGAAGTCAAGATGGTTAAGCAAATTCGAGACATCACGGGTTCTTTGTTGGGTGGCCGACTAGAAACCCCGAAATCTAACGTCGCCGAGGGCAATTGCCTTTTACGGAACATATAATGGCTAAATACACTTACAAATAAACAAAGGAAACAAAAGCTTTAGAAATTATGAAGCTTGTTTTTCGTCATGACCAAATGTTTCTCTTTAGATTGTTCCCCTTTCCCCAAAATATTTTCATTTTTCAATAAGATTTCTTATAAGAAATAAATAGGCCCGACAGACGGCCCGACAGACTGCCCGACAGACGGCCCAACTGACCGACAGACAGACGGCCCGACCGACCGACAGACAGACGGCCCGACCGACCGACAGACAGACGGTCCGACCGACCAACCGACAGAGAGACGGCCCGACCGACCAACCGACAGACAGACGGCCCGACCGACCAACCGACAGACAGACGGCCCGACCGACCAACCGACAGACAGACAGACAGACAGACCGCCCGACCGACCAACCGACAGACAGACTTCGCGACTGACCAATCGACAGACAGACGGCGCGACCGACCAAGCGACAGACAGACGGCCCGACCGACCGACCAACCAACAGACAGACGGCCCGACCGACCGCCCGATAGACAGATGGCCCGACCGCCCGCCGACTGACAGACGGCCCGACCGCCCGAAAGACAGACGGCCCGACCGCCCGACAGACAGACGGCCTGACCAACCGCCTGACAGACAGACGGCCCGGCCGCCCGACAGACAGACGGCCCGACCGCCCGACAGACAGACGGCCCGACCGACCGACTGACCGACCGACCGACCGACCGACCAACCGACCGACCGACCGACCGACCAACCGACCAACCGACCGACCAACCGACCGACCGACCGATCGGCAGCGTTGCGAGTTCCCGCACGCGGGTCATTGTTGTCCTTTCCTGGAGATCAACTGCCAGTTGCGGCGCGCGCCGCGTGTTTTGCCGGGCTGCCGCCGCTGCCATTGTGTGCGCACGTGTTGTTCTTTCCGCCCCCGTTGTTTGCCTTGCTGCCACAGTTAATGCCGCGGCGCGGTGCGTCGCGTCGCATCGCGTCGCGATCTTGACTTGTCGCTCGCCGACTTAATTTGACCATGTTGACGTGTAGGAATGTACTCTTTTCGCGGACTAATGTTCCACGTTCATGTTTCTAAATACGCTTTAGTGGAGTTAATTATTCCGGTTTGATTTGTGGGTATTGAGTAAGGAACTTTGTTCTTGGAGACTACGTTTGCAAATGTGTGATATGAGATGTTATGTAATATTTCAAATGGATAGATATCAAGATAAACCAACTACTTTTACTTAGGTTTTGTAATGTTTTTTGTTCATATTTCGTTGTTTAACTTGTGCAAGCAATTAACATTTCAGTATGTAAAGAGCAAATTTGGATGCAATCGTCCAGTTGTTACTCCCTTTTATTAAAATTTGTTTCATTTCTAATACATAATGAAATCTTAAAATAGACATCCTTCTTGAACGGCAATAAAAGTTATAAAATGTCCGTTACAATTTGCTTTAGATGAAAAATGTAGGTTGAAAATGCACGACAATTTTGCGCAACAATTTGAAATATGTATTGCAATGTAACGATTAACTATTCTCGCAGGTTTAGTAGTAAATAATGTACGATATAATTATTATTTTGTAGATCAGGCTGGCCACATTTTTAAGACGCCTGAAAGAAATCCATCTTTACAAAATTTCGAAGCATTACTTTCTTATGTTTAATATGTTAGTATTGCCTTCGATTAAAATGGTCTTATTGGTGCAAATGTATCTACACAACTCGTGAATTTTATCTAATATAACATTTATTAATTTTAATGCAATGTTTTCTTCAAGCATCTAAGACTTTTTCACCTCGATTTGAATTATCAAATCCTTTCTTCTAGAATTACTGAACAATGAGCTGCGCTTTATCCAACGCTGGCTCAATCAATTTTTGGTTGGTTGTTTGGTTAGTGATTCCGGGCACGTCAACAGTTTCGGTCATTACTCCCGTCAGTGTAGTGCATGTTTTTCCTCGAGAGATGGCGGTGATCTTCCCCCCGATGGATAGTGAGATCCGACGCCGACCTACCGTCGGCTAGCGGGGTTGCCCCCTAACCACGACTCTCCCACCAGCGAGGCACCGCCCAGCCGGGACAAGCTCTAAGATCCCGACAGGTCTCCCGGAATATGTGGTACTGTAGTGCATGTTAGTGTAAGTGTGTGGGGGAGTGGGAGGATAGGACAAGGAAGAGGAAGGAAAGATCGCGAGCGGTTCGTGGCCCGTTTGTTAGGGTACTGCTCCGGCATTCGCCTGGTGTTGATCGGAGAAACCACGGAAAGCTATCGATCAGAGCAGCCGGCCGCTAGAATTTTCCTCCTGACGGCGACTGAATTCGACCTAGCTGAAAAGCTGGGGTCGAAAATCCATCCGACCTCAAACACATCAATTGATGCACTAAGCTACCGCTCCAGGTTTTGCTCAGTGAATCAACTGATGTTGCGAAACCCGCCAAGACGTGTTTGTAACTGCCCTCCATCTGGCAGCATTCTAAAGCCTCCATAGAGCAACCAGGAATATCCAGAAGGCCGTGAACAGACAAGTTTTCGCTTAAAACCAACTTTCCTCGATAATTCCAAACATTCCTCGTACTTTGCTCAAACATGTTAACAAAACGCTTCCTTTCAAAATTCTTTATCAACAAGCGACGCTGAGATCCAGCCGCCTTCACCGAGTACAGGCTCAAGCAATTAGTTGATGTTGCGTGCTCCCCACGTCACGTTCGCAACCGCCCTTTCAACCCCAAGCCATCGGCTGGCGAAGGCCGCCTAAACACGTCCGCAGCAGAGTCTGCGGGCCGCGGGCATTTGGACATCGGCTCCAACGGACAGCGCGGGCGCTCGGGGGAAGTTCGCCCGACGCCACCGCACGCCGCGGCCGCACCACCCGGATCCGATTATGCAAATAACTATCGCCGCCCTGCGCCGCGCTGCGCCGCGTCGGATTACAGCGGTGGCGAACGCCCGCCCGCCCGCCCGCCCACCGCCCACCCGTCGGCCCTCCCGCCCGCCCGTCGGCCCCTCCCGCCCCGCC
>BLKR01002658.1:0-184251 GCA_011170035.1 Teleogryllus occipitalis
AACATAACTGAAAAATATAATAGATTATTACATAAACAATAGTATGAATCAACGATACTGTACATTGTATCGATTCATACTGTACAGTATGAATAGAATTCATAATGTATAGTATTGAACAGAATCATCGATATTGTAACGGATTAAAAAAAAATCATACAACGCGATCCAGACAGGAAAATATTTTTTTTTAAATTGATATGCTAAAAATGTTTTGAAGCAAGAGGTTTGGTGTGAACGAAGCGGAAGGTGGAGGCATGGTAGATTTCAAACACGTCATGGATTTCTATAAAATTAGTGATAAAGTAATAACCACATTAATAATAGTGGTAAACGACACGAACTCTGAAAAAATTAAAAAAAACGCAGGAATATGCATATTTGTTTAAAAAAATAATGAAGGCATGCGTTTGTTCCACGGTGTAAGATATATCTTACACCGTGGTTTGTTCGATTCAGTTCTGGAATCGATTCCATCAAGAATCGAAAGCGAAAGAATCGAATACCGATTCCATAGGAGTCGAAAGAATGAATCGATTTCGGAATTGAATCGGAAGACTATAAAAACATCAACATACATGGAGAGTGATGGACCACAGTTATACTGTAATAGGTGGACGAAGTTTTTTCTTGAAAAGTGGTGGTCGTAGTGAGTGCTGACGTATAAAATATTCAATTTTAAAAATAACGTATTGTGATATTTAAGTATTCATTATTGCTTTTAGTACAATGATTCAATGGACAGTGTCTCGTATTGTAGGTTATGTTGTAATAAACAGCTTTTCTTAGTGAAGAAATTTTATTGTCTCGTCAGCTAATCCATCAAAATGAGTGATCATGACGAAAACGATAGTAAAAGTGACGAGAATTCCATGATTAATGATGGAACGAACGCTGAACATACAGCAAATCCACTTGTCAGAGATTTTATTAGCTATAGCGACAGTGTGGATGAGAGAATGATGGGAATGGTAAATAGGCGGAAAGATTCAAGTGAGATTTCTTTTAATAGTTGGGAGCGACGTGGTGATTTTCATGAACTTAGCAGTGACAGCGAAGAAGAAATTTCACCTGTAAGTAACCCACGAATTGAAAGAAGGTTTAGAAAATTAAGGAAAAAGTTATAGATCGTTTCCAAAACTAATTCCTTTGGAAAAATAATGTCAACAAAAAATATTTGAATGAAATTGTTACAGTTATGTAAAGTACTTAGTAAACATTAAGTTTCTAGAAGTGTCCTTTTGGATGACAAGAAATGTATGTTTCAGAATGAGGATGTACTTATGAATGGAAGAAGAGGCCCTGCTAAAGCTCAGGAACTTGTCAAAAAATTCAATACAATTGAATTTCTTCGAGAGAAAGAGAATGTCAAACAAGCCCATGAGAATGTAAGATTCATTTCTTTATCCTTATGTCTTATATTTTCTTCCTTAAGTCTTTTCTTTTGTTAAGATTTTCTTCAATGGAAGAATATGCATTAATACATGTGCACAATTGTTTTAAAAATGGGGTATATGTGTTTCTGGTCTTCATATTTTTTAATTTAATTGCAGGAAACTCCCAAATTGAGTTTTTCTGCCCAAAAAGCTCAGCAAGAAGATGAAGAAAGTGAGCAAAAAAACAATGAAGAGGTAAAACTTCAGAAGTTTTTAAAACTTATGTTTCACAATCTATTGCATATGTATGTTATTAATTTAAGTTTTTCCCAGTCACAAGTGTTTTTATCTGACTTATTTGTGAATCTTTGCCTTTCTGCCTTGATCTGTTAAGAACATTTATGTTCGTATGAAGTTTTGATAAATTAAATTTCACATATTTCAGTTTTAGTCATTTCATTTCTCATTTAATTGGTGAAAATATTTTGCAATAGATTTTTATTGAAAAGTACATATTTAATATAGAAGATGAACTTAATTGTCCTTTATTAATTGAATTAGATATATGTGGTTATTTCAGGAATTCTTTGGTTGTAAGAGACTAAGGAAAAAACAAAGAAACATATGGAAAGGAAAAGAGAGTACATCTGATGATTCTGATGGGCCTTTGTCTGATGAGGAGAGTGACAGAGAAATTGACGAACTTGCAGAGTTACTGTCATCAACATCTTTGATCAAAATCTATGATGAAAATCTTGCTTTACCAAAGGAAGAGGACGAAATGTTGAAAACCTTCCTTCAGCCTAAGGAGAAAGAGAATCCATTAGAAGGTAGCAATAAAATTCAGAGAAAGAAAGCAGTTGAATCTCTTATTGATATATTTGAATATGTGCCTGAAACTGAAACTGAAGATACTTCAAATGAACGATCTGTAGATGATGAATTGGATTGGAAAGCTGCTGAGTTATGCTCCACATTGGATGGCTATGATGTTAATAATGAAAGGTAAAAAGAATATTGTATTCAAGGACCCTTTTTTGGTTAGTAAAATTCTGAAATTTGAATTGTATTTTTCTTTCTAGAGAGTTTTGTATAGTAGCAAAGGATATTAATGAATTTTGCTATGTTTTCTTCTTCACAGCTCGTTTCATGACTGGATGCTTGATAAAATGTTATCAAAATCTTTAAATACCACTTCCGAGCCTGAATTAACAGTGTGTTCAAAATGTTACTCTATTCATAATGGTACACGCGAATGCTTTTAAGTATAGAAGTATTCCCCAAAACTCCACTGGAATGGTTAAAATAAGTGTGTAAAGAATTAATTGATAGTGTTCGTAAATTTTGTTGTTGTGTAAATATGTTTCTAACTTGTTGCAGAACTGTATTTCACCTTTGTAAGTTACATCCTTTGGTAGATTTTCTAATATTAGATGATTTTTAATGTAGTGTTATAAAATAATATTTAAATATGTTTTGTACACTGTAATAAAGGCAGTTTATAAATGTTTTCAATTCATATGTTTTATTTCTTCATTTAAAACAAGTTAAATATTCATTATTCCGTGCCTGAGAGACAGAGACATTTTTAGGTCATAAATTTCTGGGCCATAGTCATGACTGCTCTAAACTACTGCTGTCTTCTTTACAATAATAATAATAATATTTATTAATCGTCATCTGATTGTCATCTCTAGGGAACGGAATTTATTCTAATAAAAAATGCAAAATATGTACATACTTATGTATTTATTTTTTCCAAAGCATTTAAGAAAAAATAGAAAATATGTAAAATAAAAATTCATTATTGTGTTTAAAATCGTTCTCTACAAGCATTTTCCAAGCATAGAACGTCTCTACAAGCATTTTATATTCTCTATAAGCTTTTTCCGAGCCAATCCGTTCTTAACAAGTATTCGGAGTGGCGGAAAGAAGGTTCTACCTCTATAGAAGTAATTCTACACTAGATTTCACCATACATTAGAATTTTATTCGAAATACAAAATGTGCTCATAGTATATATTACAATGTTTACGAGAAGGTAGTTCCAATGACTAGTAGTACCATGTAGCCAGTGATGGATCGCAGGGGAGGGGGTTAAAGGGAATCCCCCCCCCCATCAAACAACGTGGTAAGACAATTTTCTGTAAAACATATTTGTTAATTTTCGATCAAACAATGAATTTGTTGTTTGAAACATGAGTAAAATCGTGGTTGAAATTACTTTTGTTCATAAAAATCCACTCATCCTTGACTCCCAAGTATGCAGTAAGTAGGGAGAGGAGAAAGGTAAGTTCGACAATTCATGGGGGAAGATATGGTGGTCATATAAGCGCAGCAGCGTTACATTTGATTTGTAAGAAACGTGATTCCATAACGTGTATTGCAAACGCACATCTGAAATGTTCCGTTTCAACATATAAATGCATTAAAATGTAACGAAATATGTTGTAGTAGGTAAAATATGTAAAAATATGTAATTGTACCAAAATATATAAAATAAAAATAGTTCCAATTCATTCAGAATGTCTTGTAAACTCTAAAAAATATTATTGAATGCAAGTATCTAGTTCCTGTAAAAACGTAATTACATGGAAATCCGTTCCCTAGTCGTTACAATTTGAAACTAATAGTCAGGATTACACAATGTACATAGCAGTTACATGATAAAATACATACAGAAATGTTACATAATTTAATAATCACTTATACAATAATACAATCATTAAATTATAAAATGTACAATACAATAATAGTGACAAAACACAAAATCAATCTTCTTTATGACAACTAATTTGAATATCAACAGTCTGATGCCAACTGTTTTGAGTATCAATTTTCTGAGTCTGCCTTCGTTTCCTCAGTTTATTGTCAAATGTATGACTTAACATTTTTTATCTTGAGTGTATATGTTTTTCACTTCAATAAATCTATTAAAAAATTGCCAAGGCTAAAAACAATTATTTTAGGGAGATCCACATTCTTTTTTTGATTTCCCCCAATTTTTATGTGTCAGATATGCATATGCAAGATTATACTAGGCAAATCTATATTAAATAATTTTTAAAATTACTTTCCTTTAATTCATGTTTTAATTGTTCAGCATGTTTACTTGTAGATATTTATTATTATTACAAAGTTCACATCTTTTTCAATTCCGATCCTTGCTGTCTACGGTCACAAATCAATGCAAACTGCAAATTTTGTTCTACAATTGAAAATTATTCTAGATTACAATGACAGATATAGATAAGTTACATAATATAAAAACTTCATTCTGTGATAACGAGTAATGAATTGGTACCAGATTCTAAATATGCAACTTATGGATTTCATTTTCACTGGTTTTGTATTTTGCTACAATCTTGATTATGATGTAAAAGTGGCAATGCTTGATAGCTTTTAGATTCTGTGTCTGCATTGGGAACTTCCTAGTGGAAAAGCCCAATAAATATGTGACAAATAAACTATTATTATAATAAATAAACTAAACATCCAGCCAGAAAGTTCTTTTCAAATTATATTATTATGAATATAATGTATTTCTGTATTGTATGTAGTTTTTTGAAATATCTTTATTATACATTGTAAGATTATTTACATTTCTTGTCTTGCCATACAAGGCTTACACTATATTTATGTGACAAATATTATTATTATTATTATTATTATTATTATTATTATTATTATTATTATTATTATTACTACTACTACTACAGCGTAATGTAAATGGATATGGAGATAATATGTGAAATTTCTGTCCTTATGAAGTTACATAGTTGCTGAATATTCCACTGCAGCTTTTGTCACAAAGACAGCAGCACACACACCCTTTCCTATATAAAAGTCACAATCATTCATTATCCTTGATAAATTTTTTAATTTAATATTGTAATTTGTTTAAATAGCAATAATAATAATATATTTGTCACATAAATATAGCATAAGCCGTATATGACAAGTCAAGACGTATATAATTGTACAATGTACAAAACAGGTATTTCTAAATATTAAATACAATACAGAAAATAAAATTCATTTCAATTTTCATACTAAATACAAATTAATTTTATAAATAGAAGGACAAAACTAAAGTTAAAAAACGATAATAATAAAAAAAAAGAAAGAAAAAAAATTGTCTTAATGAGATTGATGCCTGGGCTGGGTTCATTCTTTATATCCAACAATCAGCTTGGGAGGCTTCAAATCATGCAACAGAAGAGGCAAAAAATAGTAGTACTAGTTTATATTGATGTTGATACGTGTTTTAACAAATATATCTAATATTTATATGATTAAGTGTCTATGGTAATGAAAATGCTATGCCGAGAATTAAATTCGTACCATGGCGTAAGTACCACCATGATTATACCGATCAGAAAATATTAAATCAAATATTCCCGCGTCAATATAAGAACGCTTCTTTAACACGTGACACGTCGTTTCAGTTGAAAAGCGGTATAAATGTGAACAAGTGCCTATCGAACGGCGTGTGAATTTGTTGCTGGTGTCTGACTTGAATGTTTCATTGAGTTCTATAACATTGTTAGCGAATGATTGGTATATATTTATTATTGCGTTGTACATAAATTATCCGAAATGTTTGAAGCTCATAGCATTAATGTGGAACATAAAGATCTCATTCATGATGTAGCTTACGATTTTTATGGATTAAGATTAGCTACATGTTCAAGTGATCAGTTTGTAAAAGTAAATATGTTTTATGTTGTGTATTTTACCCCGATTGTGTTTTGCTTATTGGGAAATTATTTATTGCGATATTTTACTTTCAGGTATGGGATCAAGACGATCAAGGTAACTGGCATCAGACTGCTTGTTGGAAAGCACACACAGGGTCGGTGTGGAAAGTCACATGGGCTCATCCTGAATTTGGTCAGGTTCTTGCGACTTGTTCCTTTGATAGAACGGCAGCTGTTTGGGAAGAAATAGGTAAACATTGTGAGCTGTCCTGAGATAACAGAAGTTATATAGAAGTTTTCTGATCTGTAAAGGAGCAATCAGAAGTGGACTGCATAGAGGAGTTATCACAGTTCATACAACCTGTCAACCCCTGACAGTTTAAAATTGTCCAATTTATTTGTTAAATAAACAGACCATGTAATTGTTAGTTTAATATACAGAGAATTGAAAGATACTTAATATTAATAACTGTAACTAGAGCACTTCACAAATGTAGCCTGTATATAATCAATATAACAATTTCAAACTTTCAAGTCTATTGCAGAAGAATAGCAAGTTATTGTATTAAGTGCTGGGTAGAACCTAGTGTATATAATCATTTAGGTGTGAGCATTTAAAGAAATGTATTTTTTTAGTAAGCTAAGCCCATCATTTATGAATAATTTTGTTTTTCATCAAGTATGTTGAGAGAACAGGAGAAATCTTCAGTGCCTAGAATGAACCCCCAATATAACATTTTTATTTGTTGACATAAAAATGTCAGCCACAGTTTTTATTAAATTCTGATAAATTGTTTTCCTGTTTCAGTTGGTGAAGGTTCAGTTCCTGGTGAACGTGGCATGCGACACTGGGTGCGGAGAACCAATTTAGTTGATTCTCGAACTTCTGTCACTGATATAAAATTTGCTCCAAAACATTTGGGCCTCCTTTTAGCTACCTGCTCTGCTGACAGTGTTGTCAGAGTCTATGAGGCTCCTGATGTAATGAATTTGAGTCAGTGGACTCTGCAACATGAAATTTCCTGCAAACTTCCTTTTAGTTGCCTGAGTTGGAACCCTTCACTTTCAAGGTCTGTAGTTTGAATGGTAAATGTGGTTATGATCACTAGATGTAAAAAGTCTGGGAGGAGATAATTTGTTTAAATGTGATACAGTTTGATTTACAACTAATAATGATTCAACTTGGTTTTCTATGGCAGTTTTTATTACTTTAAAATCTTTTGAAGAGTACTTATGTTTGATTTTCATTTTGTTGCGTTGTCATTTGATTGGATTGTGTTAATGCCATCTTCAAGTTATTTTTTAGGGAAAATTTACAGTTTTAATAAATAAGCTGTTAAATTGTAGTTTATCATGGAATGCGAGTTTTTTGAGGAATGGTTTAATTTTAAAACTAGAACATTGACTCTTTAAGTATGAAAGTACGCTAAGTGTGAAAAAAATTTTAGTCATGTTGAGTGAAGAAAATCAAGTTATATCTGTGTTTTTTGTACATTAAAGTAACCAGTCAAACCATGAATATTTGGAAAAGATTTTGTGTATTTTGTAAATATATAAAAAAAAAATACTTTTTTAAAATTATTTTTTGGTGGAAATTCACATTTAGGTTACACCCTCCTATGCTGGCTGTAGGAAGTGATGATAGCAATGCATCTAGTGGAGGGAAAGTCTTTATCTTTGAATATAGTGAGAATACTCGTCGATGGAACAAACCAGAAACTCTTCCAAATGTGACAGAAGCTGTACATGACCTAGCTTTTGCTCCAAATCTGGGTAGGAGTTTTCATTTGCTGGCAGTGGCCACCAAAGATGTGCGAATTTATACCCTAAAGCCTCTTCAGTGAGTACAAAACTTAGAGCCAGTTTGTTTTAAACTGACAAGTACATACTTTTATATTCTCAAAAGACTAATGTACTTGTGTAGGTTTCCTCCGTTATATTTAACTTTAAAAGGTCACTGTATTATTTTAGGGATTCTTCCAGTATGCAAAGTGGTCTTAGCAGATTTGACATCCAGTTATCTGCTCAGTGTGATGATCACTTGTGCACTGTATGGAGAGTTTGTTGGAACATTACAGGCACTCTATTGGCATCGTCAGGAGATGATGGTTGTGTTCGTTTGTGGAAATGTAAGTGTTAGTGTTTTGTTTATCTTTGATCCCGGTAAATAGGCTGAGAAGTCATAAACAATTAATTTTACAGGAGAGCAAAAAACTGTATTTAAATGAATCAAATCGGGGATTAATGATATTCGAATGAAGGTGATATTCCAACAAAACTATTTTTGAGAAGGTTTTGTTTGAATATCATTAATCCCTTAGTTATAGCATTAGTTTAAAGTTGTTTTTTGCTCCCCCGTAAAATTAATTTTTTTTACTTAATAGCTTATTCACTGGGGTCAAAGATGTAATGATAGATGTTTTGTATGTTTGAGAGAATTAATGGAATGAGCAGTAATGAGTAGAGATCAGATGTTATGCAAAATGCCTTTACTTAAATTTTAAAGGTATCATAAAAATAACTTTATGTACGTTCAAAATTCATATAAAAGTATTAATGTTGCGTGTTTAGAAAGAAAACTTTGTCTACTATTGATTTTCATGATTAATGCTTATAATAATGCTTGGACCTGGTTTCCATTACATTAGCCCTTGTGATATCTCAGATTTTCAATTTTTAACTTATTACATATTAAATACAGTGAATGCTGACTTATGCAGTCACCCATGGTTCCGGCAAAAATTGCCCTTCAATAGACATTATATCTTAATCATGGTTATGAGGTTTCTGGAAGCATAAATCAAATCTAATTATGTTAAGTGCTGTGGAATTAAGAATGTTCTCTTTAACATAACATTCTTAACATAAGAAAAGTACTATAAATAACAAAATGCAATTTAAACATGGTATTCAGGATCATTTGTATTGTCTTGGCCAGTATCAAAACACACATTTCACTGTCACTCATTCTCTTAGTCAAGAAACTCACTTTTCATTCTCACTGAATCAAACAAGCAAAGTAGACTTGCAGATGTAATTTATACCCTGTAGACACTACAACAGGGCTGTCTAAAGGAGGAGTTAGCCTTTAGATAGGATTTGCACATGTGAGTCCTTAACGATTTCCACACAAGGAAAGCCCAAGATAGTAAACCCTAGGAATGCTGTGAAAGGGAAGAAACAAACATGTTTTGTTAAGTGAAATTTATTAAATTGTCTGTTTTAACCTGAAACAGAAAGTAAGACCTCTGGGAGATAAGGGACTCTTGATATCATAACTCGAAGTAATCTCACTATGCAATCAATTGAAGGAAAATATTAAAACTACAGTAATCTTCATCACTTGTCCACTTCTTGCTATAATAGTTTGAAAATCATGTGAGGTGACTGCTTAACAGAGTTGGATAAAGTACTTAGAAAAGTACTTCAGATACAAAATACTTTGTTGCAAGTATTTTAGATACCAAATACAAAATACCAGGTGATAAGTTTAAAATGCAACCCACAGTAGGCAGAGCGAATTGCACTGGCAACTATGTTTGAGGGGGTCGGATAGTGGCTGGCGGTTTCAAGCAGGTTAATTGTCAGGAAGTATGCTTATCTCCTAATACCACACTGAGGAGAAGACCAGGTGACGTTCATGGCCATGAGTTTAAAGAGAAAGGCACGCACCTGCTTCTTTGGCATCAACAGAGTTGTATTGAGAACTGATTTCTTTGTAAATTATATAAATGTGAATTAAGTGTGCTATGTAAAATATACATTTAGGAAAATTTAACAACAAACTGCTTGTTTCAGTTACTCAACAAATGTGCATCAGAAATGTACACAGGTTTTTCGTGTTGTTTTAAATACATATTAATAAATTATTAATTCCAGATTTGCAGAACAAATGTTGTCGTTATTATTATTATTATTATTATTATTATTATTATTATTATTATTATTATTATAGTTATTATTATTTTATTGAAATAATGTTACTGTAAAAATAATAGTTTTGAAATGCAGGCGCAGTAATCAGTGCATAATATCACTGCTTAAATTGTCAATGAAATATAGTCACTGCTTGGTGATATAGAGCGATTTTCCTAAGGATGAGCCAAAGTGACAGTTCGCGTAACAAGTAAACATCACATGTATTTCAGAGAAGTATGCCTCCGCCGCGCCAACTGTTCAGCCACGCCTCTTCCTAAAGTATTTGGAATCATCAGTATATAGAAGTACAAGACTTTCGCTGAGGTATATGCACATACGCGAGTCCGAGAAATATTTAAATTTAATTTTGTATGTGGAAAATCTCTTAACATGCTCTCACAATCAGTAAAAGAAAACTCACACGAATGTAAATAGAAAGAAAAATGATTTTAAACCGGAAACCCGTGCACTGGTACGCATCTCGCATTCAAGTCTCAGTTTTAAAATAAATGTAATATTTATCACACAAAAAGTAAATTCAATGTAATATATAAAGGAAAGAAGAATTTTTACAGAAGAGCACATTACACTGGACTTCCTAATTTCAATTATTTCTCGCAGTGCACTATATTTTTGTCGGACAATGACACCACAAAAGGAAGCGTCAAAGCTATTTACAAGTTAGCCAACTGCAAACGAACGAATGCGGGAAGGGAGTCTAATGTCCTCGAGGGCACAACGATCACAGAACCTTCAGTTATGTTGCCAGCACTAGCTGTCACTTTGGCTCATCCTTAGGAAAATCGCTCTATATATAACAGCATTGCTCTTCATCCCATTTATCTCAACGATAAATGTTTTGGAAATTCCCTGCAAACAAAAATAAGAATTCTAGTTTAGTATTCGGTAAAGAAGGAAAGGAAATTATTTATAATGAAAAATTGGTGTCGGAAACAAGCGAACCTGATAAAAAAAATGTTCAAAATGCCCTTCATTTGCTAACAAACAAGCATTAACTTGCATGAGAACATTTGCTGCAAGCCGATGTAAAGTTTCTTCGTCAATCGGCTGAATCGCTTCCTCAATTTTTCTTTGCAGCTCTTAGTGATTATATAGCTTGTTTGCATTAACCTTACTCTTGAAGCATCCCTCAAGGTAAAACCTGGTGAGAACAAATCAGGCAAATGAGGGGGCCACTTGTGAAATTATGAAATTATTCTGTTCCCAAAATTCTCTTCCAGAAATTGCAGTGTCGACTTAGCAATACGTGATGTCACCCCATTGTGATGAAACTGACAATTTATCTCATCCTAGTCAAGGCAGGTTACAAAATTTCTCACTATATTCTGATTGGTATCTGCATTAATATTTCTTTGAAAAACAAAGGGCCAATTATTCTGCGTGAGAAATGTCACTCCATACTCAAATCTTTTTTTAATGCAATGGTCTCTCTTCTTTTTTTAATGCAATGGTTTCCTGTGGTCTCTCAGTACCCCAGTCTGCTGTTTTGCAGGTTAACATACAAACCAAGCGTCATCACTTAAAGACACTTAGTCAAGTGTCTCAAGAACTTCACTAACAAATCATCTTAGCCCATTAAATGCAAACAGCCCGATCAGGAACCTTAAGGTCCTGAGATGTCCACTGTTTGGATGCGCATTTTCAATTTTTTGTGTCACAGTGCACTTTTCCGTATGAAAAATTACATTGCTGTGTCATTCTATGTCAAATCAGCCAAAATTTCTTGACCATCTTCTGAATGGATACTGAACAGCGGATTAGCGCTATACAAGAGAGGTTTGATATATTAATAAATAGCTAACTCAGTATTACGCTTAATATGAGTGAGCCCCTCCTTCTGGACTCATCATTTTAATTTAATTTAATTTATTTGAAACTGAATAGCAGGACTCGCCTATTACAGTTGCCGACAGTAGGTGCAGTCATTTACAGAGTAATTCTTACAATTATTGGCCTTATATTTTTGTTTACTGCTTTCAATCTTCAGAATGGGATGTATACATAAGAGATATAAAGCAAGTTTCAAAGTAGAATCAAATTTGAAGAAGTTTTAGTAGTTTTTTTTTTTTTAAATACCCTCTGAGACTCATGCAAAATATGAAATTTCATAATTCTCAAAATGAAGTTAATAAAAGAAAAATTTAAAGCTGTAAAGACAATTTTCATTATTCTTTCTTCTTTTAAAAGCGATTTGCAAAGTTTCAGTCCAATCGGAAGATGGCTGGGAAATTTTGGCCGATTGAACATGGAATGAACCTGCTGCTGAAAGTTTCTTAATTATGTTTTCAAGGAGGTTGATAGGACATCCTGAATTTCCTCTAGTTTTTCACTGCGTGAGTATTTAGGTGACTGTTTTTCCCATCAATCACTCTCCCTGCGTCATGATAGCACTTCATTAACTGCAGTATGATACAATTGTTCAGAGTAGACTCAAATGAATTTTTATCTCTGAAAACTGTCTGGCACTCTTTGAAAAATAGCTCTTGGAAATACTCCTGCACCACAAATGTGCATTGCTCTATGCCGAGGTGTATCGTGAGTGAACTTCAAAACGGTGAATGAAGATGCAGCCTGTTTTCCTGTGAGCGGATACGACCCTGACCACAGGAAGGGGGTGACTGAAGGGTTTGTCACAGAATGTAGTCAAAAGATCTGTCCTAGAAACAGGGTTGCAATTTTTTCTCTTTTCTCTCAAGGTCTCGAACAGCAGGGTTGCATTTTAAACTGATCACCCGGTACTTCCAAAAAAGCATTTCAGATACAAAATAGTATTTTAAAATACTTTGGAAAATACAAAAGACAACCAATAGCGATCCAGTTTTCCAATTTATTTCTCAAAACTTGGTTGTGGCTTATAATTGGACATGTTTACCTGCAACACTACTAGTTTTTCAAATATTGTATCACTAATGTTTCTTCTTGTAATTGTAATTGATAGAAGTCTCATTCATTAACATTGAATTTTGTAACAAGATCATCAATCTTTGTTTGATCATTGCCTTTTTGCTGCGCATGGAAGAAAACAGATGTTAGTTTTTATATCATTTGTTTTTATTTGAATTCATGGGATCATCTTTTCGTTATGATACATTGATGTATTGGCTTGAAAGACTTATTTGCCTGTTTTTTTAAATTATTCGATTTTTTTTGTTTGTGATTCCTTATTAATAATGTAGTCTATGGAGACATTTTAAGAAGTTAAGTTAATAGAATGGTAATTCTGGCTTTTATTTTCAAAACAAAAGCTTTAAGCTTATTAACTTAATTTATTAACTGATCATCACTCCAAGGTGAATTCTCTAAAATGTGTGACAAAATGAAGAGTTCCCTAGTAAAAAGTCAGTGAAACTCACAAGTTATTGTACACCATTTTAAAATTTATAATATTAATGCTTAATATTTTTAGCTTTTAAGTGTATCTTCGGCTTACAGTTTGTGGTCACCACTTACTATTGTCCGTTTGACAGGCTTACAAATTTTACATGGCACTTCCACTTTTGTATCTAACCCTTCAATAACAGTGAAATATGTTCCATCTAGAATAGCACACACACATACCGGGAGCGGTAGCTCAGTGCATCAACTGATGTCATTGCAGTGCCTCTGACCGGAAGGTCCTAGGTTTGAGTCCTGACGGCAGCAGGATTTTCAGTACTAGTTTTTCAGCTAGGTCGAATTCAGTCGCTGTCTGGAGGAGAATTCTAGCAGCCGGCTGCTCTGATCAGTAGTTTTCCGTGGTTTCTCCGATCAACACCAGGTGAATGCCGGAGCAGTACCCTACCAACCGGGCCATGGACCGCGCGCGATCTTTCCTTCCTCTTCCTCTTCTTCCTCTTCTTCCTCTTCCTCTTCTTCCTCTTCCTCTTCTTCCTCTTCCTCTTCCTCTTCCTCTTCCTCTTCCTCTTCCTCTTCCTCTTCCTCTTCCTCTTCCTCTTCCTCTTCCTCTTCCTCTTCCTCTTCCTCTTCCTCTTCCTCTTCCTCTTCCTCTGCCTCTTCCTCTTCCTCTTCCTCTTCCTCTTCCTCTTCCTCTTCCTCTTCCTCTTCCTCTTCCTCTTCCTCTTCCTCTTCCTCTTCCTCTTCCTCTTCCTCTTCCTCTTCCTCTTCCTCTTCCTCTTCCTCTTCCTCTTCCTCTTCCTCTCCCTCTTCCTCTTCCTCTTCCTCTTCCTCTTCCTCTTCCTCTTCCTCTTCCTCTTCCTCTTCCTCTTCCTCTTCCTCTTCCTCTTCCTTGTCCTATCCTCTCCCCTTACACACACACTTACACTAACATGCACTACACTACCACATATTCCGGGAAACCGGTTGGGAGCTTAGAGCTTGTCCCGGCTGGGGCGGTGCCTCACTGGTGGGAGAGTCTTGGTTAGGGCGAAACCCCACTAGCCAACGGTAGGTCGGCGCCGGATCTCGCCATCTAGTGGGGGGAAGATCACTGCCATCTCCCGAGACAAAAACATGCACTATACTAGCGGGACTAATGAACGAAGCAGTTGATATGCCCGGAAACACGAAAAATCAATCAATCAATCAATCAATCAATCAATTAGAATAGCACATTTTGGTGATTAATCAATTTCCGCATTCATTGTCAGATTAGCTCTTTACATGGCACAAGCACAAGCTTTTAACTGGTGCACACAACCACCTTCCAGACAGATGGTAATGCATAATATGACAATATAATATATCATCTGTGAAGTGGGTTCCATAATCCGTTAATCAATATAATCAGTTCTTGAAAATAATCTGGAAATAATTCTTTTTCAATTAACCAAAATTTTGAGTTATCAAAAACTTTCTTTTGAATTCTGCTGCAGGGAATGAAAAATTGCTTCAAAGTATCAAAAATTCATGTTACCGACGTTTGTGTTTTCCAGGTTTGACTGTATATTTAAATTCAAATTTTCAAAGGCTGATCAATAAAAAGTATTTTTCTGTTTTGAAAATACAAAATACTACCAGAAAGAATTTTCTCTATAAATACAAAATACATGTATAAATATGTATTTTCAATACAAATTACAAAAGTATTAATTATACGTATTTTTAAATACAAGTATTTTCAATAATGTACTTGACCACTGGCACCTTAGTCAGGTGGCTGCTGAAAGGAAGGAATATTTACATGTCTTATGCAAAAATCAATTGGTTTCATGAAAAAATGGCTGTTAATGGAGGTCACTGCTTAATCGAGCCCTTTGAACAGGTATATTGTGTTTATTTTTCAGATGTCTGTTGTTTTTGTATTATATATTTATTTTGAAATAATTAATGGAGAGAAATTATCCAATGGAATAACTGAATATTCTAATATCATTGAAAATTATTGAGAAAATATCATGGAAGCTACAACTGTGAACATCATCTTTGTATGTATTTTAAAGTAGGAAGATAAGATAAGACAAGAATTTATTTAAAAATCAAATGGCGTTATGTGCCAAGTGATAATCCTAGAGGGGTTAAAAAGACTTATGACCTATTACTGGGAACAAGCTAACATGCTTAAAACAATAATTCATATTTCATTTGAACATCACACATTTTTAACATCTATGTCATCGAGTATTTTTGCAAGTTCTATTTTATTTCACTTTAAAACTGTAATATACATTACACTCTGCCCTTTGCTTCTCTGCGAAGTATTATATAATTTTAACATTTACTTTTGAGATTCTTATCACTTTGCCGCACTTTAGAAACAAATCATGTGTGAAATGTATGTACTGCTTCGTATTCTATCTTGTTACAAATTTTAACCACTGATTTTTAAACCTGTTGACACTTTCAGGGTAGGGCTCTGTAATAATGAAAAGAATAGCTCAAAAAAGATAAAGAGTAGAACTGTTGCAGGTAAAATGTTCTTGTTTCTAATGGATCAATTTGTAGAAGAATATTTTCCTGTATTAGTTCTCTGTACAAGTTGTTACTATTAGTTATGGTCATTTTTTCATATGTGCTTAGGGATACCTAAGCTTTTTTTATTTCTGCCCATTCTGGTGCCCCTGGATATGTTTTAGAAAAGTAACATGTTCTAAATGTCTTTCTGCGAATTCTCAGTGGTTCTAATGTTTCATTTGCATTGGAAGAATATTCTTCGAAATTGGGTAAATATGACCTAAAGTAAGATAATTAAGTAGATGGAGAGTAGATTATGTATTATGCCAGAAACTCTAATGGAGACTAAATTTGCTAGCCATATGTATTAAGATTAGGCATGATAGCTAGGATGCGTAATTAGGCGTGTAGATGTTTACTTACGTACTTTGCATTTTGAAGAGTGAAATAAAACGCTGATCACTCCCCTGGATGACATGGTTGACACTGAAAAATTTAATTCTGGGTAGTAAGGCCAAATGAAAATCTGAATGGGTTATTGATGGTAATTCAATGATTCAGACGTTTTGTGTATTAAAAATGTTGATATGATTCTTTGTTTTTCAGTTTTTGACAATATATTTTAAGGTATGTGATAGAAGATGAAATTTAATAGCAGAGAATTTCAAGAGCAATCCATAGCTATTTCTAATGGCTGGAAAGATATTTTGTATACTGACAATGATGTTGTGGTATCAAGTGACAAGTCTCAGTGTCTTATTGTTTCTTTTGAATTCGGATCATCAGAATTGAGATCAGATTATTTTAAGTGCAAATAATAGATCTTCAAATATATGTTACTTCTATTACTGTAATAGTTCAGTAATTCAGTAACAGAAGTGAAGTACAATAATAGCCCCTACAAAATGGATTGATTATTATAGAAAATTATTGCAAGAAAATAGAGTTGATACCCAAAGATTTCAAATGCACATATTTGCTTGAGTGGGAACCTGAAATCAAATGGTTTGATGTAAAGAGCTAAAAACAATAAAGCTCCAGGATCAGATAACCTTAGAACGGAACTTTAAAATACGGAGGTTATAGTATAATTGAATACCTCAAAAAACTATTTAACAAAATTGAAGTGAGTGGTGATATCCCACAGGAATGGAATATGTCATATGCCAAATTCTATGCACAAGAAGGGTGACAAAACCCTTTGTGAAAACTACAGAGGAATTAGTGTCATCCTATCAATAACTAGGCTATTTGCTAAATGGCCTTTAACAAAAAGCTGTAGATAGAATACGGTCGGTAGAGCTAGACTTGAGATCTTTGCAGATAACAAGGCTGGACAAGATAAGGAATGAAGTGGTATGGGAAAGAGCTGGAGTTTAAACAACCATAACCAGAAGACTAAAATATAAAGCTCTTCAATCATATATCGAGAGGATGCTTAATGAGAGATGACCAAACAAATTTTAAATTGGATACCTGAAAGAAGGCATTAAAGAAGCAGACCTACTTTGACATGGAAGGCCTATATGTAAGAATTAATGAAGGAGATGGGATTAGAAGATGGTCAATGGGCGGACTAAAACATACGGAAATCGAAAATGACAAACTTTTGGGTAGAAACCGTTGAAGAAAAAATATATATATTTGAATATGTTGTCCTAACTAAATAAAGTATAATTTAAAAATTTATTTAATTTCATGTCACATTGTTTTTAAAATGTTCAGTGTTCATATTCTCCTGTGTTGCAACTATGATTGTTCTTTAATGTCAGTATTTAAGAAAAATGAAATATTAATTTCAATGGTTTGAATACCAATTACAGGTTCCAGATACAGATATTACACTAATACATTGATTTATTTTAAAATCGTGAACACAAAATTTTTAAACTGTAGATTTTAAATATTTTTTGTACCTTTCTGTCTACTACTTTTGGATTTGTTTAGTGCCTAGCATCTGGTCTCTAGAGGTGAAGTTCGTAATATGGAATTGAACAAATGATTGAATATATCTGTGTTTTACATACTCCAAATATTATTTGACTACACAGTTAAGAAAATCATAATTGGAATTTAATAAATAAATAAATATAGATATTGGATTGGGTATATAGTTCTTTTTTTCTCTTTCTTTTGCAGCCACATCATATTCTCAAAGTGAGTAATAGTCCAGTGAACTTACAAAAAAAAAAAAGGTTAAGTTTACCATCAATGGAGAGTTGTAAAATATACTGTTTGTTTTCTTTTATTGTACTGTAAGTATTTAATGTCTAGACACAAAGGTAATTACAATTGATAGGTATTATTCTCTAGAATTGTTAAAGGAAAAATATAATAATAATAATAGGTAAAGGTTCATTGGAAAAATGTAATGTAGTTCCTCCAGATATGTTTATTGAAGCCAAAAGGATTTCTGGTCATTTGCAGCCATTTACATTGGAGCATAATCTAAGATAAAAAGCCTTTTGCTTTTAGTAACTCGTGTGATGAGACTGTCACACATTTTTAAGTATAAAAACATAATATATCCCCTACTAATTTCAATTTTAAAAAAAGATTGAATTATTTAGTTGAGAAAGAGTTAATTTATTTTGGAAAAAAATGGCAAGCACTATAATTTTGCCTTTTCATTCTTTCATGTAAACAATTTTTATTAAGGAAAGACATGTAGAATTGTTGTGTGAGAGAAAACATGAAATAATAGCCTAGAATATTTGTAGTGGATTACTCAGAAACATGAGTGAAACTGTATTACTGTAAAATAACTTTGAGGTACAATATTGTATGGTAATTTTAACTAGTTGCTGTGTTATATTTCAGCCAACTACCTGCACAATTGGAAGTGTGTATCAGTACTGAAAGGTGATGGTACGCAGGCGCAGAATGAATCTGCTTCCACAGCCCTGGCCACCCCCGTGGGAGTGATGGCGTCAGCTACCCAAAGCACTGCCAGGTATTACAAGTTGGGTACAATTAGCAACCCCAACCAGGTAGCCTGGCACTGACCAAGGTGAACTTGGAGAAAGCCCTCCTCAGGTTCTCTGCATAGTGTATTGAAGATGTCACAGCTCAGGGCAGGATTCATGATTTGCTAATTGTGCATCTAAAATGTTCTGTACCTGCAAACATATTTGAGAATTGAAAACCTTTACCTAAATAATGCAGTGTAGTTTATCCATTTTACACTCTTTTTATTGGGAAAATGCAGATTTTATATAAACTGATTTAATTGCATATCACTGCCATGCTAAGTTTCCCATTTAATTATTTATAATTTAACATTATAGAAGAGTTGAAAATAGTGAAGTACTATTTATAATTGAATTTTGTGCTAATGAAATGTGCTTTTTAACTTCTGAAGCTTATCATAACACTTCACCTTTATTATTTGTATTCCTTGTTTGATTATCTGTTAATCCGTTCATTTTAACATGTATGCATACACAGAGCAAATGCAGAACACTTATGAGAGAGAAAGGTCAACTAGGCATTTTATATTTTGTAACACTTGTTTTTCTTACTTTGTAAATTAACATTCTACTTCATTGAATAGTCTAGTAATTGATTTTTCACCTTGACTTAACAAACATATAATATTAGTTATATTTTGCTTTGAGTTGCGTCGTTTTAACAATACCTTGAATTCATTCATTTAGTTCATTGCCTAGTGAATGGGGAGAATAGGAAATGTTGAATTGCATATGTTTGTACGAAGTATATGCAAAGTTAGTGGCTTGAGGAAAAGCTGAAAGGACATAAAGATAGTTGTTGGATTTCATTTAGTAGAAGGCAATCTGAGGAAACTGCATGCAATGCCAAGTGATTTAATTTTTAGAATAACAATCTAAGAAAATATGGATTTCAGATGGCTGTTTGTCATGTTATTTAATTTTGATATAATGTTGAATAGGAAATTTGCTTAGTTGATAGTCACATTTATCATTTGTATTTCATTTTTGCTTTCACATTCTGCTCAATTCTGATGCTTATTGATATGATAAATCTGTGTTGTTGTTTTTTATTTTATTTTATTTTTATGTAATTCCCTTACAAAATGTAGTGAATAGGAATTATGGGAAACTTACTAATGTCTATGAGTATTTTATGGTGCAGGCCATATTTACTTTAAACTGTTGAAAACTCCTTTTTGAGGAGAAAGTTTTTGAACTCAAATGGCAGTAGTCAGTGCTTAAAATTTGAAAACATAGTTTCCACGGGAAGGGAGCATTGGGATGTTAAATATTCTGCAGTTTATTTGTACAAACTTCCTTGTAACTGCCTGTTTAGTAGGGCTTTAATATATTGACATCTCTACGATGTTATATCAATAACCAAAGGAGGAAGGGGGAAAAAATGAAAAGAAAGGAATGAAACTATTTACCTTCTAGTCGAGGCATATTTGAGCAATGTTAATTTAAAGCTTCATTATTACTGGGCCTAATAGGAGTAGGACAAATCAGTCTCCCTGGCTTCAGTTTTAGGTTTAGTTCTCATTGGATGTGACTCGGGTACAGCCTGAATAAGGAGACATGAAGAAATCACAACCCTTCCCAATTTGGTTTTAGCTGACAAAGCTATACACACTTTTTGTATTGTTAGAAATCGTTGCAATAATTGTTATTAATATATTTCATTGCCTTTACTTAACGAGACAAGAAGTCTCAGCGAAGGCTTGGTGATTTTTTTGAGGTAAGACTTCGTAAATCTTAGGCATAGGCAGAATGAAATAGATGAAATGTGGAAGAAGTCTATATTGTTTTCCAAAAATTTCTTAACTGGTGAAAAAGAGTGAGAGGCCCTTCTGAATGTTCAGAAATTGGAAAGAATCCCTCCCTTTCAGCTAGTTTTTGAACCCTTGCTGTTCATCCAGAAGCTGTTTAAAAAATACAAGATTCAAAGTACAAATGACAATGGAATTGAGAGAGTTTCATGGTAGTCCACAGAGGAACTTTGTAACTCACGACTGATAAAATCGTCTGTGTGTTATGAAAGATATTATTAAGAGAGTTGAACAGGAGCGTAATAACAAAGTGCGGAGAGGATGAGAAAATTCAGTTGTGTAATAAAAAATTGTTTTCCACCCTGTGCTTTATTGATGATTGAAGTTTTTTATTGTGTAATACTCGCTAGTCTCTTTAGATTTTAATATGTGGATTCAACTCTTCATAAAAAATGGAAAAATAAAATTAGGTGCTTCAAATTTGTATAAATCTGGTATATAAACAGTGTTCCAATGAATAAACAATTGGCATGAAAAAATGATCTTGTTTCACTAAGAAGTTTGCAAACAGTAAATTTCCCTCTACTAATACTTTGGGAATATTCCACATCTCCATGAATATATTAAACATATCTACATTTCTCTTGGTTTGGCTTTTGTAGAAAAACTTGTGAAGAAAGTGATACATGTTTCAGGTAGTATTGCATGTACTGTATCCAACTAAACTACACACACTCACACATGGGTAAAACATTTGAAATGTAGGGGCTATTTAGTAGTGTCTTAGAGAAAGAAGCAATTACCATACCAAGATGTTTTATTACATTACTGTTGAAGTGACCTTATGAATGGTTATTTTGAAGAGGCCTAATGGAAGTGACTGCTGTGAGCAGAGAGCCTGAGCATGAAGGTTTTAGGCCAATATGTATTTTGCTCCATTTCACTAAAAGAAACTTTAATTGGTTTCTAAAATTTTATTGTACCATAAGAAATGTTAAAAATAAATGACTAAATAATGAAAACCTTAAAATTCATTAGCTGCATACCTTGTCATGGAGAGCAATGTGTTGTGGCAGTTGTGTCAGAAGTAGCTAGTATGGGTATGTGTGTGATTGTGTGAGCATATGATGATGGCTTGAAAACAGGCATAACTAATGATACAGCTTCCTGCTGGGACCACCAAGCTGGAAGTCTCGGGAGATTGAGAGGCCTACAAAATTTAAGTGTCTGTAGATATTAATATTGTTATGATGATTTGATAATGATTATAATATTGTTTTTCATTTTTTAATTTTATTTGTAAGTTGCAAAATTTACTTTCTCATGATGCATTAATTAATTTTGTGAGTGCAGTAGCAGTTAAATACAGACTGCAAAAGCTCCAGTACTGTGCCACAGTAAAGCTAGATTCAAATTTATTATTTATGTTATATGTAGCATGACACAGTAACTATACACTTACCATTCAAAAACTGAACAATTTTTTAGAAAGGACCCATTGACATATTTTTGCTTTGGAACCCATTAGTTCTTAGCTATGCCACTACATAAACTGCTAATGCCAAATCAAAATATGCTTTTTAATATGCCTTGGAATCAATCCAAAAGTGTGTGTAATACCATGTTTAAAGGGAGTTTTCCACAAGTAATATGTACTGTGCTTTGTTCATGTTAATAAGCATGGTGTGACCAAGGTTCTTTACAGGTGCTTTACTACTACTTTGCATGTGATGGCAATGTTTGTGCCTAATATTTTTTATATTTTCATCCGTACACTTGGTATTCCTGCTTTTTTGGTGAAGAGTCTAATTAAAAATTTTGAAATTGGATAACGACTCCCTGGCACTGGAAAAATTGCAAAACTTCTGATTTCAGACATTTCAAAAATTTTTGTAGGTTAAAACAGTTGCATCAGTTGATACTGAAAAGTTTAAAATCAATCTCTCCTTTGTAAATATTAATGAAAACTGGTATAAAAATGCATTATGAACACTAAAAATGCATTCCTTCTCCAATTATATTTGCAGAGTTATTCATTACCGGTTATTTGGGATAGGTGGAAATTTTAGGTTGTTGATGACATTTTTTTATTTCAACAAATGTGCCAGAATAATATTAGTTTTGTTGTTCCTAAGACATCAGTCTTAAAAGAACTCATTTCGGCAAAATGTGAAAAATTGTGTAATTCATGCTGAAAAAAGTTTGCTTTCTCTATTTGCATTTGCTCTGTTTGCAATTCCCAAAAATTGTTTCAAGGAAGAATTTTTTTCTCTTAATACATTGATCAACTTGTGAGTCACACGAGAAAGTTTGTTTTATAGGACAGATATCCTACGCTCTTTCCATGAAAATCTATGTGGGTCTTTGCAGAGAATGAGGATGGGGTAGATGAGTACAACTAGATGTCATATTTCCTGAGGCCCATCAGGAATGCTACAGGAGTGCTGGCTGTAAAGACATCTTTACTATCGTCAGTATATATTGTGGGAACTTGAAGGCTTTGTGACCCACCCATCTTATTGCTATACTTAGTCAACATGCACACATTGAAGTTTGGTGGTTTAATAGTCTTGGAAAGTAGCAGGTCTGCTTGGTTGAAGAGAGGGATGATCACTGTGGGGGGTGGGGGTTAATTGACATATTTTTATTTCGGATGATTGTTCAGAAGTTTTCGTTTTGCCTTTACTCCTATTGTACTAGTGTGTTACATACTCTTAATATGACTATTGTTTCTTTGTTTTTTCCGTAATATTACCATTTCACATATAATTCAAATCCTTCAAAATTGAAATATCATATGCATACATTATAAATGGGATATTCAAATGTTATGCAGGGAGAAATTTGAAGAAAAAATATTGATGACTTGTAAGAATTTAAACTAATAAAATGTGTACTAAAAATGAAATACTGAGATTTTATAGATCGTTTTTGAAGAGACCTTGCATTAAAAATTGGAAATGTTTATTATTTGCACATTTAAAAGGATTGATATTAGTAAAGTATTTTGATTTTGGGAGTTAGAATCAGAATTCCACAACATTGTTAATTTTTGCAAATTAATGAAAGCCACAAATTGAGCTGAGTCTTAGTATGCATTCTTGAAGAAATTTCTTTGCTTGGCTGATTGGCATCTTCATTTTAGATTTATTTCAATTGAAATGTGAATTGCCGATATTCATTAAGTGGAGTAAATTCTAGAAATTGAAGAAGGATAATCTCATATTTAGCATGAAGACGAAAAATGAATTTCAAATCCTTTTTTAGGGTAATTTTTATTGAATTTGAGTGTACATTGGGTAGTGTTTGAAACTGTCAGCTTTTGCCTGAGAAAATGAGAACTTCTGTGAGAGATTGAGATACTTTCTTTTTCCAGACTCAGGAAGTACAACCAAAGGAATTTGCTTTAAGCAAATAATTGCAAACTTATTCTCTGTTGGATAACTATTAGAAAATATTTGTCATTAATTTTGTTTAGAATGTTTAATTACATATTTTTTCATAACGATGGAATGAATTGTGTCCTGAAACTAACACAATCACTTTGTTTTGGAGGAAAAGGAAAGTATGTTGGATGATGGTTTGGCCTGTTATTAACCTGTTATGTTTGCATGATTAAAAGAGAAATTCTCAAACTTGTTTCATTTTAAAAGGAGAAATGTGAATTCAGAATGATTTTTAAGTTGTCAGAAATAATTATCTTTTTCTTAATCCGGTTGCTTGAACCGTTTTCATTGTGTCTGAACTGAATCATATCTAGAACAGTTTGAGAATTTTCTTCAAAGGGGAATGCTTAAGTATTTGGAGATAGAGTGCTTTGCCCTCTTCTCCTGGCGAGGCTTTCACAGAGCTGAGGAAAGTTAAAATCATTTGGCCGGGGGGACACTGCGATTGCATATTTTCTCAATGTTCAACATTAGTTTATTACTTTCTTTATCTATGAATATTGGTGTAATAAATGTGAAACATGATGCTTGCATAGAGATAATTGTGTTTAAGAATATTTTTCAATGATTTTATTTATATTATTATTAATTATATCTTCAACATTTTTTGTATAATTCAAACTTCATAAATTCCTCTAAAGGAGGTTTCCTTGTATAAGTGTTTGGGATTCCTCCAAGCTCTGTGACAGCCAGCTCCCAGCACCAGTGCAGGCACAGCACTAGCACTGTTGGTTTGCTTGTGTTGTTGGTGGCAGCCCACGTGTCATCGACGAGATGTCATCGCCCTCTCCGCAGCAGCCACCCCCTGCCAGCAAGTGGCAGGCTCCTGTCATCAAAGGCCGCTTTCAAAAGATGACGTGGTTGGGTTCAGACCCTCCACCCCCACCCATGGAAAAGTCAAAACCTTTCAAAAAGTGATGGCAAATGCTTGACATGGCTTGCTGAATGTTTTTATTTATTTATTTTTATACATTAACGGCGAGTTTTTATTGTGTCACTTGCTGGTGTTTAATTCAGCACGTGAAGGAAAGTTCACAAATACTTTATACTTTCTGAGGTCTGTGGACTTTGCCATAACTTATAGTGATATATTGAAGGTATTTTTTTAATCATTTTTGTTCAGTGTTAGTTTTAATGTTACATGAGTATTTTTGCTTCCATCTTTTCCTTGTAAAAACTTGTTAATATTTTTTTATCTTGAATTTCTACACCAGAATACTCATTTGTAATAAGAGAAAAAATTCCAAAATATTGCAGTGTTAAGATTAAAGATACTTTGTGGTTAGGGTAGATTTATTTGATTGTTTTAGGGAAAAGGAAACAATGTGTTTGGTTATGATATTGCTTATGATGAGATAGTGAGGAGCACCTTGTTCCTGTATTTGCTTGCTGATGTAATACAAGGAACTATGTTTTTTTCTTTTTTAAGATTCTTGATTCTGATGTTCCCTTTCTAGTTATGTAACTCTCCGTTTTATTGTAACATGTACTTACTGACCCTCACAAGGCATTTTTTTCTGCATAACTTATCTTGACTTCCCAGAAATATTTGGTTTTTGATTAATCTTTATGTTCTTAGGAATGCCACAGTTTTAGAATACATTTGAAAGTTAATTATCATAACTGTTTAAGTGTAGCCACATTTCAGAAAATGTTTGTTTCCTTGCAAGTTTAATTTTCTATGATAGACATCTAGTTAGGAATTGCTGTACATAGTCGTTAAAGTTGTGTGAAGGATATTGGTATCCATCATCCTGTTTAGTTTACACTGTCAGTAGAGTCCAAAGAACATCCACTTGAAGTGAGTGTGTTGAAACATTTGGTCTAATGAAATTTTCAAGACTTTGCTACTTCCTTATGTTAATTAAGATGAAACTTGCAGTTAAGAGATGTATTTTAAATAAGAGATAATTTCATTACAAATTTGCTAAACATTTCAGATTTTTTAAATAACAGTTCTGTTCTTCATATTGTTCTTCTGATAATTTATCTTTTCCTGAAATTGTGTGTGTATTCTGGTGTGTGCACAGTTGTGCTCCAAACTTTTTCATGAGAGACATTTCAAACATTTTATTTATTTGGATTAAATATCTGCAGTGTGATACATTAAAGTACCTAATCTTTTTGAAATGTCAAATTAAAAATATGTTAATAGTTTATTCATGTGGGAATTAGTGTAAGACATTGGGCAATAATTTTTTGTGAACTTTACTTGACGTGAAGGTTGTGTTGCTCAGATATTAATGGAAGAGAGCATGCTCATAATAAGACTAACCTACGTATTAAGAGCTTATTGATGTCATAACTTGGGATATTTGCTTAGCTCATATTGTACTAATTATGGGCAGTTATTTATTTTGTGCACTTGCGTTTTGACTCTTGGCCTTTGCTGCTTTTATTGATTCAGAGAAAAATGTGCATTTGATTGGAGCGAGCGTTTGCTATTGTTTTGTGATTGACAGAATACTGTTAGGTTGTTTGTTGTCCAGAGTAGATTTAATGCGTGTCAAAGATATTTATTCTAAAGCCAAATATTTTGAATTTGCACGAGTGAATGCACATCAGACTGACCTCTAGTACAAACATTATTTTTGTAACCTAGGCAATTAAGAGGTTCAATTTAAGTTTGTTGTTCTATTTGATGTAGGGATCTGGATTTCATTGTTGTGTAACCTGTGGATAGAGAAACTGAAGAGATGATTAATGATGGCTACTCATCGTCTCGGAGTTGTGAAAATTTTTACTGGATTGGTCCTTTCTGGATGCAAATTCACACATCTGTTGGGACTTTTTGTTTTATGAAAAAAATTTGGAGAGCTGTGGATGTATTTTGTTCTGATTCCTAATGTTTGTGATACTCTATTTGTATAGAGCTTTTGTTTTTTCTTTTTTAGTGATTTGCATGAATATTTTTTGCATTCACATTGTCTATTTAAAGTTTTGTGAAGTACTTTGTAGTTCCTGATCTCATGTACTTGAGTTTTTTAAATTGTTTACAGTGTAGTTCTAGTATATTAAATCCATAATTTCTGTCATTAAATTCATGTGTGAAGTATTTATTATCCTTGACGAGACATTAGTTTGTATAAAAATTTGAATATGAAATATTTAGTGAAATGCCATGACTGGTACTAAATTATTAGCTGCTATGTGATGCAATTTCTATTTGATGTGAGTAATTATATAAACAAAAATAATTTGATTTGTGATGTATAATGTGTAATCAAGATTAATCAACTAATGTGTTTCAAGAAGTAATGTGTAAGTTAAAATATAAATAAGAATTAATGTCAAATTCATTAAGGACTAATTGAGATCACAACAAAACAGTTAATAATTTTGCTGAAAAGTACATCACTGCTGAATATGTTCTTGAAATCCCATTGGTACAAATGTGTAGTAGTATAATATAAAAGTTAAATACAGACCTGCATGTGGTAAGTAAAATATTTAAGACCAGATAGCTTGTGTTTATAACTTACGTAATTTGAGACTAAAAGAAAATGCCATTTCCAAATAACTATAAACATGAAATGACAGTTTCTTTGGTTCCAAGTGCTATGAAATGAAATTTTAAAGTTCATTAGGTATTTGTACCAGTCGAATTTCTTCTACTTTACAGGACAGGTAAACTACCACCATTTTAGTATACTTTTAATCACAGCTTCAAAATATCAGGTTCAGATATTTTTAGTCTTGGCGCTGCTCTCAGTGGCTGCTCATGTCACTGTTTGGGCCCAATCAATATGTTTCGCTGTTTAAATATATTTAGTTAATGTAAGATGCGTACACGTTTCGTTTTTGGGTAACTTCTTTTCAGTCGCAATCGCATCACAATTTTAGTACATTCACTAGCAGCTTAGGAGATACAAGAGAATGATCCGTGAGTGTGCTGCTAGTGGTTCACTTGCACTGGGTAGAAACTTAGAGATTCTACCCAGTTGCCACAACGATAAATGCGACGGCAATCCGTATGCTATTAGTGGGACGTGGAAGGAGTTAGTCAACCGCCTCCAGGTCTTGCAGAAGGGATTAGACCGCCAGACAAATGTTTGTGAATCGTTTTCAGTTCGCTTTCGCGCTCATGGCCTGCCCAGCGATCCGATGACGAAAGCAGATCATGTTGCGAGTGCGAGTTGGGCACAGCAAACGCGTTGGAATTTCTTAGACATTTGCTACATTATACTATCGTTTTAATGTCGAAGTACAAACTATAGCTATAATTATTGTTCATCTTTAAAAAGAGCTAAGGGTTGGGATAAGCGTAACGGATTCTAAAGCAAGAAAGGTGCGCAGATGATTTCTCCCCCATACGTCACACTATTTTTTGGCTAAATAAATATCTAAAGCATGAGGGGGGGGGGTCCTGGCTATTTTAAAGTATTCGCAGAGCCTGTGGGACAGCTGGGTTTGTAGATGGTAACAATTGGGCCACCCCATCCCATTTTTGTGACTCCCCCCCCTAATAAATGTTGAGAACCACCAACTTTTGAAGTAAAGCTGCCACTGCGTAGGGCTGTAAATTATTTTATTGAAACTAATAGAAAGTTTCGAAAATGGAATACCGCAATATAAGTTGAACTGCTGTATAAACATTGTATTAAGTTGCTTATGTAGGGAGAAGAGGTCAGAGATATGTTTTGTACATACTTAGTGCAACATTACAGGAATATGAGTGACAATTCAAGTGTGTGTTGGTGAAAAATTGTATTGCCTTCACTATTTTGAAAACAGTATGGTAGTGGCGGGTAGCGTTCATCAGTGGCGGTCCATGCCAGTTGCAACAGATTTGCGTTACTATCAAAACATTTTGTTACTGTAATATGCATATTTTATTGTAATTATTTCCATGGAGTATAATATCACAGTATCTTGTATTAATTGCATATCAGATACTAGAGCATCTACTCCGGGCGTGGATGTTCATTCCGCGTTGCGACGTGGGAGTCACATTGGTGAAGACTATGCGATGACAAATCTTTGGCTGCGAACGGAGGGCAGCAGGGTGTACAGTTCCATATTAGTCAACATCTCGAAGACCTGGAAGTTCTTAAGAGCCTTCGGGCCAAAGAGCCCACGGATGATATGATCGCTTTCTCGCTCGCAAGTTACTCTACTGGGCAAGATCCGAGAAGACCTGGGAGAGTGAACTTCGTAAGAAAGCTTTGAATGGGGCGTAGCAAACGCTTTGGTATTTCATGAACATTTTAGTCATTTTCATTTCAATTGAAAGCTGTTAAATTTCAATAGTTATAGTAACATTCGTTAGTTTCTTTTTGAATTTTGATACAATCAAAGTATAATTTGAGCAAGATTATTTTTTTTTTTTCACAATCTGGTATAAATTGATCGTAGATTCATGGAATAATAAAAGATTGTTAAATGTGGGAATCTATCAAAGAGATAAGTGCAAGTAATTTCGAAAGCAGCCACAACATAACAGGAATAGAAAAAGAAATGGAAATGAGTGAAAATGGCGGTCAGATGCCGCATCTCGATCTTGTACACGAGAAAAGCCACACGGCATTGCCACCTACGAAAATCCTTGCGTGGTGAACTTGCTCGAGAAAATCGACTCGATATTATGGAAGCAAGTAACCCTTATTTGCTTAATAATACTACTAACTACAATACTAATAGAAAATTTACTTCACTTCGAATGTGCGCTGTCGTCCAGGGTTTGTCTTTCCAGATATTCGCCATATGATCGTGTTGTACTGTTTGTCGGTCTTCAATGAACACAACACGAACCTGGTGGCCCAAGGCACATTTGACCGTACGTCCGGGCACGAAACTTAGTGATAAGTGATAATCAGCTACAGATTCATTTCATTTCTCGGAACAGGTGGTCTTACTACATTTCCTTCCTTCTCACAGCAAAGTATCCTTTCTCTACAGCGTTCTTCTATTGGCAGCCCTCTTTCGTCCCATTTCCCTTCCTGGGTCAGCGAGATCGACTCATTATCACCGGCAAGATTTGAAAGAGATTGGTCACTAATGTGATCGGATCATTCAAAACGTCGCAAATCTCGTCAAATCGTCGCAGAATAAAGACATTTTCAACCCTCACCCCTCTGATTTTAATGAAACTTGGTGCTCATCTTCTTTATGATACATTAACCATTTCTGTAGTTTTAGAACACTAATGTTATTGGCTTGTACTTTACGTGTCTTGAAAAATCGAAAAAATGTGTAGATTTCGGTGCGCAAGTGTTCATTTGGATCTCAATATCTTCCGTTCTATCAAACGTAGAGCATAAATGTTTTTATCATTGGAAAGCTGATATATTATTTCATATGATACTGATTAAAAATTTATTTTGTTATAGTGTGAACTACTGTGCTGATGAATTATTCTCTAAAAGTTTTCAAAAAAATGCTATTTTTTGTGAAAAATATATGTTGAAGTGCAATATGTATTGTGTTATTGGTGAAAATTTGAACTTGGGATTGCAACGCAACAAGAGGTTATGATCTGAATTTTTTCCGCATGCGCTCGCGAAAGTGCTCGCTGGCTACCATGAACGGAAGCACTGTTACCGGGTGCCCAAATTGATCAGCCCCCTCGGGGGCGCAAATGTTGAAGTTTTAAACACTGTGGACAATACAAACTGCGTTGGCAACTATTGAAATTTTTCAAGGATGCAACATGGAAGATCGGGTTAAATATTCGGTGTGCTGCATTCTATTCAATGAAGTTGGGCACAAAAAAATATCGTAGTGATTTTCCTTGGATGGTCAGGTTGATACGAGCATCAAAATTTGCCATCTCAACAAAAATATGCGATGAATGCAGGAAAGAAATGAAAAGTAAGATTGATTCGTGTGTTGCATCAGAAGGGTCTCCAGATTTACCAGAACATGCGAATAATGTAGAAGCGTTCGTTGACGAAGGTACATCCTGGTAACTTTTAAACAATTGTCTTGTAAGTATAGGTGAAACCCCTATTAGAGTATAAAGATTTAAAGAAACTCCACATAAAAAGAAGAAATTTAATAAAATTGAAAAGCTTTTAAAGAAGAAAGTTTTTCTTTTTCCTAACAACCCACAACCTGGACCGTTGACGATTTCTGACGATGAAATATTAAATGAGTTAAAAGAGAAATTTCGAACCTGTAACAGAAGTGAAAAATATTTCCATTTTGGCATTTCTTCAGCTGAAGCATTAATAACATTTACAGCGTATTACGTGCCTCTGAATACATGGTACGCAGAGCCCAAAAGTTAATTAAAGAGCAGGGCATATTGTCCTCTCCAAACCCAAAACAAGGCAAGCATTTATTCGAAGGGACTATCAAAAAAGGAAAGAAATATTGTTTAGATGCTGTTAGTAGAAGAATGCCTGGCAAAAATGGTAATATATTGATGTGGATTTTGGAAAGAAAATATTCAGAAATAGAAAAGACTCATTCTTGCAATTTTAAATGAAATGTATACAGAGTTTCACATATTAAATTTTCACATTCTGATCTGAAAATCGGCTTTTCAAAGTTTGCATCTCTTCGGCCAAAAAATTGGGTGGCAAAATTTGGCTGGTACAAGTGAAACACACACTGTTTGTGTAATTCATCAAAACTAAAGCTTATACTTGGTGCTCTGAAGTTACCAACATTATTACATTTTAGCTTAAACCAAAACATGCTGGCGTGCATAATATGCTATCCACCGCGAATATGTTGCTTTTTGGTGAGTTCTCGGAATGTCCTGGGATTTCGATGATTAAAAATGTTTTGGAAGAAAAATTCATCAAAACATCGTTCAAACAGAGAGAAATGACAGATCAAATTTAGAGATGATCGTGAAGTCCAAGGAGATTTGATCGATTGTTTAAAGACAAAAATTTGAATTGTTGACACATTGTGAAAAAATTAATACCTACGAGATCGTAAAATATCTCTTCAACCTGGAGAATGCATAGCTTTGTGCGATTTTTCTGAAAACTTTTTCCAGATTACCTTGTTGAAATCAATTGTTCAGTGACAACTTAATTATTGTTTCAGACTGCTTGTTACACTACGACACAGTTTCTGTGGATCTTTTCCAGCGACACCTAATCCACTTTTTGGAACAAAGAATTGACAATTTCCGCCATAGTGGGTATTTTTCTGACGGATCTTCTGCACAATATAAAAACAAGAAAATTTTCTTTCATTTCATCACGAGGACTTTGGAATAAATGCGGAGTGACACTTTTTTGTATCTCAAGAAAAATATGCGTATTGGATTTGGCGGGACTCTTAAAAGACTTGCTGCTCGTGCAAGCCTGCAGAGGCCCAGTTCAGATCAGATCACTTCTCACAGAGAACTATTTTCTTGGGCGAAGTAGAAAGTGAAAAATGTAAATCTTGCTTACTCAACTAATGAACAGTATGAACAAGAAGCTAGGGACTTGGAAGAAAGATTTTCAAGAGCGCTGCCCATATTAGGCACACGTAAATTTCATTGTCTCCCTCGGGAAAAAGGTGTCGTACTGGCAAAGATTCTCAAGTAGTTAAGACTCATAGAATCACATCTTGTGTTCTGAACTTCACAAATAAGAGAATTCAAATGGTAAGTACCAATTGTTTAATTAAATTTCCTTTCCGAAAATGCTTGCTGTTATTATCATTTCTTAGACAACTTTACATTTTGCCTCCTTTTTATTAGTAACAAATAGCTTATTCCACCTTATATTGTGTATGTTAGTGGACCGTTTAGCCACATTCATGTGATTTCAATGTAGTACATTAGACTTTGATCATTGGAAGTAGCAAGGAGTAGGGGTTCAAGATTTCCGATACGTTCATGTGACGCATGTCTTGTTCCAATAATTTGTAATTCCTGATCCCATTCTCATCCCAAATCCAAACTTATTCACTTTTTATATGAATAGAACTACAAAATATATTTTAAGTAATTTTTAAAATATGTATTAGTTAATTTTGAAACCTGCTAAAAATATATTTCTGCTTCAAAATGCGTTGAAAAGCCTCATTTATAAGCTTTAAAATGATATATGAACATTTTTTAATGTTTTAAAATGACTGAGATAATAGAGTTTTTTGTTTAGAAATGCGCACAACTATTTCGTGATTCTTTCCAACTTCAAATCATTATAAATGGGAAACTATATTTTCTAGAGTCTTCATAAGCGGTAATTTTATATATTTTAAGAGGTACTTCAGGAACATTAAGTTTGAAAAAAATCTGAAACTGTCAGGCTTGGGACCCTTGTTGATTTGATGTAGAATGACCCGATCGCTCGATAGCTCACTATTGAGAAATTCGCTGCTATCACTACCTCATTTCTTAGCGCCCCTAGTTGCTCAAACTTAATTGACGCAATAAAGTTTAGAGCGGTTGATGGTATTTCGGATGATGATTCCGGCGGATTTAAATAAACGTAAATAAACAAAAGCTCATTTCAAATATTTGAAATAGATTTCCCGTTAAAATTGTACGCTTTATCATGTCATACCCAATAGGCAAGGTTAGATATGAAGCTCCAAGAATTCAATAAAGTCCCGAAAACATCGGCCTGAACAAAGACCTGAAAAGTATCGGGCAATCGTGAACAATTGAAAAAGACTTGAGAATATGCGCGTAAACGCATTTCTTACACAGCCAAACGCCAGAAGGTGTTCGAAGATACAGGACTTGATCTGTACTGTTACCAAGAAAAAAAAAGAAGCGAAGTGTTAAAGTACTTATTTGTGTTTATCCTGACTCGAGTGACACGTGTTGAAACACAGCATGGGCATAGGACCTAGAAATGTATGCCGACATTTTATAGGTTTGTTGGTTGGTTAGTGATTCCGGGCGCATCAACAGTTTAGGTCATTGCTCCCGTAAGTGTAGTGCATTTTCCTCTGGAGATGGCGGTGATCTTCCCCCGCTGGATGGCGAGATCCGAAGCCGACCTACCGTCGGCTTGCGGGGTTTCCTCCTAACCAGGACTCTCCCACCAGCGGGGCACCGCCCCAGCCGGCACAAGCTCTAAGCTCCCGACCGGTCTCCCGGAATATGTGGTAGTGTAGTGCAAACATTTTATAGATAAATTCGAAAAACTAAGAGATTAATGTTAACATGTTACACGAAATTTTCAATGCATATACAGTATAATATTTTTGGTAATGAAGAAGATGTTGAATAAGGTTGGATGCCACTAGTTCAAATATAAAAAGCACGTCCTCAATTGGAGATGCCTAGGAAAAACAAACATGCGTTGTATAGGGACGCACGTGAAAAAAATGAACAAAATGAAATGGGATGGACTAGGGATATTACATTTATGCTAACCATGTAAACATGACCGAAAAAAACTTTAGAAAGTCGCTTCCCCTTTTGTTGAAGTAACTAATTTCGTACTCTCTCTACCCCCTAAAATGAATGATTTCGTAACTCGTAGTTTGAAAACAAATATTGTGATCCTGTATTATTTAAAACTATCAAATAATACAGAAAATGCAACATTCATATGTATAATCAAAACATGCAAATCACGGATGGAGAAACCGCAAGCCCTGAAGGCAAAAGGAAACTAGAAATAGTTTCGTTGCTTCAGTACAAATATGTGAATGTTAAAAAGCCAGTTTTTTGTTGTTTTTTGGGAGCATAGTATAAATAAACAGTAATAACAATATATATTTCGCTCTCTTTGTAAGAAAAATGATTTTGCGACCGAAAAGGAGTTAACATTATTAACATATCTGTAACGTAACATTATTGTTATATCCCATATTAAAATAAAAATACTATGGCTAGTAATGGGTCTCAATGTTGATTTTTTAGGTCTTGTTTCTTCTAATTTAAGCGCATAAATAAAAAAATGTATAATATCAGTGTAGTTATTTTCTGTGACTTACCTTTAACTACTGATTTCCAATATCACTGTACTGCATACAATTTTCTCGAGAAGTAGAAGTCGCATCTAAAATGTTTTTTAAAGAAATATTGTTTGGTATCACTTTCAGAGCAGAAAATTAATTTTTTTTCCTGACTGTAAGCAAAAATCAGCATTGGATAATGATAGAGCGAATTAAATTTCAAGGGGTCCCACATGAAGACCTCGGCGAATGTCCATCGAAGTAACGGCACCTTCGCAAGGGTTAATACGGCCGTGACAAGGCTGTTTCAATAGTCATATTTGCATTGTTCATCTTAAAAAACCGTCTAAGGTAGCCTCCAGGGCACCAATTGATGGCACTGCAATGCCTCTGACCGGGAGGTTTTAGGCTTTGACTCCCGACGGTGACAGTATTTTCGACACTAGCTTTATAGCTAGGTCGAATTCAGTTGCTGTCTGGAGGAGAATTCTAGCTGCCGGCTGCTCTGATCAGGGTTTCTCAGATCAATACCAGGCGAATGCCGGAGCAGTAAACTTAATAAACGGGTCACGGATCGTGCGCGATTCCCCTCTCTTGTCCTATCATCCTATCCCCTTACACACGTATATGCACTACACTACCACACTTGACGGGAGCTTCGGCATTCCACGGACAACTGCCGATCAGAGCAGCAGGCAGCTAGAACTCTCGTCCAGACAGTTACTGAATTCGACCTACCTAGTGTCGAAATTCCTGCCATCTTTGGGACTAGGATCTCCCGATCCGAGGCACTGCAGTGACATCAGTTGATGCACTGAGCCACCGCTCCCGGCCCCCCCTCATATTTTAAAACTGCGCACGCATAGGCAGAGAGCTATAAGATAGTAGAGATCCACAGTACCTTGCACACGTGTAGGTTCCTTGATAGAGGCAACTATCCTTCACAATTTTTGTAAACTGAAGTCGCGAGTCACTACTGTCGTGCATGAGGCAGCACTTTGGCACAGTCTGATTTATACCGCTTGTCCTTAGCCGATACGCACCTTCGGACCAATTGCGTTATGTACAAGTACTGTCCAGCAAGAGACATTGATCTGTTCCAGTATAAAATACGTGAAATAAGTTTTAATTCAGCACCCATGTGCAGTTCCAGAACAGTGCTTATTCCCTTCCGAGTGAAATTGTCGTACTAGTTGTCGGATTTGGAGCCTCTTTGTCCAAGAATTACGAATGTGCAGAAAGCGTTATCTTTTCACTGAAGACCGAACTCATAGCATTGGACTCGGTCAAATCCCTTTCCCATCTTCCTTTCCTCTTTCTTCTTCTCCTTCATCTCGGTGTCAAAGCTGACGTATGAAAATTGCAGTGATCGCTGCAACACAAAAGCGTATAATACGTAAATGTCGAGCGGGTTGCATAATAAACCAACAGGCGGCAGCGATTCGCAGGGCCGAATAATCTAACTTTCGCATACTAGAATGTATGTATTAATGTAGTATAAACAGAGTATTGTAACGCAGCAAAAACGGCGATTTTTCTGCAAAAACTCGCATTGTTGTAGTAGTATCGAAAAAGTAAATAAATCTTGTTCCATAATGTAGTAAATTACTTCCTCTTCAACGTTATGTAGTCAGAATCCATGTTTGGGGGGTCTTTGATACCGATAAATCGATTGACGGCAGAAATTCACTTGTGGATCTGTGAACAACGCTCGCAGCTAAACCGTAAGCAGAATTTTCACCATAATTGATGTTCTGCGTTAGATCTGACTGATGTCACGGTCTCTTGAGTTTGAAACGGATACTTTGATTTTTGAGGCTACTATACATAAGGTCTCATCTCCTTAAAAATGTTCTAAAAAGTGTCTCCTTATTTTAAAAAGAAATCCTCTCATAGAGCAAAAGACGGATAAAGAAATGGTGTTAGTAGAATTTTCGTTGCACTTCCTGAATTTTCGAAAATCGCAAAAATTCATAAGTTTTTCAGCGTTTTCAACTACAATAATGAAGATAGAAATTTTTCCGTAACGAAATTTGTTCATCAAAAATAGATACTTAAATAACATCACGTTCAATTTTTCGAAACTATGAACAGTTTTGTGTAATTTTGCGTGAAATATGTAATTTTTAAACAATCATTTTCTCAAATACGGATGTATTTTTTCCTTGTATGTAACAAAGAACGGCGAAGAAAGTGGCGTTAGTGTCATTTTTGGCGCATTCTCATTTTTGTTATTTATTGTTTTCAAAAACATAATCATCTTCTTCTTCGTAGATATGTCGTTAAGATTTTAAAATCGTAATTATAAAATCGTCTCGTTCCGTACGCATTACAAGTATAGAAGAAAAACTGTACCATCATAGGAGGCAGTACTCAAAATTTGTATTTCTCTCCCCTTTGCGTGAAGGCAGTTACGCGCGTAGTCTTATATTCATTGTTTGACACAATCCCCAAATGCATTTAGTATATTTATCTCTGAGCGCCTCGGAATTACTTAATTAGGAGAATCCTCCCAACACCCCCATCAGAACAATAGTGCAATTTGCTCACCCAACAAATGTGTCATCCCCGCTTCATTTCCTATAACTTATCTCATATTCTTTCTCCGTGTTCCATATCACCAGCAGCTCAACCCCCATCTTCTATCCACTTCCATTCCACGACCCGAAGAATACGCCACCACCCTCTCCGGCATTCTGCTACCCGTAACCAACTGTCGATTCATGCTCCTCCGCCATTACTATTACAACCCCTATCAACCAATTCAGCCTTCACGTCTTCCATTTCCACAACCGTCTTCGCCGCCACCCGCTCTCACATTCCCACAACCTCCCAATGCCAGCACACCCACCCCTCAATGGGGCCGCCTCCGCGCCCTCCGATTCAACCCTCATCTCTACCCAGTCCCGCATCCGCCTTCGCACTCGTACCCAGTGTGCGGTGCCGCTGTCGGGGCACCTCCGCACGCACCTCGTGCCTCGCCGCCCCCGCCGCCCTCGGCGGGTCGGCGACCGAACGCGTGCGCTCGCTTGCGCGCGCTTATCCGGCACATCGCGCGCGCGGCGCGGCGGCGAGCGTCCCCGCGCGTATGAATATGCAAGCGCCCGCCCCGCCCCCTCCCCCGCCCCCGCCCCGCCCCGCCCCGCCCCACCGCCCGGTGGCGGCGTAGTTTTTCCGCGGACCGTGACCTCGCCGGAGCTCGCCCGCCGCCGCCGCCGGGATTTTTTGCGCGTGCCGCGGGTCGGACGCCGCCGCCCTGCCCCTCCCCCCGCCGCCGCCACCGCCGTTCTCGCTTTGTCCGGGCCATGCATATGCAGAGCGGGGCACCGCCGGCGGCGCGGAACTCCGACAGCCAGCGCGGGCGGCGACGGGGGCGGGGCGGGGGCGGTGGGCGGCCGACGGGGTGGCTGATCAAAGGCCAGCCCCGCTCCGGATCGGCAGTTGGGCTCGGGAACGGTTTGTGGGTTCTCGTGGCATGTTGCTTTGTGATGTCGCTATGCCCTTGTCCAGAGCACTCGTTAAGCACTGTTTGATTCGATCGACGTGTTCGCAGAATGCGTTAAGTACTCTTTAAAGCGGTCGGTGGAGTGTTGCCAAGCGTGTTCCAGAGTGCTTGCCTCACATGTAAGGTGCGCGTCGTGGTTGGAGACTACTTGTCACGGGATTAGCTATTAGAACTTTCAATTATCCTCTGCCCTGAAATGGATTGGCTGGTGGAATATAAAAGTCATTTGGTCGTTTATATATCTCGAAATTATTGTGTATACCAATCAGTACTAGCTAATAATACCTTTGAACGCCTAATGTTCACGATTACTCATGAACAAATTTACAACGTTCAGTCATCTCAGCCGCTTGGCCTTGATGGCAGTGGGAGATTACAGATACCACTGACGTGCCTGCCCTTCTTGCTTATTCAAGAACGTTTTACAATACTCTTTCATCGTATTTCTCTTTTCTTTGACTCACCAGTGACTAAATTGCAGAAGTGATGAAGATAACATTCTGAGCGCGCCTACAAATGTTCATTTCAACTACGTAGTACTATAATTGCTGTGACGCTCTTGCAAACTAGATATTTCTCTGTCTGCGCGCATGAATTTAATGTTCGTCATCACTACGTATGTCTTGAACCATTCTCCCTTTCACTTCGCGTTCTCAAACCTCGTGAGAAGAAACTGAAATCGTATAAAACAAAGGTAGATGTTTTCCTTTTTGTTTTCAGTTTATATAATTTATTATGTGGGAGTTTATTGGCAAGAAACTTCATAAACTATATGTTTTGTTCTGTCTGTTATCTATTTTTCTAACTCACATCTCACTTGTTAAAGTATATTTCTCACAACACAGGAAAACTACGCATTAAACCTCTTAGCTATTTATCCAAGTAACGTGTGAGTTGTGAATGATGTCTATGTTCTCAGATACTATACACACATACAGTATGTCACGCGCGCTATTTAATGGATAGACAACTACTCAATTTACTGAAAGGTATTTGTGATCAAAAAGACTAGGGATTCGATTCTGGAATACACTAATGAATGAAAGTGCTAATCCGAAGCAAAAATGGTTTCACGTCATGCGCGCATATAGTACGTTACACTCATTCCCTTTCCCGTACATGAGGCTATTGGAAAATCTCTTTCCTCAAACTATAGCGTACGAAAATATTAGTAAAAAATTTTTGTTGAAAAACTCTATTAAAACAAACCTACATTATATCCTCTGTAGAGCGGTTGTTTGTTAGTGATTCCGGGCGCGTCAACAGCTTAGGTCATTAGTCCCGTAAGTGTAGTGCATGTTTTTCCTCCGGAGGTAGCTGTTATCTTCCCCCTCCTGGATGGCGAGTTCCCGTGCTGACCTATCGTCGGCTAGCGGGGTTTCCTCTCAACCCCACCACCTCTCCCCACCAGCGGGGCACCGCCCTAGCCGGAACAAGCTCTAAGCTCCCGACTGGTCTCCCGGCATATGTGGTAGTGTAGTGCATGTTAGTGTAAGTGTGTGTGTAAGGGGTGAGGATAGGACAAGGAAGGGGAAGGGAAGATCGCGCGCGGTCCATGGTCTGTTTGTTAGGGTACTGCTCTGGCATTCGCCTGGTGTTGTTCCGAGAAATCACGGAAAAGTACCGATCAGAGAATCTGATCGCTTGAATGTTAACTTCAGACAGCGGTTGGACTCGACCTAGCTAGTGTTGAAAATCCTTCCACCGTCGGGAATTGAATCCCAGGACCTCCCGGTCAGAGGCACTGCAGTGACATCAGTTGATGCACTAAACCACCTCTCCTGGTATCTTCTGTATATAATACGCTAACGGTGCATAACGTTTTTTGTCAATTTGTAAGAAACCTCTGACAAAACCCTGTAAGTGTGCTACTACTGGATAGGGAAATACTTCCCTGTTCTTTGCGAAAAAAGTGAAGTTTGTACATTATGACTTATAAACTGCTGTCGCAACACTTCTTATAATTGCGCATTGTCCGGAAACGATCCGTCCAGAGCCCATAAAACCAGGCCTTTTTGTTCCGAAGAGACACAATTTTTGTGGGGGCAAGTGAATTCTGGGGTGACACGAGTTTCCAAGGACAGGTGTACATTAGTTTCCTTAAGTACTTTTCTACAAAACTATTCTGAGATTGTTTTGAACTTTCTGCTACCTTTTTTCGTAGCTGTGGTTCCTTTGGTGGGCTTCACTCCATATTACGGAAGGTCGGAAAGGGGCAGAAACCCGAAATCTACATAAAATTAATTTGATGGAAAAAAATACAGATGATCTTTCTCGATAAAATTAAATGGACTGTGATTTTTTGAGCAATTTGCTCTCAACGCTTAGTAATTCGTGAATGGTTACTCTCGCACAGTATCGGGCCACCAATGCTGTAACGCACAGTTTAGGGACTGACCGTTCGAAGTTGCTCTACTATTAAACAGTACCGGCTGGTGGTCCCCAAAGTTGGGGGTTGCAGCTGCATCGAACGACGGAAATGTAACTTAAACAAATGGAGTATCTAATGTTCTGCTGTACTGGAAGTTCTCACTAATGCTAACTACAAGCCGTTTTTTATGTGGCACATAGCGAATGTTTTCCAAAACCTTCATGTTTATTCTGTATTTCTATTATGTGATTGAAATTCTTTAAACGTAACTAAAGAAAAGATTCCTTATGCTTTCAAACCAGACTTCGTCAGTATCGTCACGTTCAAATAATATACCGAAAAAAACAAACAGATCAGCCTTCGAATCACGCCCACATTACCATCTGCATTTACTATAAAATGCACATGCGAATTTTTGATTAAATGAAATTTTTTCGGAGTTTACGTTTTGAATACAATTTTGAGAACTGGGAATAGGGCTTTGAGGAATCTTAATGAGTAGTTTTTCTTCCGTTGGGATGAACCATAAGGAATTTTATTAAATTGTACACTGAATTCGTTTCCTATCACCGATATTTAACACTCCTAATCTTCACTAAACTAAGGATAAAAATCGGATTCTTATTCCGTTGTTATTTCGTAGTTCTTCAAAAAAGATATTCTTATTTCGTTGAGAAAGAAATTGGTCGGAACCAGCTCATAAGCAGCAGTACAACACAATTACATCAGTAAAAAAACACAAAAATAATTGTGGTTCGAATTCTTATACTTACTCGTATGCGTAATGGCGCAAAATCACATATACACTGTAAGAACTGCACGCGATACACCCGGAGATCCAACAGAAAAATTCGCCGTTTTTTCACGCAACATTACAATACTTTCTGTACACGGCGTTAGCAGTAGCGAGAAAGTAAAACTTCTTCCAAGGCGGACAAGCTTTGCACCCAAAAAGCTGCACTCTTCAAATGCACATTTTGGTTAAACACATCTTATTTAATACAAAATAAATTCACCACACATCCTAAAAATATAGTCAAAAATTGACTGAATTCTATTCCTTTAATAATGCGCGTAGTTTGTAGTGATATTTTGACGAAGACAGAAAAATGGTATTCCCATCCCAGTCCCTCCAAGCCGGTGAGTTCCAACGCTTTGCAGTGTAAGCCTTTGGCGCTTTCTGTGCTTTGTTGTGGTACTAAAACGCACAGGGAATGGACGAGTGCGCGCAATGTGGGCGCGTAAGGAAGCGCGTTAGGTCGGATGGCTCGTTCTTCACAATGTTAAACGTCCATAACCATGACGTCACACATCTGTGCGCTGCCTGGCTGGCAACTAGATGCAAAGGAGAGCGGTTAACGTGTGGTCTTTGATTTCAAAGTAATTTCGTACATTGCTATTGCAGCAATACCTCGATTATTGAATGACATTAAATCGAATAGACATATTCCTAACGGGTGATAAGTATCTGGGAGGTCCTAGGCACGAGCCACCACTCCTGCGAAGTAATCTTTACTTTTAAAACAATTATTGAAAAAGTGCGAAATTTTCGCACGGATCCAGCTAGTTAGATTTTTATGTAAATGTCCAACACTATTTCGCCTCCCGCTTTACCACCCTGTTTAGCTCGTGATTCCGGCAGATTGATCACGCTGTCCGCGTCTTCACCCCCCAAGAGAAATGAAGGAAGTGACCTGCACTTGGCTCGTCGGCACGCGCCCTCTCTTCGATGGGCAGGCGGATAGGTAACGGGGCCGGCGCGGGCGGGCGTGCGCCCAGTGTGTGACCGGGGGCGTGACGGTGCGTCACGGGAGGTGGAAGGGCGAGCGAGCAGGAAACGCAATGCGGAGGGGGGGGGGCAGGCGCGGTAGCGGAAGCGTAGTGGCAGGTGCGGGCGGACGCTCGGCAATTACGGGCAGTCAGCGCTGCCGCCCCGAGCCGCCTTAGCCAATGGGCTCCGACTCTTCGTCTTTCGTTTCACGCGGCGAGCTCATTCCTCGTGCGCAGCTGAGATTTCTCGTAAAGTGCAGCTATCTATTTTTCAGATGAAACCGCAGAATAACAAAAAATATGGAAGGGTTTTATGGCCAATGGTAACCCCCATTACATATCTCCAAAGGAAAGGATAAATTCCCTCCCACTCTCAGAAATCATAATCTAAACGCTCTACAAACATGTTGACAGAACTGCGCAAGGTATATAGAAAGCAGCAAGAAGTGGAGGAGCGAAATGAAATATCTGGATTTACAATAACTTTGCTTTTCCTCTGTTTAACAAACTCGAGATGCTACAACAGCATGTACTTCCTCGCATGTTGTTTCTATGAGCAGTAAACTTCTAGGGTGTAGTTACTTCATCGAACATGTGTATAGTCAGAATCCAGGTTTGGTCCTTGATCCCGAAAAATTGGATTACGGCAAAACGTCTGTTCGGACGGCTGTCTGTCCGTGTGCAAATAATGCTAGCGGCTAAACCGTAAGTGGGATTTTCACCAAAGTTGATATGATCTGAAAAATATCACGATCTTTTGAATTTGAACTCGATATCATGATTTTTGGGGGTACTTTACATAAAGCCCCAACATATTCAAAATTTTCTCGAAAGTGACTCCAAATTTTTTCTTTAAATTTCTTCCTCGTATAGAACAAAAGACTTAAACAAATGGCATAGGTCGCATTTTTGTTGAATTCTCTGCATTATCTAAAATTGCAAAACTTCAAAAAATTTTTTAAAAAATCTTGAAATAACAATGAACAATTTTTCAAAGTATACGAAGTTTTTGCCTGAAGCACAGGCAATTTTTAAACAATTCAAGCAATTAATTTCTAAAAAATGGCTCTATTTAATTTCTTTAGGCGCATTTCGATTCGCGATTGAATTTAATTTAATAGACGCGATTTCTTGTTTGTCAAAACCATTTCGTTCTGTCGCTGTAGGTTTTCCTTCGTTGTTTGCTTACGTCTTCATTTCGTTGGTTATCTTAGGTTTGCTGGCAAATTACTGTTGATCGATGGAGTGTGTTACGCCTTTCTTCTGTTGTTGATTCAGCATTGAATATGTAGGCGTTCCCAGGCATACAAGACATTAATAATGTAATATTTAATTACCAGTTGAATGTGGCGTTGCCGACGCTGAAAATTGTCATGCATAATTTTGTTCAAATAAGTTCTTACAGCCTCTGACATTGGATATACCAATGAATCGTAATAGTTGATAATGGTACAGTGCCGTTCAAAAATTCCCAATACCCAATGACCTTGCACGTTACCTTCATCAGGGATGCGAACTGGTATTATTGCAATTTAAAAATTGTAATCGTCGTAAAAAATACTTGCAGTTATGGATGCTGCGAATAATTAGCATATAGTACAGCTAAATTTTGTAAGATTTTTTGCTAATATGCACAAAAATGCACATAGAAGTTCACCTGTAAGTTGTTCTTCAGCGTCAATCTCTAATCCTAATATAAGATCATTCTCAATTGGTTTCGAAAATTCTATCACAAAATCTACTATTTCATCCGATTCTTCCCCGTATTTGCACGCTTAAGAACGTAAATGTGCAAAGTCGAATACGCATGAGTTTCCGTTCTCTAACATTACTTACAGTTCTGCTTTTCTCTGTATTCACTTGACTTTCTTCAAGTTTAATAAGTTCCAAGGTAAAACTGTACGTAGGCGTTTGCAAATTTATTATTAAAAATACGGTAATACGGACGAAACACTTCACTTCTTATGTTCAAAACAGCATCACTATTGACAGTTCTGCCTTTCGCAGGTTTCAGAACATTTAGTGTTGCCGTACTTGTAGTAGATAATTATGCCATAATGGAGCGAAAAGTGCCTCTAGGTACTGAGGTTTAATCAACGCCACCTACATAGATCTATTGAAGTGGCGTTGGTTTAATTCTTCGTCTACCCTTTAAGATCGCAGTGCTAAAACATGCAAAAGCACGATTTTGGATATTTCTTCGAATGTTCTAACCGGATCCGAAATAAAATTACCAATTCCCCACCAGGAGATCGAGACGTGTCGTATGACACATCACGTGTCTCGATTGATGCACGGGAAGTGGTCTAACCGTGAGTGATGGAGCCGCGCGCGCGCACACTCGCAGTCACTCATATACTATATAAGGATGTTCCTTGGGGGCATAGGGTTTTGGATATAGATGGAAATACACGGAGCCGAAATATGCAGGTTCGAGTTTCTCGTAAGGCATGGGCGCTGTCAGCTATGCGATTGAGGCGTGGCACGCTTTTCATACTACCTCGTACCCCCGCAGGGGGGATCACAATGGTGTAGTTTGTCGTGGTCTCTGGTGGAGTGTCGTAGACGACCACCCGGACCCTGAGTCTCGCGGCGCCGCTCACGTCGTTAGCTTGAAGGTGCAGGCCATGAAAAGACGATGCTAAGCTCCTTGAAGTCGGGTTCGCTCGGCTACCTACCAGTTGGACCTATGACACGTCGACCTTTGGGTAAGATTGGGCGAAGGAAGGATTTTCGGAGTACTCTCGATTCTACTTTAAAGTCCGGCGGGAAATCCAGAAACCACCCGTCAGGTTGCTCAGGTTTCGGCGTTATTCACGTCGATAGCTGGCGCTAAGCATTGGGGAGACGGGATGGGGGCTCCGAGCCGCCTGGACCGTAGTTCAGGTGGCTGCCAATTGGGCTCTAGGATTCGTCGTGGCAGTAGCCCGATACTCTGGGCAATGAGGAGGGAACTTGTTCCCGGCGCATGGGAGTGGCGTATTGTTTTGACTTCGGTACTAGCCTGGATAGCTAGTAGCTCTGAGCTGGCAGGGTGGCCTGACCCAGGCTTTGTATAGGGAGGTTACCGTGAGGGTCAACTGCGTTCTGGCGGGACCCAGATACCAGCCCAAAGGCGTTCTTGTGCGCCTGCGGGGGGTGAGGATAAGAGGCTAGCACCTGGGTGCCCACTCCGGGGTTGACACCCCCTGGTAAAGATTGGCGCACGGTAGACATACCTCGTACCCCATTTGCGACACCATTGCACCAATAACCATTAATCTCAAATCATTCACATTACATTTTATTTCCTATTGATTGATTTAATCTGGGTTTAACCCTACAGTGGTAACATGTAAGAAAGTTTTATCAGTGGTAACGTTGGGTCTGAGAGACCCATTCAAACATGTCTTCTCAATTGTTCATAGAAATGAATTTTTATTCTTTCTTAGCAAATAAATTTATTCTAGAAGAAAAATCAATCAAATTACAAGTGGTCTTCAGACAAAATCAAGACACAACATATCTTTGTTTGCTCTTTTATTGCGAACTGCGGCACCTATGGTAAACGCGTAGTAATAACTAAGCTACGACGCGTGCGAATATTTATTTTACCAACTGCTTTTCTCCATATAGTTGTATTGTTTTTCATAAGACGTGTGAGCTGTAATTGGTATCAATATTCAATGTTTCATATTTTACCTTCTGGCTCACTATCAATATTATGCTCACTGTATAAATAGAAATCTCGTTATGCATCTTGATGTCCACTGGATGCATATAGTACTTCCTCTAACATCCATCTTATTCGCTCAGTTCTAGTTTCATATTCTTCATCCATTTCAATCATATGTAACACACAAGCAATCTACAAAACTATCACTGACACACTGTACGGAAACTAAGTGCTAACAAACCGTCTCGTCATTGTAGCACGAAGCATATGAGAAGTAACGATGGGTCAGTCAAACCCAACAGTTTCCTTACGTCACAATTTCTCTTTCAATGATAATGAAATATAATACTGATTATAATTCTAAAGAAAATCTTTGTTTTTTTAATTTGTTGCGCCTACATATTGACACAACGCGTCTCTAAGCCCCTTAAGGGGCGTTGAGTGCTTTGCGCTGGGGAGTAATCCTCCATTACCATTTTAAGTCATTTGACGTCAGGTCGCAGTCACTTGTTAAGAGGACCGCCAGGTAGCATCTCCGCGTACGCGCCTCCTGCTATGCGCTCCTGCGTCACTACCCAGAGGCCAGAATTGGGAAGGAATAAGGATAGGGGTGGGGTTTAGGACACTTCACAGGGGTTGGATAGCCCTTGTGAAGCAGCCAAACTCGTTTTGTTGGAAAATATTTCACATGATATTCGAGGGGAATCGAACCCGGATCTCAGTGGTGAAAGGCTAGCAACTTCGCTATGTGGCACGAGCGAAGCAATCGTTATTTTGGAAGGTAGACGAAAATTCAATTAAGTGATGAGTTTCCGTTTCAAGATAGGTTGAAATAAATTTTACACTGGGTCTGGTAGACGCAACGTTACTTCTGCGAAGTTAAGGGACTTTTAACTGCTGAAGAGAGTGATGGAGAAATGGTGGAATGAGTGGAAGGGGGCGAGGGCCTCCGGCCGCGGACCCTGCCGGACGGCCCAGCGCGGAGCGGCCGTGCCCACCGAGCGCGGTGTCCGTGGGCTGCGGCTCCGCAGCGGCGCGGAAGCCCTTCTAGGAGCCCCCCCCCCCCCCGGTGGGCGTGGGAAGCTGGAACGGAGGGCGCTTCTCGAATGTTCAGGAGCGTTACGCGCGCGGAAAGGCGGCTACACACATTCGTTATTCGGCGAACACCGAGCAACCGCTCGCCAAATACCTAGTCGTGTGAAAGAGTTGCTTGCTATTTGCGTAGTAACGGACTTGATTGATTGATTTTTTCGTGTTTCCGGGCGCGTCAACTGCTTCGGTCATTAGTCCCGTTATTGTAGTGCATGTTTTTTTCTCGGGAGATGGCGGTGATCTTCCCCTGCTGGATGGCGAGATCCGGCACCGACCTACCGTCGGCTAGTGAGGATTGCCCCTAACCAGAACTCTCCCACCAGCGGGGCACCGCCCCAGCCGGGACAAGCTCTAGGCTCCCGGCCGGACTCCCGGAATATGTGGTAGTGTAGTGCATGTTAGTGTAAGTGTGTGTGTGTGTAAGGGGAGAGGATAGGACAAGGAAGAAGAAGGATAGATGGAAGGATCCGTGGCCCGTTTGTTAGTGTACTGCTCCGGCATTCGCCTGGTGTTGATCGGTGAAACCACGGAAAACTACCGATCAGAGCAGCCGGCCGCTAGAATTCTCCTCTAGACAGCAACTGAATTCGACCTAGCTGAAAAGCTAGTGTCGAAAATCCTGCCGCCGTCAGGACTCGAACCTAGGACCTCCCGGTTAGAAGCGCTGCAGTGACATCAGTTGATGCACTGAGCTACCGCTACCGGTACGGACATTCGGTATTCGCCCTACCCACCACGTGTCAGTCTTTTGGACACATCAAAGGGAGCGAACATTCGCCGAACACGTCAGCTGCTCGGGATTGGAAAAGCACTAGCTCGCTGCTCGGTGAATGCCGAATGTGCGGAGCCGTCTTAAGAAGAGGTGGCGTCATCGGCAGGGGCAGATTTTGATGACTTAAAATAGGGTTATCCAACTGGTGGCCCGCGGTGCCATTTATTGTGGCCCACGAAAGATTATTAGTCAAAAGTGAAAGATCCGTGCAACCATGTCGGGCGAGAACGTTGTGCATCTAACGCATGCGACCTGCCAGGGTCTACATCCCCTTTAATGTAAGAATGTTTGTGAAGTTTAGATATTAGTATAATTTTTTAGTAAGTTCACAAATTCAAAATCATCCCTATGTGTTTCACTGCTTTATGCATGGTACGGCCACATATAACGCATGGTTCCATCCCCCTCCCCGGATTGTTCTAGAGCAGCTGGACAAAATACCGAGTCCAACATTACGGGGAAGTCAGATATGGATCGCCCGAGTAATGAAAATATGGCCTGCACCATATTAAAGGTTTAGTTGTGGCCCTTGAGGCCTTGCAAGGTGGACACCCCTGAATTAAGACATGACCAAAAATCAATAAAATCAATAAATGCTCTTAAAATGTTTCAAAAATGCGCTAAAAGCAAAGAAAAATGACGTAAAATTTTGTATCAAAACCAGTTCAGATGAACAACTCAATGTGTTGGATATGTTACTGATGTTATCGAGGCTTCTTCCTTTCGTTTAAGTGAACTCAGCTTGAAAACCTTTGGTTTGAACTATTATTTATCAGGAAATCGCTTTTTGGCTATCGCGAAATCGGCCGAACCGACAATGACGCTGATAGGTGTCACAGCAACTTACTTACACATTACGAGTACATACTCACAACGGCTGACATTACAACTGAGCGAAGAAATCAAATAGGCTACTCCGGAATTCTGTAGAGAACATTTTCTTCATCTTGTAAATATTATTTGAAGCTATTACCATTAAAATGTAATTAAAATCGATGAAATCGGCGAAAAATGCTTTAAAAATGACAGGAAAAGGTAAACAACAATTTATTAGTCGAAATCGACGAAAAATGCAAAAATAGTCTTATAAAAATTGGTGATTTTCTTTTGTCATAACATAAAATTAATGACTGTACTAAAAAGCATTGTTCTAAAGTGAAAAAAGAACATTTCATTAAAATCCGCTCCCTAGCCATCGGACTTTCTGGTCTAGACACCGGCCGGAGTGCGTCCACTGGCTCTCGTTGGGCGGTCTCGTTAGTGATTTGTAATTGTGGAGAAGTCCCACACATTAACATAGGCACATTGTTCCTTCGTTTTAGTTCCTCGGGAATATAAATTATACGTCTGGTTATTGGTATTTAGCATATAATTCATGAAGTAACCTCTTGACGCAAGTGTTGTTCGCTCAAATTCCAAGAATATGTATATCCGTGTATATTCAAGGTCGTGGTAATATCTCATTTGATTAAGTAATTTGTTTCCTGATGACGCGATTTAATAAATTACTTCTTTGGCGGTTGTTGAACTTCAGTTTTAGGATTTCGTGAATATTTCATTCTTTAAAATTATAGGGACAAACATTGTGTAAAAACTTTTCCCACCCCCTCTCTATCACATGTGGAAATAAGCATTAAGCGTGAGTCATCGGTATTAAATTACGAACTTAGAAGCTATTGCATGGTTTTTAATATATCTTCGAATAAGAAATAGTGGAGATGAACAAATCATATCTATCCCTGCCCTTGAAATAAAATGAGGTTTTTGAGTTTCGAATTTAAATTTTCATCTCATGCTTCTGTAACGCGTCTTACCACATGTGGTTCTCCCAATTTAAAAACAACCTTCAGATTTACAGGAAGTAATTCAAGATGTCTCTGAGATTAAATCTTGTGTAGTTCATTTCTTTTTGCATGAACATGATTAATTTTTGAATATCTAAAAAAGCGAACCATTTCATCACATTACGTATTGTTAATGACCAATATTAAATATGTCATAAGAGTTACAGGTACACATAATTTTTGAAGAAATATAGTTAAATGTGACGGATATGAGAAAACTACTGAAACATAGATACGATAAACATATTTCAAACTACTTGAAAAATGGTCTTCTCTGTGATTACATTAACCCGCGAGTGAAAAATCCAACCGGTCGGCTTAGGTGGCTCAGGGCATCAGTTGATGTCACTGCAATCCTTCTGACTGGGAGGTCATAGGGTTCCAATGTCGACGGTGACAGGATTTTCTATATTAACTCTACCGGGAGAGATGACTCAGGGCATCAACTGATGTCAGTCAGTGCAGAGGTCATAGGGTTCCACTGCTGACGGTGGTAGGATTTTCGACGCCAGCTTGATTGATAGGTTGAATTCAGTCTCTGTCTGGAGGAGAATTGTAGCGACCGGCTGTTCTGATCGGTAGTTTTCTGTGTTTTTCTATCAACACCAAGTGAATGCCGGAGCAGTGCCCTGACAAAACGGGCCACGGACCGTGGGCGACCTTTCCTTTCTCTTCATTGTCCTACTTCATCCTTTACTTACTTTACTGTATCACATAGATGATAGATACACACTAGCAAACATGCCGGGAGACCATCCGAAGTTTGGAGCTTGTTGCGGCTGGGGCACTGCGATTATGGGAGATATCTGGAAATGGAGAACCCTGCAAGTAGACGTATAGGTCGGCGCAGAATCTCAGCAAACATCATTAATAAACTGTTTTCTATGGTTTCATAAATACTGAAAATGAAGGGCGAATAATAAGATATGTTTCATTTTTATGTACATTCTTTGTTATAGTTTTTGAGAGAATAAATCGATAATTTTAACCTAATTTCTACCTTTCGTTATGAATTTAAGTCAAAAGAATCTTAGTATTAATTCTTTTTATAGAAATCATTTAAATATCTTATTTTGAGCAAATTTAGTTAAGAAAAATTCTCGCGGTTGTTTGAGAGGATAAAACAAAATTTTATAATTTTTTCTCGTAAATTTAGATTTTGTCATGTATAACTTTCTTTACGATGTAACTTCTCCTCAAACAATGACATAAATCTTATTTACTCGAACACGATTTTGAATACACAAAGTGATATAGTAAGTAATTTACTACATGAATGAACAATATTTATCCACTTTTTCGACCCCAGGATCCCACAACACGAAGTTTTCTGTCGAAAAATAGCCAGTAAACAATACTTTCTCAGTACTACCACCTCATTATAATACTATCTCTTTAATATATACGTAGTAAGGCGAGAAATACGTAGTAAGGACGTAGTAAGGACAGAAAAAAATAAATAATAATTTCAAACTTCTGTCTGTCCGTCCGTCCGTCCGTCCGTCTGTTCTTCTTTCGGTCTGTCCGTGTGCGGTTAACGTTAGCGCCTAAACAGTCAAAACGATTTTCTCCAAATTTATGTTCCCCAATCGATATGAACGAATTCGCGGCTCTGTGAGTTGGAAACAATATGATTTTGAGAGGTACTTTACATGAAGCTTCAAACACATTTTTTAAATTTTCTCAAAAATAGCTTCAAATGTTTTCATTTGACTTTTTCCTTTGATAGCGTAAAGAACGCATAAAAATGCCGCGGGATTAACGTTTGTTGAAATCTCTGAATTTTCAAGAATTGCAAAAGTTCAACTTTTTGGCTTCTTCCTACGACTACTATCTTGAAGACAGGGACTTTTTCCTCATTTAAATCTTTTCTTCAGTGACATGTCTTTATACAAGGTCAGATGAAAGTTTCAGAAAATATGAATAGATTTTGCTTATATTTTGTGTGAAACATAGGCAGTTAAAAAAATGTATCAAAAACAAACTTTTTTCTCGTATGCAGCAAAGGATGGTAAAAAAGTCGTCCTGGTCCCATTCCTGACAAACTCTCCGTATTTTCGAAAATTGCAAAAAACAACAACAAAAGTACATTGTAAAAGTACAATGTCCATAAGTAAACTCTTTTATTAAACGATGTCTATTGTCAAAAATTGGATTCTAAAAAATGTCATGTACAATTTTTTGAAACAAGTAATTTTCGCGTGTTTTCTGATTGATGCTAATGCAATTTATTAAAAAATCAAATGCTCCAATTAAAAAAGCTGTTCTTCTTAAAGTAAAGGATGCGTAAAAAATAGTGCTGGTTTCATTTTTGACGAACTCTGTATTTTTGAAAATTGCAAAAAATTAGCATGGCAAAAGGACAGTATTGATGTTGGAGATTTTCTTCTTCAATAAAATGTGTTCTAAAAAATAGATCTTTTAATAATGTCATATACAATTTCGCGAAAAATGGAAATCACCCCGTTTGTTTCAGGAACAAACAACTGCGAGTTAGGAATTTAGAGGACTGAAATATTTTCGTTGAAACAAATTGTATTTCCTTAAATATTTTCAAGAATACCTTATTATATTTTATCAGGTTAAATAACATTCTTGTTTTCTTAACATCTATTCTTTAAAACTAGATCTTGAGCTAATGTAAATTGATGTCTCTGAAGTTTTGAAAATAACAAATACAAATGTTTAATTTTTTTGTGGGGGAAAGGTTCATTTCTGCTGTGCGGCTGGTGGTGGAGGGGTAATGTGAATGACGTGTCTTCTCAAAGCGCGAAGAAAAAATATTGCTTGTTGGAAACACTTTTGCAGGTGTATAATATTGCGCAGCTGTTACAAATATTGTGAGACATTTTGTTCTTTTTTATCACTAGAAGTGTATCTTGTGAATTATCTTTATGAACATTTTACTAGTAAAAATATACAACTTTCTAACCATATTTTTACTTAACTTAAATATTGCGATTTTTGGGATGAGCCACAGCTGTACACCGGCAAATTGAAGATCACTCAAAACTCGATAGCAATTGATTGATTCAGTCAAAATCAAGAATCTGCCTGAATCATCCTTTCACTGGAATTTGTATATTTGTAGATTGAAAGTATTGTGCACTTGACCGCAAAACTGCTCTAATTTTCAAACATTACACTAGAAAACATCCGGCATTCACCAGCTCAACCAAGTACTGAAATCGTAAAAAAAGTATAATTCGCAGAGTTCCACAATTCAACTGCTTCTCGTTTTTCTGACGCTTTGAAATCCACAGTAAGTGGTGGAAATGCTTCTACCTTGAATCAGTAAATTTACAGAAGCAGAGAATTCCAGATAGCACCACTTGCTCCACTTCGAATGTTAATGTGCATGGGAAAGTACATGCCGCTGCCAGGAACGCGTAGAACCGGCTCTGCCTTGAAAATACTCATGACATGTTCAGAGATCCGGTAAGCTCGAAAAAGACTTGCATTTAACTTCTGTAGTGCCGAGCAAATTCAAGACTCACATTTACGACCGTAAAATACGCATCCGGGCAACCTACTTTCAAATGCCACAAAATAAGTGAACATCAATTGAAGATGTTGGATTCCGTCGAGGTCTTAAATTCTGCTTCACCACTTTCCACGCAGTGTTAGAGAGAACAAGAAAACAATAACGCAATCAAAACGGAATCGTGAATGAATGAATGAATTCTGAAAACGCACTTCGTCTTCATTGTGTCGCGAGACATATTACACCGTTCAAGAGGAGTCGTATTGCAGCTTTACAAAGCACGACTCTGTACACACGCGTCAAGTTACGGGAATCCGAGCGACCTTCTGTCTTTGCTTTCTGGTCGCACGGCACTTGTTTGAAAACAATAGCGCATCGACCTTCATGCACTGGATTGCGTGGTCGGTGGGTAGACGTATCAGCGACATGGATAATCCGCTGCAGCATGCTAAGTGCAACAAGAGCGTGTCACTCTTAAAGACAAGATTGAACTCAAGCAACTGCACATCCTACTTGGCTCGGTACACTTTGTGTCTGGCAGCGTTAAATGTAAATACAAACTCATAAGGTGAAACAGGGTTACAGAAAGGTTTTCCTCAATTTAAAGTAATTACTTCACATTTTAAAATCATGATAATATTATTTGCGTTTTGTATGCGTTATGTTTGTTAAGCTCTCCAGAACTGCATTGTTTCAATGCAGGTAAATGAGTACGTAATTTTATATGATAGCAAAAACCTCGACTAAAAAGATCGTTTTGTAACAAGCAGATTCAAAACAGAGTTAACAAGGCAAAAGAAATAAACATCACGAGGAAACTTGTGGACTTCAAAATAAGCACAAATGCTGTGGTGAAAGTATGTTATCGAAATGTGAAACATCCAAGCTTTGAAAGTAGTCATTGAATCGTGTTGCTTTAATATTCATTTTATAAGGTTTGCACACCGTATTTGAACGAATTTTGCGTGATTCTATTAGGGTAATTATTTCGTAAATCCCTTTATTTTGTATGGTTCGACAGAAGTTCAATAATTATGCGAGGTACAGTAGTATGTGGGGGTATTTCCATAAATTAAAATACAGTGAAACGTGATTAAACCGATCACCAAATAGGTCCAACAAAAAGACAGACGTTAATAGAAGTGACCGCTTAATCAAGTTTATGAGGTTACTACAACAGAGTCAAAATTTTTCAGTATGTTTTCTATGTTAATCGGAAGCTTCGACATTTATTCTACCTTGATTTTCTAGCTGTAAAAATGAGTTCTTTGTTAATAATAATAATAATAATAATAATAATAATAATAATAATAATAATAAACTCACAAATAATATTATTTGGAAGCATTTTTAAGTTTCAAGGAGAGACATTGTACCGTGAGGACGAAGTTGAAATGGTTCCATGGAAATTGGATCGCTGCTTATTGTTGGCGAGTAGCCTGAGCCGTCGAATTAGATGAGAAACGAACAAATACTATAAATATTGTGGAAAATCACAAGGTTGCAAAGGTATTAGCTGCGTTGTGATCCAGGGGCAATGTAGTGGTATTATTTAGGATAATTCATTGTTGTGAAAGGCGCTATTGACCGCTGTGGCTTCGTATTCATCCACGAAAATCACGTTGCTTTGTGAACATTTCTAGGAATAGTGCACGTGTTGGTTAGGAGGCTTGGATCTTGTTCACGATGATACTCCTTGCCGAAAAGCGAGGAATGGTCAGAAGAGCATATTCGCGATTTTAAAGCAATTTCCTGGCCTTGAAATTCCTAGGACGTGAACTCATTTGCGCATTCGTGAGACTACCTCGATCGTCGTTTCGTCTCTGCGAATCCTCCACCGCGAACCCTTCGACAGCTGTGAATTCCGAAATTACGTTCTGGATATTCAGCTGTGAGTTCCGAGATTATCGTTCTAGATACCTATGGAAAACGATTAGCCCCTAATTGTGTCTCTTCCAACGCATTTAGCTGCTGTAGTTTCGTCTGTTATTAGCGGTAACAATTGTATTAATGTGACTCGTCCCCGCATGTGAGGGGAAATAAAACAGATTAAAAGGAAGAGCAAAAGCGTAAAAGAAGTTTGTGAAGAGAAATTAATAAAAATCTCAACTCTCCCTGCAATACAATAGATAATCGAAGATCTGTGAAGACGCATGAGTTCATTCGCTTCTCTTGTTGACTCACTGTGACTATCTAGACTTTCGGCGGCTGTTTGATCCCTGAAGGAAGCAGGAATTTGCTCGCTGTTTTGGTCACCGTAAGTCGACTGCTCGGGTCATCTGGTTTCCGTAGTGTCCTTGATCACGTTCATGTGAATGCCGATGCAGTTCCCTAACCCATTGGGGCTCCGGTTCGCGTGGTATCCTGCCTTCCCCAACCTCTCACCACTCCCATCCTATGGGCCGAGCAATGTGATGAACCCTGTCGGTTCTACGCGCTCCGCCATTTGCTTGGAACTGATTGCGTCAGAAAGAAAGAAATGAGATCTTTCTACCTCGGGCGCCAACCAGTGGGTGCGCCGCGCGCTCGCGGGAGTTCCTGGAAGAGCCGCAACGATGAGTGGGCGCCGATGATCGTGCGCTCCTGTGACCGCAAGCTGCTGTCGAGGTCGCGATCATCCGATGTCAATAGCGGGACTGTGGCAGGCGGTAGACACAAGTATTCAACGGCTCCCATGAGAGTCCGAGGTATTAAGAAGTAGACAAAGAATTTTTTTTGGCAAATTGCAACTTCGGAGGTTACGCAGATTACGCAACTCTCAGATTACGGCGAGTTTCATAGTGTTGAGATAGTGATAACTATGTATTGTACTAATTGTTGTGTGTAAATGTAACTATGTACTCGTTGTAGATATTAGGTAGGCTTCTTTGCTTCAGGAGATTTCTTTCATGATACAATTACCGGTAAGGGATGAATTCTCAGATACGAAAGGATGATTATGAGAGATACGTGGTCAAGCTCCCCTGCATCCCTGCCGAATGGAGCTCGACTATGTGAGTTGGTAGGTCATTCCCGTTTAAGTGACATGGCTATCCAGATCAAATTGACTTTTCTTCTGGAATGAGATATTGCCGTTAACGAAATCACGATTTTTTTTCTAAATTTTTCGTTATTTGCCTAGTCCCAGTCTGTACTGCGACATAAAAAGTCAAAAGATCCTGTACAGAAGATCCTGTCTGCATCGCGACATCATTACTCTAATCTTCCTTCTCATATCTAGCTCCAACATTTTTATAATAATTTTCCAATGGAACTTGTATTGCCTTCTCCAGGTATGCTTTACGAAGAGCTCCTTAATTTTGATAAAATTTATTACTAATTTATTTGTTTGAGTACTTGCAAATCAGGATTAAATTTCTGAATGTACAACCTGCTGCTTTACGACTCATATTATTATTGTATATCGTTGTTGTTGTTTTTCTTCTTCTTCATGGATTTAAGCCTTAAGGTTTGTTACCACATCAAGATTGTTGTTGATGATGTATTGTTGTTGTTGTTGTTGTTGTTGTTGTTGTTGATGTGTATTATTATTTGTGTAATAATTTTTTTTAAAAATATTTTTACTATTATAGAAGAGGTGAAATGGGAGAACTCTAGAGGAGCATGACACAATCCGGTTACAGTACATACCAATCTTACTCGAAGACCCTTGGAAAAAGTCCCGGAGTTGAAAATGTACCGCTACGTCCACTACGCGTCAGGAGACTGCCGCGAACACCTGACAGCATGCCCCATCAACTTCTAAGGTGACGTGCATGGCGGTGGCGGCGCGCCTGAACACCATGTGTCGCCTCCAAGGTCACGACCGTTCTCCTTTTACGATCTGCCGCCGACACCACCCCCACAGCCGCTGCCACCACGGCCCCCGCCAGAGCCACAGCCCTCCACCCTCCCGCTCCCGCCCGCGTCTCCCCGCCCCCGCCAGCTCTAGCGTCACCGCCAACGCGACGAGGGCCGCCGCGCCGCCACCGCCCGTGGGCGGCGTCGCCCGCAGGCAGCCAGCGGCGAGACCGCGCGGGCGCGCGCGCAGTCGAGCCCACGTCCAAGGTCGGCGCTGCGGCAATTTACGCGCATTAATTCATCACCGCAGCCGGTAATTGCCGCAGGAAACAACGCAGGCGGCGCCCGCGGCGCGGCGGCGAGCGCCCGGAGAAAGAAGCCGCGCGGAGGGGCGGGGGCGGGAAGATTTCGGGGCGGGCGGCCCTGGGCGCGGGCGGCGCGGATGGAGCGTGGAGACGGAAAGGGGAAGTCACCAGGGGAACCGGGAGAGATTTCGAGGAAAGACCGGCTGAGGTTGCTCAGTGCCAGTATTGCCTCTGCCTCGGCAGCGACTCCCTCCGGGATTCGATCCCCGACGATGGACCGGGAGATGCGGCTAAGTGCATCATTTGATGCCACTGCAGTGCCGCTGATCGGGAGTCCTAGTTTCGAGTCCTCACAGTGGCAGGATTTTCGACACCAGCTACAGGCTATGTCGAATTCAGTCGCTTTCTAGAGGACAATTCTAGAGGCCGGATGCTCTGATCGGTAATTTTTCGTGGCTTCTCCTATCAATACAAAGCAGTACCCAACAAAAGGACCACAGATCGTCTGCAATCCTTCCTTTCTCTCCTCACTCCTTACCTACATACACACTTATATGAATCACACTATCTACCACACATGTAGAGAGACCGGTCGGACGCTTAGAGTTTGCCCCGCCGGGGGCGATGCCTCGCTGAAGGAAGATTCCTGGATAGGGAAAACCCGGCAAACTGACGTTTAGGTCAGTTCCGGATCTGATCATTCAGCAGAGGATGAACATCGTTCATTTAGAGTTGAACGATTATGAAAGTCATAAGAAGCAATAAGAAGCTCTGGCACTCTGAATTATATTTCCTATGTGTACATTTTGCCAATATTTGATCAAAAACATATTTTGTTTAAATCAGATCTTCGAAAAACCATTTAACATATTAGTTTTATCGTTGATATACTTGTAAATAGGAAAGAGTAAAAGCTGTATTATCCTAAAGGAAAGAAGAGAGAGGGGAATAACACGAAGACAATCAGAGAAGTTTAATTTCGCGACACTAGTTGCGCTGAGAAACCTGTGGATGTCACGGTGTCGCGAGATAAGATACAAATGGGGTTGATATACGAACTGAATGAGAACACAGTCGAGGGATTTTCTATGGTAGGTGGGCTTTGAACAAGGAAAACGGCGTGGGGTTAAGGAGCACGTGGACCGAGGATGCCGTGGAAGCGCGAGTGACGGACAGGAGGAGCGAGTGTGACGGATGTGGCGGGTGGCGCCGTTGTGGGGCAGCCAAGCACTGCAGGTGCACTGCCTCAACTGCGTCAGTAGACTCACACAAAGGGAGCCCTTCGAGGCAAGCCCTCGTAAGTGGAGGAAAATTCACATATTGGAAACATATTTTATCCACTCGGAAGGTATAAAGTCAAATTTTATGAAACTGAGATCATCGTGGCAATAACAGTTATTACGACGCAAAAGTAATAATTCATGCACCACATACCACCATAATCAGTTTCGTATTGTAAGTAAAACTAACCCATGGTCTCCTATTCACTGCTGTCAACATCAAGTCACATTTCGCAGATCGAAAAGCCAAATTTAAATGAAAATTTTAAGACATTTTAATTTTTACAAAGTTAATAACTCATTGAACAGTACTCGTATGATAACATTTTATTACAATACTCGATTGGTTATCAAACTTGGCCTGTCGATTTGGTTTAATATTTATCCAATCGTAACAAGATGTCTTACCAAACTTATGTCGTAAGTAACTATTAATGAATTTATTTTCTTTTCTTTTGTATCGAAAATGGTATTATATTGAAATTCAAATCCTCAGACCAAATTCTTTGCTTTTAAAAAATTGCTTAATTTTTATAAGGAATAAGACGCAAATATGCTCCAAAATGGAAGTTAATAACAGAACGCGTCATAAAAATTCAATAACTGACTAAACCCTTTGTATCTCAAAATCTATCAAAACATTTGTATGCCTCTCGAAGGCTTTCGCTTTTGAATCTAACCCGCAGTTTCTAGAGTTTAAGAATTACAGTTTCAACAACAACTCTGTATAAACAGTGGAGAAGTGAGGTTACCTCGTAATCGTGCGAGCGAGGAAAGAGTAAGATTAAGAAACATAGCAGCCTCACGGAATATGCCTGCTGGTATTGGCCCCGTGATTTTTAGCTGATCTTTTTTTCAAACTTTTCAACAGAAATTATAGAGACTGGAATAATTTTTGTAAAACTGTTTTCTTAAAAAACGAATAAATTAAAATTATAATCCAAAATGTAGAATGATGACTTAAAATTTAAAATTATATTTACATTTTAACTCCAAAGAGCAGTAAACCGAAGCCAAAATTAGTTGGAAATGCACTGAAACTTATCAAAATGCTTTAAAATTACATCATAGGTGATTTTCAGTCAGAAAACTCCCATTTAAGAAATTGCAGTTAGTTAATTACACGAAAAATGTATCCGATGAAATAGTTTCATTCAAATTATTACACAAATACACTGCATTTAAATGTGTCCAAACTCGGGGCCCCTTCTCAAAGAGTAACCTCTTATGTTTACTACTACATCTTAAGTCGCCGCTGCATAAGAAAGTGACTCTTCAAAACTCGTCATTTCCTATATAATTGAAGAAGTGTGTTTAGAAAATGTATTTTTACAATGACAGAGATTATATACTGAAAAAAAACAACATTTATTTATTGGCCTTGACCAACGACTCTGGAGCTCAAAAAAGCGAGTGTAGATTACATTTCTCTTCTATAAGTCACATACAATTTTTATTGTTCTTTGACCAAATAAATCAAATCAAGTCACAACTCCTCTTTGATTGAATCCGTTTGTTCTCCTTCAAAAAGTCAAGTAAAGAGCTTACTATGCAACGGAGTGAATCGCTACTTTTTTTTCAAAACTGACATTGTGAAGTATATTGATTCTACACGACATCGTGCGTCGCCCTACCAAAGCGTTTGCGTAATTCCTTATGAAGCAGTCGCAATCTGTGCCATAAGGTAACTTAGTTGTTGTGTCAGAGAGTGTTTATGCTACAAAGGGGTTAAGTAGTAGGTGGCTTATCCCTCCAATCAGAGCATAAATAGACGCAGCGGACAGGGCGTTTTTCCCGGCCGTCGTTTGCTATCTACACTATAGATAATAGGTTGTAGTAAAACAATGTTCACTTACGTATTAAGCTGCAAAGCAATGCCAGATGGTCGACTCCAGACGGCAGCTGTAACAGAGTCACTTTCCAGATACGTCATGTCGCACACTCATAAAACATCACGTTTAATGTCAAATTGCACACTCAAAAAATATCCCTCTGTTTATAGACTTGGCGATTTTTTTCTGAAGTGAAGGGTTGAAAATAGGTGAAACGTATTTTTTCTCTAATCCCGCTCCTTGCAGAAATATTACTAATTTATTCAGAAGAATCCTACACGCCCTAATGCTTAAATATTTTCACGCATCTACTTTTTCCTGCAGAAAAATTCAACCACGCTTAAATTAAACGTAACAACATGCGCTTTCACATGATATATATATATATATATATATATATATATATATATATATATATATATATATATATATATCATGTGAAAGCGCATGTTGTTACGTTTAATATATATGTTGTAAATATATTATTTAAGTATTTAGAGTATATTTTACTTTTTAAACTACAATTTTTTAGGCTGAAAGTTAATTTAATTTTAAACATCACATTCCTTCTCACATTATTTGTAACGAGCCGCATTATTATACAACATGAACCTGCAAAAGTGTTTTCGTTAATTATGTAAGCAATTGTTTTGGAGCTTCGCCGTTTCGTAAGAGGACCTCTTGAACGAGGAAAGCCTTCGCGTCGTGCGAGGAGCTGTCGTCGGAGGTCGCTGCGAGCGCAGGGGGCGCGCGTGGCTGGTTGGGGCGCGGGGCCGGAGCAGCTCTTGCGGTGCTCCGCCGCGCTTCCATTCTATGGTAATGCGAACGCGCACGCGCCGTCGCCGAAGCTCGCCCCGCCGACCTGCCCTCTCTCCTGCCCACTTGTCCGTCCGCCCACTCGCCCGCCCAAGTGCCCACCCACTCGCCCACCCACTCGCCCGCCCTCTCGCCCGCCCTCTCGCCCGCTCGCTCGCCCGCCCGCTCGCCCGCCCGCTCGCCCGCCCGCTTGCCCGCCCGCTCGCCCGCCCGCTCGCCCGCCCGCTCGCCCGCCCGCTCGCCCGCCCACTCGCCCGCCCACTCGCCCGCCCACTCGTCCGCCCACTCGCCCGCCCACTCGCCCGCCCACTCGCCCGCCCACTCGCCCGCCCGCCCACTCGCCCGCCCCCACTCGCCCGCCCACTCGCCCGCCCACTCGCCCGCCCACTCGCCCGCCCACTCGCCCGCCCACTCGCCCGCCCGCTCGCCCGCCCGCTCGCCCGCCCACTCGCCCGCCCGCCCGCCCACTCGCCCGCCCACTCGCCCGCCCACTCGCCCGCCCACTCGCCCGCCCACTCGCCCGCCCTCGCCCGCCCACTCGCCCGCCCACTCGCCCGCCCACTCGCCCGCCCACTCGCCCGCCCACTCGCCCGCCCACTCGCCCGCCCACTCGCCCGCCCGCACGCTCTCCCGTCGACCCTGCTCGCCTTGCCCGCGCCATCCGCACGGCCCCTCGCCCCACCTACTTACCTCGCCCCCTGCCCTTATCTACTTACTGCGTATCCCACCCGCCCGCCGGTTCCGCATGCCCGTCATCTCTCTTCCGAACAGTCACCCTCCCACTCGCACGACCGCACAACTCCCCCTACTCCTGACCTGACCTGTCTGCTCGCCTCGCCCGCTCACCTGCACGACCACGCGACCCACCTACTTCTCTGTACTTGTAGTTACGGCCACTGGTGCATCTTACAAGGAGAGAGGTATGGTATTCCGTTTCGCTCAGCACTGCAGACAAAAATCAACCACATCATGCATGATGCATCTTGATCCCACAATGTGAAGCAATTTTAAAACTGCTCCAACAAGGTAACAGTGAAATGCACATTGGGGTCATAATTTGAAATAAGCACTTCTATCAGTATTTTTTATTCATTATGAGGAGCGCAGTTTATCAGAAAACTGTTCGACTAACTGAATTGTTGTTCACGTAAACTGTTGTATTCGCTCCAAGACATTTTAATCCTGCGACTGACTTATGACAATTACTTCAACGTTTTAGAATGCTCTTGAATTTCAGCTAGGACCAACTGCGCCACTTATTTGCAACTACTCACAAACTTTATCAAACACAAAAGAACTTCAAAAACAATATATTCATTAATATAAACTGTTCTAAATTGCATCGCAACACCATGTTCTCGCGCAGTAACCAAAGTAAATAAGAAGGCAGTTCGGAAAGTATGTTCCGCTAGGTAATAAAAAAGAAATCGAGTACAAATAAAGAAAGCAATTTATTTCACAAAAATCTATAACACACTACTTTTCGACATAGCCCCCGTAATTTTCCAGGCATTTTTCATAGCGTGGTATAAGTTGCTGTATTCCTTCTTCATAGAATGTTGCCGCCTGTGTTGTCAACCATGTGGTAACATGTTCTTTTACCTCTTCATCGTTGTTGAAGTGTTTACCACCAAGGAAAGACATCAGATGCAGAAAGAGATGGAAATCGCTAGGAGCGAGGTAGGGACTGAACGGACGATGACCATAAATGTCTCAGACAAAGCTTTCAGGGAGTTTTTTGTGTCCAAAAATCAAGTGCGCTGCGCATCAGTTGCGTTTTGGGTGGTTTAGTAAGAAGTTTAGGCACCCAACATGCGCAACGTTTATGAAAACGCAGTTTTTCAGCAACAATCTCGTTAATTACTGTTCGTGAAATTTCTGGAAATTCAAGAGTAAGAAGAGCATCGTAATCACGATTTTTCGTTATCATTTCTTCAACTGCACTAACCAGTCAAAACCACAGATGAACGTTCACTTCGTTTTTCGTTATGCACATGATCACGCCCTTCCTTAAATTGTCAGACCCACCTTCTTCCCATTGAATCACTCATTGCATTTTCTCGTCAAACCTCGCAGATTTGTCGATGAATGTCAATTGGTTTTTTGCATTCAGAAAACGAATCACAGATCTAATTTTACAAGCGGCGGGATTTTTTTATCAACGATGCCATTACAAGTAGTCATTATGGACAACACACAACTCAGAGTGAATTCAAAACGATGTCATTTTGTTCTGCTTGACCCAGAGTAACTACTCGGCATGAGCAGAACTGCCGCGTGAGAAAAATCGAAACGGAACTTACTTTCCGAACTACCCTCGTATTAGTAGCATGTAACCTTTGAGGGCTATAACGAGTATATAGATAGTAAAATACATTTGTTGCTCACACGTAATTTTTGCGACGATTAGTCCCACCATGAACAGTAGTCATTTTCTTGGTTATCCAGGCTCTAAGTTCCCGTCTGGTTTCTCCACATGTGTAGAAGTGTAGTGCTTGTATGTAAGGGAAATGAATAGGACAAGGAAGAGGACGGAAAGATCGTGCCGGTCCGTGGGTCGTTTGTTAAGATATTTACCTGGTATGAATCGGAGAAAATTCGGTAAACTACCGATCAGACTTGCCGGTCACTCGAATTCTCCTTCAGACAGCGACCGAATTCGACCTAACCATCGTAAATACAAATAAATAAACATCAAAGTTAAAAAGAAATGACAAATTGACGGTTCTTGAAATATATTTATTCTTTTCTTATATAACTTTTTGGATTGAATTTACAAATTATTTAAAGTCAGGGAATATCTAAATAAAAACATATGCCTGGTATTTTATAATCCGTTTTATTGAAGTCCTAGGCTTCCGCGGTCGGAGTCATGGTCAGACCAAACCTGAGGAAGACCACGAAAAGATGGTCGAAACGTCGGCAACACAGCCTTGGACGCGGCGTCACCCGGACAGCCAAGATCATTCAATCTGTTTTATTATTTTTTTAAATTTTTTTCTTTTCCATTTGCATTGACTCCAGAGCCCTTCAGCTGTTCCAGGTTCCACCATCCTTGCTGCTGTCCTCAGCCCTGGCTTAGCGGGCGGACGCGTGCGGCCACTCAGTCGCCGCGAAGCGTGGTGCTGTTGTTTCGGTAACGGCACCGCGCGCGGCGCGGCGCGCTCAGGCATTCCTTGATTACTGTGAACGCTCTTTTGATGAATTTCCTTCTATGTCGATTATAATAGACGCAAGATTAGGGAGACTAAGGTTGTACGAGTCGAAATCCTTCCCTGAAACGAATTTGGAAGACAGCTACGTAATTTGAATAAATTACCGCGTATCAGATTGTTCTATGCGGATGAATTTTACTAGTGGAGCCTTTGAGTGAGTGCGGATCATTTCTATGGCTAGAACAGAGTAAGAAGGTCCTTTTTTAAAATTTATGTGCACGAAATATAAATTTCAATTCAGCCGTAAAACAGTGTCCATTCATCTGAGAATGTTTTTGATTATTTCTATGTGATAAATTGTCTTGAAATTGTACATGTAGGATGAAAAGATAAATTATTGTAGTAAGTAGATGTAAAATGACGAGAAAAAAGAAATTGTTCCTTGAGAGGAGGTGCAACCTGCATTGATGTAAATTGTGGAGGTTTAAAATTAATAAGTAAGTTAATATTTGTTCTTCAATTTAAAAAAGTTGATACGTACAATATATTATATTTAACTATTTCATTCATGTCTGGTCGTACCGTAAGTTATCAATGCTAAGCAAGAATATATTCAAATTAAACCAATTCCAAATGTCTATCGCCATGTGATTCTCACTTTATTTACCTTTTATACTCCGCTGTAATTACTTTGTTTACCTTTTTAAGATAAAGATAGCAATTGTTTTAGGTCCATAATAGCTTGTGATCATCAGTATAATATCGAAATGTGTCGTTTTGGTAATGGTTAAAACTCCGAAATATAATATATTATTAAAGATTCAGTGCCGAAAAACTGCAAAAGAAACAGAGACAGTGTGTGGAAGCAATTTAAACAAATTTTTGAAGAAAGAAAATACAAATGCACAGCACAAACTACAAATGAAGAAATGACACATATTTTAGGCAATTAATATGCAAAGATTAGAGGATGAAGATTACAAAGAATATGATATCGAAACTATGTGGAACGTTACAACCAACATTATTGAGAAAAATACTTTAATGAGTGCCAACGTCGAAATTGACGAATCCCTCTACTAATTCAGCCATCATCAGTACATCTTCCATTTCAAATACTTCCACGGAATACAAAGACATCGAAAACTCATCTTCCTGCAAATTTAATAATTGTATTTTTAGTAAATGTTGTTGTAAATAACTTTGTAATAATTGTTTTTTGAAAGCTGTATTACCATAAAATCGAAACATATTGAAATTTTTGTTCGTAATTCCTGTGATTTTAATTATCCATTCGATTCATATAATATCTTAATTCGAGAAATAGTCACCCTAAATAACACTCGAAATGCTGTGCTAGCCGGTAACTCACTCATCGCAACGCGTAAATTTACCGGGTATCACAGCACGTCTCGTGATATTACTTATGATAAGCTAATTTCAAATCACAGAACAAGAGTGACCGAAATTCGAAGAATACGATGAGAGATTCTTGATTCTTGAGTACTTTTTGAGAAATCAATTGCTGAATATTGTACAAAAAAATATTGCACAAAATTAATAGTAATATACATATATTACTATTATTCTACGAGCATAGAAATTGAAAGAAGGAGCCTTCGCCCGTGTAAGATGTTCGTTTGTTACCCAGGAAGACGGGGAAAATGCGCTAATGATGAAACTGATTCGTTTTTGACTGAAAAATGCTTCACGAATGTTTTATTCCGTCTATTCTCAGATTGCGCGTACCGACCGACTGCTCATACTCAGTGCATTTCTACATATGGCACAGCGGATGTCATGCGACAACTAGGCTCCACCGAAGAGGCAACCTGTCATTGAATATTTGCTATTTACGTGTTGTGTTATGGAACAATGACTTATTCTAGATTTGTAAAGTACTGTTTTACGTATGTATACTATTGGATGAAATTGCAGTGTTCCTGAAATTGCAGTGTTACTTGTTAAAATTTACTGCAGTTCTATATTTGGTCAAGGGTATTTTATTTGTTGTTATGGAGGAGAGGACATGTTACTTTTGATACAACAATTTTACGTGGTTTCGTTCAAGAGTAGCTCTTTTTATTTTTTAGTTTTTTGAAGCACAAAGCAGATGGAACCATGAAATGATCAATGACCATGAATCAGAGGATTTTTTCTTCCTCACGTTACTCCTTTTTCTTGTTGCGGGAGTAATAGCCTCTTGAAAATTATGTCGAAATAACTTTTGATATAAAATGAAATTTCTAGCCATGCGTATAAGTTAGGCAGTGCAAGACTGCTTTGAAGTTGGCCTACCGAGGCAGGTCTGGATTTCTTCGTTGCAGGTGGTCTGTATACTACAAGTCGCGTGTCCTTGATTTCGCGAGAGTATTCCCAACCATGTACGTCGGGCTGCATAACCTTGACGCCTGAATTCTTTAGGAGAATATTGCAAGTTATTCTGAATAAGCGTAACCGTCGCTAGAAGATTAAATTTTCTTAATAAATTTTATTTCTAACAAAAACTATATATTGATTTTAGTTGTAAATTTGAAACGTAATAAAACATCGCGGGAAGCTTATACTTCATAAGATGCGTTAACAACTTATCCAAATATATTTTTCTCTCTTCTCTTAGCAAAATATAAGATTCTATATGTTCTTTATTAATTAATTTCGATTGTTTTTCATCTTTTATATTCTTACATTAATCATTCATATGCTCTCTCTTTAACTTATCTTTTGCTCAAACTGTCGATGCAAATTATGATTTTTCAACATTGATTTAATCAAAATTCATTAAACTGTTTCAGTTTCATGTAAACCACGTCATTTTACATTTGTAAGATTTTGAAATTATGTAATTGATTTATTTAGTTACGTATTCTTTTTGTTATTTCCTTTGAATAGCCGATTGTGTTTAGCTTAGAGACAACATTGCCGCCGTCTCTGTAGCAAGTCACAAGGTTCGATTCCCAATGGGGCGGATTTTCAACATCAGTTATATTGAGTTCACCCGCGATCTGGACGAGAATTCTCGAGGGCAGCTGCTCAGATCGGTAATTTTCTGTGGTTTCTCCCATCAACATCTGGCGAATGCCGGAGCAGTACTCTCACAAACGGGCCATGGACCGCGCCGATCTTTACTTTCTGTCACTTGTCCTATCCTATTTCCTTACTTACACACACATCTACGTATACTACACTACTACACATGTCGGGAAACTAGTCGGCAGCTTGAAGCTTGTCCCGGCTGGGGCGGTGCCCTGTTGGGGAAGGTACCTGGAGGGGAAAATTCCCCGTTTAGTTCGGCACCGGATCTCGCCATCCAGTGGGGAGCCGCCACTTCCATGCATAAAAGTCATTCGCTGCACCAACTGGACTAATGACCTTAACGGTAGACGTGTCCGGAAATATGAGTCAACAACCTATGAATAAGAGATTAGAATCAATTTAAAAAAAAGTGAGTTCATTTAGACTCTCCTCTCATTTGTACACTGTTATAACTGTAGAGTTTGGAATTATTATTTTAGCACATAAGCGTCACATTTGCATCGTAAAACGATAAGTTCAGGTATCACGCATTACCTCCCGTCAATTATAGAACTAAATCGACAGATTTGTAACCAAATCATACAATCATAAGCAAACTTTACTGTAAGTGAAATGTTCTATAATCAATATCACAGCTACTTGAAGGGAATGGCAATAACTTATGGTACTGAATTTTTATGTTTCATTTATGATATTGAAATACTGTTTTCGTCATCAGATAGATGTCGCTCAAAATGAAGTACGCAGCGCATGGACTAGTAGTTACAGGTATGTGTGCCCCATACCGAGGTGCCTAATCACCTGCTGGCTCTAGTGGAGAAGTTACAAGGATCGCGCCCGAATCCAAAGGCAGGTGGCTAGTGAAACGAGACAAAAGCCACATATCAACAACTGCAACATGCCAACTAGTAGTTCCTCTGTGTGTGTGATTAAACAAACTGTTTCCTAAAATACCGCAGCAAAAGTGTTGAAAACCAATCAAGTGCTTTATCATGCGCACCTGTATCATTCATGGAATGTCAAATCCTGCCTTTCTAAACATATCTTAAACGATGAATATGTATGTATATATATATATATATATATATATATATATATATATATATATATATATATATATATTTGATTGCTAATAGTTACTATTAGATGATGTCACCCCCTGATGAGGACATGACTGGTAAGCATAATCGTTTAGATAGATTTGGCATCGGATATCAGAAATGTTTCTTTCTCTTAACAACGCGCTTCCTATCCTAAAACTCCTCAGTTCGGTCATACCATCGCCTTGTAAGTCCACTAAGCTGTCGTCGAAAAATGTCCCACCCACAGCATACAGTCTCTAACGCTAATGACGAGCCACGGATGATCGTCAGGGGCACATACCGCATGAGACATTGCACGAGCTGCAAGGAGATGAGTCATCCGCTTTTCCTCGCCTTTCGAGGCCGCTCCTCTCAGCGCGTGTAAGTCGAGTTTGCACAACTGTTTGCGCGCGTATTACTGTCTGCAACTTCACAATTTCGTGTCAAAAGTAACAACATGAAAGCTCACATGTCGGAGGCGGCTTTTCTTAATCTTTTGTAAGATAAATCAACACAGAAACGCCGCGAGATGGCAGCAACGGCGCAACGCATCTGCCACCATTGTGCACCCCATTCACGGAGAAGAATACCCGCCCCGAAAGAGAGCGCAGCGCTGGAGGAAAAGTGTCTACGTATTACTTGACCAGTCTGTGTGTGTTCAAGATAGGGAGGGAACATCAGTATACAAAGTTGTAATATTGATGTTATTCATGTGCTTGAATATTTGCATAATGGATCATATTTAGCCTATAATTTCGGCTCATCATTCGCCATTAACATCCAGAAGCTCGCTTTTACGTTTGCGCTACGGAGTAGGCAGAAAGTAATGTATTGCTGCGCGAAAAAACCGGCGAATTTTCGGCAGAAAACTCTTATTACAGGCCCTTGGTAACTAAAAAGTGGATAAATCCAGTTGCTAAATTTAGAAAAAAAAATCCTCTAACACCTGTTGTCAGAATCCATGTTTTATGGGCCCTTGATACCGAAAAATTAATTGTAAAACGTCTGTACGTTTGTGAACAACGCTAACGGCTAAACCGTTCAGGCGGTTTTCTCCAAAATTGATATTCTCCAATCGCTCTGGTTGATGTCGCGCTCTCTTGAATTTGAAACCGATATTTTAATTTTGGAGAGTACTTTACATGAAGCCCCTGGGACATTTTTCAAATTTAAAAAAATGGCTTCATCGTTTTCGATTATTTTTTTGTTGGATAGTGTGAAGGACGTTTAAGTGAATGGTACAGTCTTATGGCAAGTATGACAAGTCTTATGTTGAAAACGCTTATTTTTCAAAAGCTGCAAAACTTCAAACTTTTACGGAGTCTTCCTACAACTAAAAAAATTAAAGAAAGAGATTGTTTCCCTTAATGAAATCTGTTCCTTATAGATAGATTTTGAATTAGGATCATGTATGTCGTTTCGAAAATTTTAGTACTTTTCTCGTAATTTTGAGAAAAAATACGATCAGGAAGTATGTGCTCTTTTAGCAACACTAATTTAATTTTAAGGAAAGCACGTTTAATTTGTATTAATCTATCTTAAAGTGTGTTTGGACTTTTTTAGTCGAACTCTGAAACTGAAATATTCTCCCATTATCAGTGGTGACAAGTTTATTCTTCGAAGTCTATGACGGAACAGCGATGCTAACCAATTGACACCAATGCTAAAACTATCTGCCATACTTCTGAGAACTATAGACGGGTTTACGCGAAACCGAGAAAGGTAGCACCTGGAAGGCCTTTAAATTAACATTGCCTCAAAACAGTAGCTATTAGGTCTTTCTTTACACCACGTTCATCTGAAGCTGTGAAAGCGTCCTAAAATATAGATTCAGGGAGATGACAAGTGAGTGTATGTAGTTCCGTGTGGCTCTCTTCCTTCTTTTTCTCCGGCAGATTCCATTGGGAGTAGTACCTTCAAATATGGGCCGGCCCATTCAAACCTAATACGACCCTCTCCTTTAGATTTGCGCGTTGACTGACACATATGATCGAATAAGGGCACAGCCTGGAGGATACTTCCAGTCCAGAAAATTCATGATCTGCAGCTGAATAACATGAATACTGGGTACATTGACGAATGGAGTTGCAAATCCGCAACTGAAGCGTCGTTCGGTTTCGACTCCAACAAAATAGTTGGAACGGACGCCGCCAATGCCCCAATTATCATTTTAGAATCCGGCTGCTGTGACCACTCGTGTTTGTGGTTTCTTTCGAGTACCTCCTGTCGGATGCTGGAGCAATATCTTCAATAATGGGTAACGGGTCTGACATGGCCTTTCCTACCACGCCATTCCTCCATCCCCAGCCATAGAGCCGGTCGATGCGCTGATTTCCAGTAGAGCCCAGCTACATGATATCGATCAGTGATTCCCAAATTTCTTCTTGCATCGGTCCTTTTTTAAAAAATTGCTTGATTCATCGGCCCTCTTGCATTTTTCTCTGAAATATACAGCATTCATTATCATAACGCAAAGAAATTCACATAAATGACTTAAAGATAATAATTCCGTAAACGAAACTTTTCGTTAACACAGAGTCTCGAGTTCCGACACAAAAATCTCGAAATACAATAATAATCGGAGATGCTTCCGTTTCTGAGTGGTTGAGTTTCTAATTTTCTTTAAAAACTAATGTTGATTACAAAATGCGAGTGTTTTTTGAGAATTGGATATAACATTTCTGCAGTGCATATGGCGAAAAATACTTTCTTGTGAGATAGAGTATCGTTGTGAATACGTGGTTATAACTTCTTGTGTTTTCTAAACATCCTAACGATGAACTGTTATAGAAAAGGAGAAAACTAGCTATTTATTATTATGTGTACAGAAAACAGTTATTTAGAAAAAAAAAATTATCAACTCCATTCATTCTTTTATAATCAATGTTAGCTTGATTTTACCAATTAGTCTGCTGTTTATATTATACTACGACCCCTAGTCATAATTAACCCTCTGAAAAGCGCACCGACCCCCGTGGTTATCGCTTATGTGGGCGTTTCCGCTTGTACTGCAAGTTCGTGTAAGTCAAACCTAAGCTCGGACAGTGCTGCAACTGCATGGGAGGCAGAAGACGAAGGTGGTGAGGGAGACGAAGAAGCGGAAGAGTTGAGGGCTCATGCTGCGTTGGGGGAGCGGTCGCAGGCGTTGGGCAAGCGGCGACGGCCGCCCGCGTTCCGATTCCTCTCGCGCGCAGCGACAGCCGCGCGCATTTGCACACAGAGCGGAGCGCCTCGCCGCCAGGGACGGTGGCACAAGACGCTAAGCGCGCCTATTACGCGTTTGGGCGGAGGGCGTTTGAACACAAGAGAGAAGCTAATAGAGGAACGGGCAGGCGAAACAGAAAAAAATACGTGATGTGTTACGAAAGTGAAGAGAGAGAAGAAAGAGTGATGGAGACGGTTAGTTTGAAGAAGACAAATAACAGGCCTTTATCGTTGCAGTATTATATGCGACTACATCAAAAAATGCGCCTGAAGATCTACGACTATGACTTTCCTGATTCCACTAACAAATATGGGGGATTTTTAATTAAATATTTGCGATTAACCTTCCTTATTTATCCAGCTTATTTGTACACCCGTTATGGGATTTTTGGGACTCGAACATTTACAGAAATTGAGCAGCTACAGAAATAATACACATTTTTATTTCGTTCGCAGTTACCAACGAAGGCACAGCAACATAAATATATGTCGAATTTGATTGTGCATTGCCGTAGAGTAGCTTTTGGACGAATCCGTTCCTTATATTGCGGCGGCGATGGTATAACGGTTAGCGTATCGGACTGTTATACCCAAGTTTGCGGGTTCGAACCCGATCGAAGCTGTGGATTTTTAAGGGCGAAAAAATCCTTCGTACGCCTTCCTTCGGAGGGGAAGTGAAGCCGGCTGCCCCATGTTAGTAGATTTACTGCATGTAAAAGATCCTCAAGCCTAAATGACGCCTCTGAGCTAAATTCAAATTGCCTGTTTCGACGCCCAAGTAATACCTTCTTTCTCCCATGGTTGGTGAAAAGAGCGTGGTCAGACGGAAGAGCAGGCCTCATGGCCTGAGTCTCGCCACGTAAAAGAAGGCAAATTCAATTCAATTCAATATTATCATACGCGTTGGTCCCTCCAAGCCAGAGAGAGCGGGGGCCGCAGAGAAGCCAGAGCATACAAATTTCATCAGCCGAAAAATTGCCTGCTCTCCGCGGAGAACAATCGTGCGTCCTTGGGTGCTGACGGCGCGATGCGGCGCGCGACGCTTGCCAGGCGGCGCTGGTGATGTCTACCCGCCGCCCCGCGCCGCCCCGCGCCGCCCCGCGCCGCCCCGCGCCGCCCCGCGCCGCCCCGCGCCGCCCCGCGCCGCCCCGCGCCGCCCCGCGCCGCCCCGCGCCGGGAGCGGAGGCGGAGGCGGAGGCGGAGGCGGAGGCGGCGCCGGCGGCGGTGAAGCAAAGTGAGTCACCTGCGGTGATCTCACCTGGCGCACGTACGCAGCGAGGCGGCAGGCCCCGGGACCGCCGCACGGCGCGCCGGCGGGCACCGTTACGTCCGTCACGGCAGGAGCGACACAGCAGCCAGCGGTGGCTTTGGACATCTCCGAAATATTCACCTCACAAAAAATACGTTTTTGAAAGTATGGAATCTAAATCACGTGTAAATATGGAACACTAAGGATGACAGGTTTTGACAATTTTTGAGAAGCCATTGTCACAAAACTCTGTAACTCTGTAGTGCTACTGGATAGGTAATTACTTCCGCAGTCCTCTGTACAATATTTAAGTCAACAAAAAAGTTTGCAGATTATAAATGAGGGACATGTTACTGCAACACACTTATAAATGTGCATAACTTCGAAACGATGCGTACTAGACCCTTAAAACATGATTTGAGTGTCCCAGGGAACATGAGTTTTATGGGCACAGGTGGGTTGTGGAGCAACATGAGTTTTGGGATGTTTGTGGGGAACAGGTTGGGGACTGGCGCGAAAATGGCGGGAACAGGAAGGGTCCGAGTTATGTTTGTGGGGTATTTTAAAGTCTTATGAGTAATGTACAAAATACCTTTTTTGGACCTTCTATTACATTTTTGGAAATTTAGCACTTTTTTTGTCCAAACACGAACTGTAAATCAACGTCTCTGTAAAATTAAAATCGTAATCAATAAATGAGACCTTTTGGTTCTTTACAAAGCTCTGTGTGTTGAAATTTGAAATAAGGTGTTTCTTTTCGAACGTTTATGTTCATGTATAGCAAGCGATTGAAATTCGTGTGAGATGAATTTTATTATGTATTAACTTTTTGTAATGCTCATTTCGTGGTGGCGTATTTTGACTATCATCGTAGAAAGTTTGAATGCAAGTTGATTTATGAATACGATTCTGTAGTGATCAAAACCGAGCTAATCGTAAGTGCAAAGGTTAAAATGTGTAAAAGCTTTTTCTGTTTCATTGATTTGACTGATTGTGATCGATAGTTTTCCGTGGTTTCTCCAATTAATACTAGGCGAATGCCTGACCTAATATTCGGGCCAAGGATTGGACGCGATTTTTCTTCTTCCTTGTCCTACCCTCTTCGCTTCATGTTTACACGCCCTGCACTACATACCACACATGTCGGGAGACCAGTCGGGCGTTTAGAGCTTGTCACGACAGGGGCGGAGCCCTGCTGGAGGGAGATATCTTGAGAAGAAAATTCCCCGGAAGCGGACGTGTATGTTAGCGCCGGATCTCACTGTCCAATCGGAGATGAACTCTGCTACCTGCCTGAATAAAACATAACGGGACTCGACTGTAGAGTTGTCGTGCCCGGAAACATCAATCGATTTATACCTTCAAAAACGATGTCGAAAGTCGTGGATAGCGCGCGCGCGCGCGAACCGCTACATTGTTGTACTTCTTTGGGCTCTAATCTTCTCCCTCTTCAAGTTTGCCCACGTCCTGGCAGCCCTGGGTGGAACCGTGTACCTGCAATGTTTCCCGTCATTTCCTTTAGGTAAGAGTTACGTTTCTTTTCTTTCCAATAATTCGACACAATGAGCTCGACTAAGGAAAAAACAGCATGTCGAAAAATGTTATGGACTCGAAAATAGACAAACTTTTACTTGGAACTCTAGTCCGATCTACTTTCCGAGCACAGTGCAACTGGCACCAACATTAATGTTTAAATATAGATGACGAATATGATTGATTTTCACCTAGGCTTCAAGAGACTTCACAGTTGTTTATTATGTATTACTAGCGGAATCCGGCAGGCATTGTTCCGCTCTTCATCTTCCTTTTTCTCCTCCCACTTCCTTTCTCTCATCGTCCCTCTCTCCGTCTCTCTTCGACTCTCTGTCCCTGTCCCAGTCAGCCTGTCTCTGTGTCTCTCTGTTTGTCTCTCTCTGTGCCACTCATTTACATTTAGTTGCAGATACTGCACGTACATGAGGAGGTGGGGTAATATCGAGAAGTGCCGGACTTGCAAAAATGTAATAGAATGGTCCTGTAGATTACAGGGTGAGAAACGTTTCTTGAGGCCTTCAGCCTCGAAGTTTTAGTTTTAAATACTCTAGAATGCTTGGTTTCAGAGTTATTTAACAATATAGAGTCTAAAATGCTGCCGAGTGTTGCGGGTTGCATTTGACATGAATATTTAGTTTTGTTCTACAGCAAGAGAAGAAGAAGAGATAGGAACGTTGTTGGACAAGCTAAATAACAGAGCCCAAAATTCTTTCCTTGTCTTACCGAGACGCACACAAGGTTTTTTTTTGTACATTTACCTCTTAAAGTAACCGTTTATATTCTGAAATAAAGTGTTGGCATATCGGTGGCCAAAATTAATTCAAATTTGCTGCCGTATTTTGAAATCTATCATTCATAACAATTCCTTGGCGCTAATTAACAGCAAAGAGCATTTTAAACGTCCCGCGTCGAACTTGTAATTTTTTTCTCCAAAAACGACATTTTGCTTCCAGAGAGAAAGACAAATACATTTTTCGTATGAAACTCTTTGTAAGGACAAACTGTTGAAGAGTTGAACAGTTTTCATAGACGCTCGCGAGATCGCGTCAGATACTGGAGACACCGGGATGTTGTCAATATTCCGAGAATTAAACGTCTTTCCAAATGAAGGCGCGATAGAATTGCATTATTTAAAAAGAAGGAGATGACCGAAACAGCTTCGCGGTGACTCGCCTCGCTCGAACAATCAATATCCGTTATATCAAAAACCGTTATGATGCACGTATATATGCTACCGACCACCAATTTAGTTATGTAAGGTTGGTATTGCGATCTCAGCTGAGAGTTATTGGCACGCAAGCTCGCTGCCATTGTCGGGACTTCCAGGAAATACGTCTATATTCATATGCCGCCACGAGCGGCAATTGTTGGAAATTCTTTCAGTCGAGCGTTTGCACAAAAGATCGCCTCGTCGATAAGCCGTTGTAATTCATATCTTGCTGGCATTGAAGAAATTCGATTTTTGACTGGTAGTAGCAGCGTGTGTTTGGGCGCGTAAAAGGTGATAGTGAGCTGAAATTGTATGTCGCACGAATTATAACAGAAAACAATTTTCTGCTCGTCTAAGGAAACATTGACAGGGTAACATTGTCAACTTCTTCAATTATCAACAATTTTCACGCTGAGATAAACTAATAGTTCTCAAATAATGGCCTTTCAGAAGTTTCCCTTGTGGCAAGCTAGAAAGTAGTAGCCACGCTTTGTGGTAAACCCAATCCAGCATTCTGTGGCTCTCGCAAAGAATTTACTGAAGCTTTTTTGCAACCTCAACATAAAGCAAATTCAAAAAATTTCTGCCGATGTTCAAACTTTATGTTGTTTACAATGTGTAAACATGTATTTGCGATGTGTAAACACATATAACATATATATTTTGTTTACAATGTGTAAATCCCAAACTATTGTTGTCATTTATATTGGTCATCGGAAATCCTTAGTTACCAGAAAAGTGTTCTGCAAATTACGGCGCATTTTTACGCAACTAGTCCGATAATTAGATTTAAACGGTCTAGTCCGAGAAACATTAATTTTAAGGACGATGCGGATAGAGCCGATTTTTGATTTTTCAGGTCGGGATTTGAGAGGTATGAGAGAGATCTTGTGGGTTTGACGAGTTTCGAATACCATTGAACATTCAGGAGGCTGTGAATGTTTTATGTTCGGCTTGGTCGAATCTTTGGTTAGCTACTTCTTTGGATACTTGAATTTCACGAGGAAAGGGTTGTGGGTGGTTTTGGATAGCTTTGTGGGCAGCAAAGAAATGGTCGATGTGGTGTTTGGTGTTAGGGATAGTCTCACCTATTTTGGTTTGCGCGTTCGCCAGGTTATTGTAGAGTGGTCATTTCCTGTGTTGGCGGAATCGATCTGCCATCTTTATTTATTATATTTTTGGATTGTCTAGAATCTTGAAGTATTGTGTTGCAGATTGTTTTCTCTTCTATTTCTTTCTGATCATCGATTGGCTGTATGCTTTTAGCAAATATCATTGTTGCACCTACGATGCTGTGTGTTCATTTTGGCAGGCTATACTGATGTATTGCTTCTTATGTGGAGTCTGTAAGCGTTTTAAGGAGGCCCGGGAGGGGGGAAGGAACTAACTCAGTGCCGGCAATCCTCCGATTGGGTAGCGTTTAGATGGCTTAACTCTTGTCGAGCTCAGCGGTTGGTTGAACATGAAGTTCAGCGGCCTGCTGACGACAAACTGAATCCTCTAGTGAGTGCAGCGTACGCGAAAACCAGTGTGAAACTGACGTGCATCTTCGAACTGCAGCTAATCCATTGCTACTAAGCAACGAATCCATTGCTCATATGGTTTTTGCATTTTTCAAAAATTCTAGGGGAAGTTGTGGCTGAAAAAAACATGGTAAAATAGTAAACTGTCTCTGGTCACTGCTGATTGTTTAAAAGATAGAATATTTACACATGAGTAGTCAAAGAATGTATAGACAATTAAATGAGGAATATGATTCAATTTTTACTGCAGGTTAAAATAACATTATATATTAAACGTATTTGGCCACAAAGTTTTTTATGGATTTTTTATGTTCAGAAGGACAAGATGCTAAAAGTTTAGATGACAAAGATTAGTATTACAAGCAGCTAAAAGTTTAGATCTTAAAATGGATTTGCACTAAAAAGGCGATCTTAATTCATGTTTTGAGATTTTACCTTCAGTATTTTCATATCATAATCGTAACTTTTTGATTTTTTGGCGATACTAGATAATTCAGAAACGTGTATGGAATACTGTACGTAACTTTAGAAACCAGAAGTACCCTGTTAAAATGACCCTCATTGAAATTGTTCAATTTTTGCATATTATATTACACAGAAAACAATAGTTTAAGAAACGGGCGTTAAAACCAATTGAATAAACTGAGCATTCAACAATTCCTGCATAAAATTTGGCAATAGCGTTGCCAAGCAACCCGCGGCAAAAAGCAGGCACTTGTGGAATTGTGACGATGCACTTCCTTGAAGGTTCCGGACGCACCTGGGTAGTGCACCGCGGCTGCGGCGAAGCGGCGGCGGAGGTGGAGGCGAGAGTGACGGACGCACGTGACGACAAAGGAGACGGTGGGAAAGTGGGAATTGCAGGGAAGAGTCGGTGGCAGCGGAAAACGGACTCGCGTGGGGGAGAATGTTAGTTTTTCCTGACACGTCAACTACCTAGGTCATTAGTACCGTAATTGCACTGCATATTATATCATTGGAGGTGGCAGTGTTCCTCTGCTGAAACGACGACTCACACTGAAGGAGACAGCTGATTGGATGTGGGTAGGCCGGCGGGCATGTGGCGAAGGGTGTGGGGCGTGGATAGGCCGGGCGGAGCAATCCGCGGTGAGGCGGGGTAAGGGTTGTTGAGTGGCAGAGTTGAGGCGGTTGATGGCCGGCCGGGACAGTGGAGGAAACTGGGAGGTGCAGCATGTGAGCTGACAGGGCGGAGGAATCGGGCGAAGTGGCAGAGGCGCGGATGACCAAAGTGCGTCGGAGTCGGGGGGTTGAGTGGGAGGCAGATGTACGCTAGAAGCAGCGACCCCACGCCCTCGACCTCTGTGGCAGCCAGCGCCCGCGGTTCGATCCGCGGCGTCGGCGGCACGCGACGCTAATGAGCAGTGCTACATCCCGGCCCCGACCCTCCCGCTCCGCCCCGCTCCGCCCCGCTCCGCCCCGCTCCGCCCCGCTCCGCCCCGCTCCGCCCCGCTCCGCCCCGCTCCGCCCCGCTCCGCCCCGCTCCGCCCCGCTCCGCCCCATCCCTCACACTAGTGGCTGTCCTCTGGCGCGTGTCCGTCCCGCTCGAATCTCCGGCCTTCAATTGGATTTCGCGCTTGCCTCTCTGCGGGCGATAGTGCAAACCGTCCTCCATTCTCAGCGGATGCGGTATAGGACCTCCTGTGGTTTAATCTTCCCTGTTTTAAGTAATTTATATTCAAAAGTAATGACCTCTGCACTTTGTTTCATTACGTACTGGTTATTATGTATTTTTTCTAAAATGTTCTTTTGCATTTACATTGGTGCTGAACCACACAGTTTCGTGTTTCTTGTCGGCTAGTGATGAGGGTGATTTGTTAAGAAGCCAGAGCCCAAGGTTTATGGCATACCTGGAATTAAGGAATGTTTGAATGGAAAGGTGATTATAGGGACATGATGTCCACAGTGCTGGAGCAATGGTGCAATGAGAGTATAGACATGGGATATCCGGACAAACCTGTCGCAACCGTCATTGTCCACCTGATGGTTGGACGGAGATCCGAACTCCGGAGGTAGGGTGGACGGCGAGCGTCCCGGCCGCCCCGCGTAGAGGGCGCGACGGAAGTGCCGCCGGCGGTTGAGGGGGCGTGCCTGCGCGGGGCTTCGACTCCGCGACCCGTGGCATGGAGCGCTGGGAGATCGAAGCGCCTGACCGCGGGGCGGGCGCGGGGCGGGGGAGGAGGAGGAGGAAATCGATGGGCGGCGCGGTGGGTGTCGCGGCGCGTGACACGGTTCACGCAGCCCTCTGCGTCTGCGCTCGCTTCTTGGCCACCATATCCCGAAAGGACACTTTTCATCGCTTTTCCAATCTACACTAATGTATAATGTATAGTAGGCTTCTGGGATACTTTTTTTTTATGTTTTGGAATTTCGTTTTCCAATGTCAGACAGTACAACGTTCAATTGCGAGACTCTCTCATATTCACATCATTAATAATGCGTAAGTGCATTCATCTCATGTGATGGAAACAACCTAGTTTTTAAAACTTCAATTGATAATGAGTGAGATAATACAGAAATGTCCAGCAGTTTACAAGTAATTATTAGTAAAAGTAATTCCACATTCTGAGACGAATCATTAAGTTTTTGGAAAGAGATAAAATCACAGATAATTACAAACTGAAGAACAATTGTAAATAAGAGACTTAACTCTCTACCATTCACTTTCGAAGTCGTTTGGTGAGACTCGCAAACTGACCGGAGAAGAATTGCATTTTTCCTCATAATTGCTTCTTAATAAGTTTCAAAGTTCTTGCAAGTCTTTTCAAAACATGAAATAGAGAACTCGTCCTAGAACATTAAGTCAAGTGTGTTTTCATCGATGGTTCTTTTGAGAAAAACTTTGTTTGTGGGAAAATAGTTTTTCGCGGATAAGTTACCATTCGTATTCCCTTTCGTTCCAGCCGTTTGATTTTGTGTGGGAAGTCTGCATATGTGCGGAAGCTTTGAAGCGGGTGCAGGTCTCTGTTTCGACTTCCCACGCCTCGTTACCATTCACGTCAGTTTCGCTCCGCAAAATGTGAGATTACAATCAATGGGAAATCGTTTTTCTTGGAGGGTGAGCTCATAGGCAGAATAGTCGCGAACATATGCTAAGATTGAATGATAAAAGATGTGAGAAACAAAAAAAAAACTCGATGACAGGAGGTATTCTGAGACGTGGCGTAAAGACTGCGATTTAATGATATGTGCACAGGAAACTATGAATAAGAGGAAAATGACGAGCTCAGAATTTTCAGTAGGAAAGATTCGCTTCACAAAATTGAAGTTTTGGTTTTAACATTAATGATTGCTATATTCAGGAAGAGATCGATGTCATTCAGTAAATGAAGATGTCAGTAATGAAGCAAGTGATGCATTCGGAACAATTTATATAATTAAAATTAATTTACCGATAATGTAAGAAATATATAATAATTGCTCTAATAATATTTTTCATAAGGTCTTCTGAATATATTGAACCTTTTTTCGAGACCGTGTGATTGTTGAACATTAAACATTACATTTACTGAAAACATTGCATAGAATTCTTTTCCTCGTCTCAAATCTATTAAATTAAAGAAGAAAGTACTAAATAAGAAAGAGAAGTGAAAAAAAGAATGTCGAGAAGACGCAGTAGTGGATACGATGGATATGGTGTCACTACTCCCCTTCATCGGTATTCTCGATTCCAAGGCCACTGACACTCATTTAAAGTTACTCCTCAATTGTTATTCGCGAGGCTAATAGATTCCCGTCCCATTGTCACCCAAAGGAGAAATCCCGTAGGTTACCAGCAATACAAATTTCAGATCGTTCATTAAACAAATTAGTCATTTCGCTACGGATCTATAATCAATCATTTATATTATGTTGTCATTATCCCTTTTTCATAAAGAATACGAAGGCTACAGTGATGAATAAGGTTTCAGGAGATAAGTTGTTTTACGAAATATAATGATAGTACAATGGCATTAAGACACATTGTTTCGTTAAGTAAAACGAACAATTACGCGAGCTATAACCGCCTAGTTCTCACAGCCGCCACAGGAGAGCGCTAGAGCGGCCAGAGACATTAGAGGAGGTACACGGAGCGAATGCCCCTAACGTCGGATCGGAAGGGAAGCAAAACGCCTTCCACCACAGATTGGAGTAAGTACTAGTAAAACATATTCCCTTATCTCTCACACGGCAAAGCAATACCAGATGCTCCAGCGAGATAGAAACTGTAACTATAATGCATAACCATTTACGAAATAAATTAGATGCTCTTAATAATATTTAGACCAGCCCATTAACAACTGCTGAAACCAAAATGGAACCAACATCTTTCCCAGGTAATTTTAAAACATTTGAATACGTTGCCTTTGACGTAAGGAATTAAGCCGTCTTAACAATGTTATTTAACTACTACAAGGAGAGGGCATCACTGTTGTTCTATAAGGAAAACATATTAATCCTCTGATCTCAGAATAAGATTCACAAAGGTCACGCAGTTCCACTGATGCAGTAATAGATGGGAAAGAAACAGCAGGGAAGCTTAACCAAGATACTTGTTTTAAGGAAGTATGGGGGAGAAAGAAGAAGCGAATGTTTGTTGAAAAGAGTAAGAGCGAAGATAAAACACATTAATCTTCAGAAGAAATAAAGATTCAGATTGTTGATTACAGAATTAATAGATCAGATTCTGGATGAATTGAAGCTAAGGTTTCAATCCATTCAAAACAGTAAAATTCATTTGGTTCCCTCAATGGATATCTGTTTGAAATAATGAATGGAGAAGAATTAATGAACCAAGCACTTGGATTAACTACATATCAAGAAATGGGTTGAGCTGGCAGTATAAAGTAGTAAGTTAGTATCACATCTTGAATTTAAGACCTGATATGAAAATGGTTACACGTACAGATTTTTTGGCGTTGATTCACATGTCTCAAAATAAATGTTACAAACTTCTAAGGCATGTTCAGCAGATACATGGAATATCTATGGCTGCGTGAGCAAGAGACCTGTCAAACATTTTGGAATAAGAGATTGTCCAAAAATTAGAAGGAAATGCCACTTACATAAATGTATATTATTTCGTTTTATGAAGTTTTCCACTACAAATTCATTGCCTGCCCCCCCCTAAAATTAACTTTTCAGAAAATTCTGATTGCAAAAGCCCTTGAAGTTCAGTTTTAGTAAAAGTTTCTGTTTTAAAATTATTTTCCACATTTTGTAAATATATTAAGAGACTTTGTAAACTATCTAAATATAATAGACAAAATAATATCTTCAGTAAAATTGGATTTTTGTTGTACTATTTTTATCACAAGTCAATATTCTCTTGTAAAGGAACAGTATGTCGAAATAACTGAATTTATGTCCTAACATTTGAAATCAAGCACTTACCACTCACCACCATCTGGTGAATTCTTGTCCCGGGTGAAAAGTAACCTAGCGGCGTGATTGCTGCAGTGGCGCGCTCTATGCCGCCTGCGGAATAACGACACGCCTTCGCCCGCTCACACGCGCACGACACTTTCACACACGTTTCTCTACTGGTGATTATATTATTAATTCACAATGTTTATCGCCATTTGCACAAAGAACATAAGTTACCTTAATTTCTTGTAAACACCATTTTAAACAATATAATTGTTCAAAAACGTGCACATTTTCCTCTCTGCTTCAGGAAATTTCCGCATCCGCTCTTTTCAGCAACTCACTACAGCTTTGGGACACATGTTTGCAGTCAGCCTTCACCTTCTGCGGCTACCTTCCTCTCTTCTCCAGTTCCTCCACCTCCTCCAGCGGCCTTCCAGGCGCGGGCGGCGCGGCGTCACGGCGGAAACGTCACTCCGGAGACAATGACCGAGCTCTCCAGCGATAATGAGCTGGAAAAGGCGCATCGGGCCCCGCACCGCCTGGTGTCGAAATCTCCTCGCTTTTTCTCCGGCCGGGTGAGCCCAGGTTTTTGTACGCGAGCGGGTGGGTGGGCGGGGCGGGGCGGGCCGGGAGCGGAAAGCGTTTCGGCCGCTGTGCACCATTACGTGCGGCGGTGAGACTGCGTACTGGTGATCCCCCTACCCTGTAGTGGAAACAAGGTTTTCATGAACCCCCATTTTCCTTCTTTGGTACCGGTAGCGGTAGCTCAGTGCATCAACTGATGTCACTGCAGCGCTTCTAACCGGGAGGTCCTAGGTTCGATGTACGCGTAGGCTTCCGCGGCTCGAGTCGATGACTTCTTCGCTGTCCGGGTGACGCCGCGTAGTGGGCTGAGAGGCCGACGTTTCGCCTGACATGTCGCAGGCTTCATCAGGGCATTGACTGACCTCAATCCTCAATACCTCTCTTCCGCATCTTCTTGATAACACCTCCATTAAATTGATGTTAATGTTTAGACTGCCGCTGCCTACGCGGGGTTCTAGAAAACACTTTATTGATAAGAAGTTCACCTCCATCGTGAATTCGTTTGGGCAAATAAATCAGATTGGTCCAAACTTTTCCCGCCAAGTGCCGTATCGTTGCTGCGCCACTTGTTTGCGTTCGCAGTTGAACGCGATTTAGGTGCTGACTCCCGTCACTCCGCACTGAGTCGCATCGAGTTCTATTTATTTGTAAATTAATTTGATTGAATATTTAATTGATTTAATTAAAAAATGTTGTCTGGTGATTTCACAAATCCGCAGAAAACATAACTCTACCAGTGATCAAACTCACCCCTTCATAATCTCATGTCCGAAACAGAACGCGACTATCCGCGGCATCTCGCCGTCCAGTACCTCATTGAGGTATCTCAGGGAAACACTGTTGCGAAATAGCAATATTGCAGTTATTCCGACCCGTATGTAGTAGTGTTCGAGTCGCGATGGTGGCAGAATTTCGACAGACTAGATAACTCAATCGAATTCAGCCCCCGTCTGGAGATAATTCAAGCGCTTAGCTACTGTGATCGGTAGTTCGAGAACACCGCCACTGTTCCTGATAAAACATGCACTACACTTACTGGACTAATACCAGCTGACGTGTATGAAAACACGAAACAATCAATCGTCCCGGTTGGGGCGGTGTCCCGCTGGAGAAGATATCTGGAGGTGGTCCCCGCGGCCCCTCCATGGGTCGGACGTCGTCGATCTCATTATCGAGCGGCGGAGAAACATCGTCACCTCCCGCGGTAAAACATGCACTACACTTGCGGCACTAAATAGCGTAGTGGAGAAACCATCCAATGAATGAATGTATGCAGAGATTACTATAAGAACGGAACGCTTTGTCAGCTACTACTTGGCTAATGCACGCAACATAACTGTAGTTAATGTCGATGCATCATTTTGTCAGTGCGTTCGTTTACAGTTAGTCCATTTGTAAATGGATTCATCACTGTCTCTTGCAATGCCATCGCCCTACACGACCTTCATTTTCTTCCCGACCTGTCAAAGTGGGCCTTCTCTATACCAATGAAACCTCGTCCAATGGGCAATGCGGCGGGCGAGCCGCGGGCGCAGGCGGCCGACGGCGCAGCGCGGCCCAGGGTGTCTGCGCGGAGCGGCGGCGTGATCCGCATCGCCTGCCCGAGGGGTCACGGCCCCGCGCCCCGCCCCCGCCGCCGGAGCGGAACCCGCCCGGAGGAGGAGCACTCTTTCGGGGAATCGGGGCGTGGGAAGCGGAGACCCTCGGGCGGCGGCGTTGCCCTCGCCTCGGCCCCGCCCCCCGCCCTCCTCCTCGCCCCCCGCCGCGCCCGGCGCCCTCGCGAGAGAAGCCCGGCCGAGGCGCCGCCGCCGCCGCCACCACCGCCGGGAATGACTGCGGGAAAGCATGATCGAATCCAGGAGGCAGGGCTCTGAGATGGGCATTAGCAATCAAGGAGGGTGCGGCGTCATTTCCCGTTCATAGCATTTTAAATGACATCGCGAAATCGTCACTTCCTGACGTTTTTATTGACAGACTTTTTTTAATTTAAACATATTGTAGAATAGAAGTGTTCTGAAGAAACTTATTTTGGTTATTCTCCTTTATCTGTGGCGTAAGAATTTGTCATTTTTTAATTAAAATGTTAACAGTTATAATATTTTATTAATGAAAAATCAATGAAAATTAAAGCGGTTTCCTTATTATAAGTCAATGTTTCTATGGCATGCGAGAACCTGTAACTGCACTTATTTTGAAAATAAACTTTTTTGTTTACAGAGTGAAACGTTGTAAGGTCTACGAAGTTCGTAGACCTAAGAGGCCCGTTAATATCCTCCCTATCTTGAATCCCGCCTTCGAGGATGCATCATTGTGTGTGGCCCTGATCGAACCGTTGCAACGCGTTGGGGCGTAGGACATATGAACCATTATAATGAGATTCATTTAATTTTAGTAAGTTTCATACCGACTTTCGAGTAATACGACTGTAGACCAGCCACTTAAACATTTTAGAGTCTAAAATTCAAGGTCGACCTATCAGATGCTTTGAATCGTGCGTAAGATAAGCGAGAAGTGATTGTGATTGGGCAGAAGTAAATCTATAGAAGAAAATTGCTGATGTAAATTCTTACAATCAAAGAAATAAGTGATTATTAAACGAATAAACGCAATATGTCAGTTCCCTGAGTGCGGATACCTCGTAATATTAGCGAGTAATAAAACGCGCACTCCACGGAACCGCCATTGGGAACAGGCGGCAGCTATCATTTCCTCCAGACAGCGGCTGAATCCGACCTAGCTATGTAGCTAGTGTTGGAAATTCGCCACCATTGAGACTCGAACCCTAGGGATTCCCAGTCAGAGGTGCACAGCGGCCCCTGAGCGCGCACATCTGCAAAAGAAGGAAACTCCGAGGTCTACGTGTAAATTCCGTGATCCACGGTGCATAGGCGCGCCTAAAGTAAAACAAGGGGAAAATACACATCTGGGTCCCCTTTTCCATTCCACATTTTTATTTATATGCATTTTACTAGTAAATAAACAAAACATATAGCAAGGGGAATTCAACCATAACTTTAATGATAAAATTAATAAATATTCGTATAATTGATTATTTTGAACTACATACAGCGTTGCCGATGGCTTGGAGATCCTCTTCCAAATGTACATCATGTGACTAACAACAATTCAACAGTCCAACAGTACAACATATAACAATTCCCCAAGCCCCCTCTTATGTACGCACGCTAGGTTGTAACCTAGGCCTTGCAGTCGATTGCAGTCGAGGACGCTGGGGAAGCCCGTGCATTACGAGTGTAAAACTCGTCCGGAGTTGCCCTGTGACACCCGGTTCCACGGGGACTTTTTCACGGAACCGCCACTCGTATTTTGTGGCAGTTTTTTACTGCTCGTTCGCATTCTCGGAAGGCCAAGAATATTAGCGTCGAGTTGCAACAGGCGCACTTTGTTGTCAAGTTCTCTTGAACTTGTCGGTAACTCGTACATCGTGAGCTTCGTCTCTGTTCCTGCTCATAGTTTTTTGGTTGTTACTTATTGCATTTATTAATTACTAACGAAAACCTGTTTACACGCTAGTGAGAATCAAGTATGAGAACATTGAACTCTACTTTCAGGAAAAAATTAAATTGTAGTATTTGTCAATAAGAGAAACAGTTACTTAATCTATATTAATAATAATGTTCTTTGATTCCTTAATGAGAATAATGAATTATTCACCGAAAGTTCCTGGAAATAAGAAATCAACACGTTCTTCGTGTCTAAATTTAATTAATTATGACGTGCAGGGGATACGCACGAATAATATATTATACATTTTCTTCTTCTTCTTCTTCTTCTTCTTCTTCTTCTTCTTCTTCTTCTTATTATTATTATTATTATTATTATTATTATTATTATTATTATTATTATTATTATTTTATACTATTTTCTTTCTTTTAATTCCCATTATAGGCCTCTGAGGTCCACACGCAAATGATGCCTTTCCAAATATGTATTACCACGCTTTCACCGATTTGGTGTACGGTAGTGGGTACTTATAACTTTATACCAATGCCATTCCCTTCAGTATGATGTGAATATTATAGAAATATTTACCTGCCCTGTCTAACAGACCTCAACTTGCTGAGATATGTTTCTCTTTAGTATTGCATTAATAGATAAATATAGCGTACATCACACAAAGTATTCATCAATATTCTTTGCCTCAAATATATAGATTAAGTTCAAATACATTATACTTGTATATTTATATTTATTTCACTCAGTTTACAGTTCTTCCATATTCGTATTCAGAATAGGTTACTTAAAAATGGATGTTAAAAAGTGTAATATTTTTCTAAATTAAAAACATATTTTTTAAGTACTGTAATACAACGTTGCCAGCTGTCCACAAAAGAAAAAAATGTATTAATTTCTCTGTTTAATAACAGTTCTCTGAAAATGTCAAGCTTATTTTTACGAAATGTCAGAAAAGAAGAAAGAAAAAAATATACGTTTATAATTATTAGTTCCCAATACTGAGTGTTTAATATACTTGATCCTCTGGTTGTTTCCATTCGTCTTACAGATTAATTATTGGATCAATCAGCAGCCACATCAATTTAAAGATAAACATAACACTCAATTTCTCTTTACTCCTTCTGACGCTACCAGTGATCACGAGCGAAGTTCTGGAATAAAATTTCCACGTTCTCACGTCCTCCTCAGTCGCTGCTCTTGCGCCCGCAACTTGTGAACGCTTGCTCCGTTTGGCTTTTCGTTTGTGCGGAATTCGACTTCCCGAGTCGGTTTTATGATGGCGAGAGGGGTTTTATGCAAGCGTTGAATACTCAACGTCTTGCTTCTTCCTCCATTCCTCAACTCCGTTTCTTTTCCCTCGCACACCCTCGCTTTGCAATCTATTTTTCCCTTCTCTCAGTTTCAAACATTCGTCGACCTCTCTGTCTTTGATCTTTTCCATCTCTTAACTTCATCGTCTCAAGTCAGCGCCTTCTCTCTGTCTTATCGGCTGCTCCCAGTCTACTAATTCGAATTTTCAGAGTTCATTTTTCATTTTCCATCTTCTATAACCACTCTATTTTCTGTGTGTCACTGTTCTCTACGTCCTTTCTCCCCCGCCCCGTCATTGGATTCTTCTTCTCCCTCATGCGGTCTTCATTCTTGACAACCCTCACCGAATTACGTGTCTCGGGGCATCTGAAGTGCTTATTTTAGAAACCCGTCAAACTCCATAATCTACAAAACGCCTTAGCGTCGGAATATTGTTCCATGCGCATAAACACATCGTTTTGTGCATTTTTTTTCTAGGGTTTTTATCCAGCCGACAGCCGGTTGCCCTTTACGTCCCGAAGGGACGCATATTCGACCATACACTAGACAAACACTTGCGGGCTCCTCTGATCTGGGGTCAGCAGAACGCGAGGCCCTCCGCGACAACACACACACAAAGTCAAGGGACAAACAGCCATGCCCAAGGCGGAACTCGAACCCGCGACCCTTCGGACCGAAGCGCTGAGTCGGTACTCGCTCTTAGCCACCTCGGCCATCCAGGTCGGCTTTTGTGCATATTTACATAAAAAAAAATGAATTTATTAACTGATTTAGTATTAAAAAATATTTTGAAATCAGAAAAAATGTGACACTTGTTCTCAGTTTTCTTCTCTTCAGTCTCTTACACTTACATGCACTACACTACGGGTCATGTCGGGAGACCACTCGGGGACTTAGAGTTTGTCCCGGATGGGATGGTGATCCGCGGGTGGGAAATACCTGGTTGGGGTTGGTTGGTTAGTGATTTCGGGCGCGTCAATATCTTAGGTCATTATTCCTGTAAGTGTAGTACATGCTTTTTCCGCTCGAGACGGCAGTGATCTTCCCCCACTGGATGGCGAGATCCGGCGCTGACCTACCGTCGACTAGCTGGGTTTCCCTCAACCAGGACTCTCCCACCACCGAGGCACCGCCCCAGCTGGGACAAGCTCTAAGCTCCGGTCTCTCGGAATATGTGGTAGTGTAGTGCATGTTAGTGTAAGTGTGTGTGTGTGTGTGTGTGTGTGTGTGTGTGTGTGTGTGTAAGGGGAGAGGATAGAAGAAGGAAGAAGAAGGAAAGATCGCACGCGGTCCGCGGCCCGTTTGTTAGGGTACTGCTCCGGCATTCGCCTGGTGTTGATCGGAGAAACCACGGAAAACTACCGATGAGAGCAGCCGGCCTCTAGAATTTTCCTCCAGACAGCGACTGAATTCGACCTAGCTGAAAAGCTAGTGTCGAAAATCCTGCCGCCGTCAGGACTCGAACCTAGGACCTCCCGGTCAGCGGCGCTGCAGTGACATCAGTTGCCACAGTGAGCTTCCGCTTCCGATTCTGGTTGGGGAAAAACCGCAAGCCGACGGGAATGTCGGCGCCGGATCACGTCTACCTCCTACGAGGAAGACCACCGCTACTTTCCGTGATAAAAAATGAACTACACTTACTGGTCTAATGAGCTTAAAAGTTGGCGGGCCGGAATCACTAATCAATTAATCAATTGATAACCCTCCCTTATTCCCTTTCCACTTTGCCTTGTGGCTATCTCCTCCTCCGGTCACTCGCTCCTTCTTTCCCCTTCTCGCCCATCCTTTCAAATACACGCTCCCTGCTTCTCGTGCCCCTCCGCCCGGTGCTTGCGCCGTCGCCGCCGTCGCCGGGCTGCGTGACGGCGGGGACTCCTGCGCGTCCACTTCATCTGCGGGAGAGCGGTGCGGGGGCCGACCCGACGCTTCAATGCGAGCGCTTCTTGCTCGTCGTTTTCCGGCGGTGAACCTTGTGGGACGCCTGCCTCGCCTCCTGGCCCGGCCCTTGAGGGAACCGGCCGCGCTCAATGCGAGGACTCGCTCTCTCGTGGGAAGAGGACGGTACGGCCGCCCTTCAATTGCTCTGCTGCGTTAAGGAGTGCGCGCTCGCTTTGTTGCGCTGATGGCCCGTCGCTCTGCTGCGCCGTTGAGCCGGCACTCCTTCGTTCCACGCGCCCCACGGTAGGTCAGTCCGCGCGGAGAAAGCCTGGCGCGGCGGCGCGGTGTGGCTGTCTTTCCTCCGACGCTCCGTCAGTGTGATTCGGGTCTTAGTTTGATGTGACTCGGCATCATTGACTGGAATTTCCTCTTAGCGAGCCTAAAATACCTCCTACAGATACAAAGTTTGATATACTTGGTAAACATCCTTCAGTACAGATGTTGCGAGTGTAATACATTCTCATTGGTGGAATAACGAGCTATTTTACCTCCCTGCATTTCTACAAGCAACAACTCCTCCTTGTCCCGTTAGCTGTCTGACTCGTTATATGCCGCTACTCTGGATACTCAAGATTATTTTTTTGACAGGGACAAGTATTTTAACTAATTTTTAGTAAAACATGTCACATTGTCAATAAAAGTTGAACATATTGTGAAAGTTCTGTATTTATTCTATTTTCTTTCTAGATGCCATAATCATAGAACTCAACAGATTGCCCATTGCCGAAACATTTCTCTGGTCGTAATACATATGAACAACAGAAACGGCCATATAAGCTGACGTTTTATAAAATAATCCGCAGAAATCTTGATTTTCATTATTAATATAGTTTTCCTAGAATATAGTATATCAAATTCGATACGAACTTAACAATAAAAAACCACTCAAAGGTAGTTTGTGGAGAATGCTAGCATTCATTGATTACATTTTCTGTGAAGAGAACTTTGGTAAAGAACGGGTTACTATACTCTGCTCTCATCCTTGATAGTGTAGATTTCCATGAACTTTAACTCTCGCTCAGAGCTTTCTCGTTATTTATTCGCGTTGGCTATTAAATAGTGTTTGTACTGATGTGGTTCCGGGGAAAATATCATACAGTTTGGAAATGGTTTAAAGAAGCACTGTCATGCTCTTGCTGTTTTGTTCAAAGACGTGTAGATAATTATTGCATAGTTTGAAACGTGATCACACGAATGGGCTACAACCGATTTAAGTACTCTTGTTTTCATGTGAAAATACATTTGGAAATTTTGATATGATTTGTGTTGTCTTCGTTTATTTCTCCCGCCACCTCAGAAAGCGAACCCTGCGGAACCCCAACTGGAAATCGCTGTTTGTCGGACTTCTCCCGTCCGAAGCGAGAAATGAAATCCATCCGTTCCGGACTTGTGAAAAACCGCCATTGACGCGTTGTAAAGCAGCCCCGCGCGTCACCTTGAGCCGCCTGCGACGCCCGCTCCGCGTGCCCGGCCGCCCCCATCGCCGCATCCCACCCCTGCGATGCTATCGCCCCCGACGTGCGCGGCGTGCGTCGCAGGCCACGTCGTTGTGGGTCGCGGCGGGCGACCGCACGCGCGCGCGCGGGCGAGTGGGGCGGCGGGCGGCGCCGCGCAGTGTCGCCCGCCCGCGCGTGCGGCGACAAGCGGGGCGGCTGAGGCGACGCGTTTTTTCGCCGTCGGCGCCGCGCCGCCGCCGGGAGGATCCGGGACCCGCGCCACGGCGACAACGACCAAGGAGGCGCAGGCGGGGGACGGGGTAGGAGCGGCGGTGGCGGTGAAGATGGAGGTGGCGGTGGCGGTGGCGATGGCAGTGACGGCGGCGGCGCTGGTGACGGTGAACATGGCGGTGGCGTTGGCGGCAGTGGCGGTGGCGGCGGTGGCGATGGTTGCGGTGGCGGTGGCGTTGACGGTGCCAGTGAAGATGCTGGTGGCGATGGGGGTGGCGGTGGCGGTGGCGGTGGCGGCGGCGGCGTCGCCGGTGGCGGTGGCGGTGGCGGTGGCGGTGGCGGTAGCGGTGGCGGTGGCGGTGGCGGTGGCGATGGCGGTGGCGGAGGCGGTGGCGGCGATCGCAATGGCGTGGCGACAGTGGTGGTGATGGTGGCTGTGGCGGCGGCGACGATGGTTACCACGCTTTCTCCGGAATGGCCTCCGCAACGCAGCTGCTGCCGTAGCGGCGTCGCCCACTGGTCCGAAATGGGTCCATATCCGTGCATTGAGAAAAAGCATCACGGTCGTTCTGGATAGGCCAGGCGGGTCCGCCGTAGCGCGAGTTCAATGAAGATTAAATCTTACTTTGGGGGAAACGTGTATGTTGACCTATTTATCTAAGGCACACAGTTCTAGTGCCCTTCTAACGCCCTTTCCTTTGAATGTCACGATAATGAGACTAGGATGTAGGTAAGGGAAGTTCTTAATAAAATGTTTAGCTACAGAAATCTAGATCGAAACAAGATGCACTAACAATGGACCATTCGTTTTTTACACTCCGTTTTGGTAAAAAGAAAGATGTCCTGAGCTTCTCTGGGATTTGTACCTGGTAATCAGGGTCATTCTTAGATATCTCAACTATCCAATGTGTAGAAAAAACAATCTAAAACCCAAGAGGGCTGAATGATCAATCATCATTTGACCTTTTTATTGAGCAAGAATCCTTCGACCTTTATAATGGTAATCGCAAAATTATGTTCAGTCACTACTGGCCATCATGTCTTGTGGCAGGTTTGCATTTTTTTGTTATACAGAAGATTTTAAGGGAGAGTGACCCATTATTAATTTTATTTTATTTTCGCGTGCGAGCGTTGAGTGGCGCCCATACGCCTGGCGGCGCGTGGCGCGCGTGCGGGCCCACTGTGCGGTGACCTCGGCTGCACCGCACCGCACCGCACCCCCGAGTCGCGTCGCGTCGCGTCGCGCCGCCTCGACCGCAATGAAGAACGTTTTGCTCAACTGACTGCGTGGGCAAAACCAAGTTCCGACCGGGGGCCATTTGCTCGGTTTTACTCCGGCTAGTTCATTGACTGCGCAACTCCCGAAACGAAAGTGGGTTTGCGTCTGATTTCGGTAGATTTGATCCTCATCCTAACGCATCGATTGGTTTTAGGGATGCCGGAGATCGTTCTGTTTTGTTCGGGCGAGGGACTGGCATTACAGTTGGTGGGGAGGGCACTTATAGAATCATTCGAATTCATCCCAGAGAAATGATGGGGAGAGTGGGCGAAGAAGTGGCAATGTTAGCACACCGAAGTGATTTTCTAGTTGGTTTGGTGAACTAAATAGTTTAAGAAAGATGTAAAGTGATGGCTCTCGGAGTCCAATTTCAGTTTCTTGAGTAATATTGCTCGTTCTCTCTTCTTTTCTGTATTTTCCATTATGTCGCTACTGTTATTTTCAGGTGAAAAGACTCATAAATCATTTTTTCAATAGAGTTTAGCAAATCTTTAAACAAATCTTGTTTCAACGATTCCATTCTCCTCGCAAACCGGTCACAAGATCCCACCCTAAGGATTTCACATTTTATCCCAAGTTTCCTCCAGGAGAACCTTGTGTATACCAAACTTCGACTTTATACTCGCTCTGACAAATATTTGACCGTCTCAAAGACAATCATGTCATCCAGTGAAAGAGAACGGAGGGATATCCTATGCTCCTTACAATTAAATTAGTTCCGAGGTTCCATTTTCTAAATGATTCGTCTTGAACGATCAGTAAATGGCAGAGAGTATCTATTATTTTATTGTGTCTGGCGATGACTATCCTCTTATTACGTTTACGTGATGGTTCTTATGCAATCCATTGTCAATTTGTCACAGAGTCAAATAGTTATAGCTGCAGGTCGCTTTCTTCTAATCTTTCGAGACTAAGTACTTGCACAACACTAAAATTTTATTATAATGAATGTATTAACGTCTGTTGTATTGTTTATTTAATTGTAATGGTTTCTTGACCTTAATAACCAGACACAGAAACTCTGCCTAATTTTTAAAACATGATCTGTATCATACCTATACATGAGAACCTGTAACCAATTTTAAAAAGTGACTTGTGACATACCAGTTGACCGAATGAAGTTTACGACTTGAACTGTTTTTATACCAATGACATTTTTTTCAAATTGCCGATTGTTTCAGATGTGGTGTCAACAAATATAGACACAAGAGTTTTTGAAAAAGACCCCAAATATGGTCGAAACGTCATGATTGGATAACAAGAAATAAATTATTTTAAAAAATACTGAGTCCGTTTAGTAATGTCAAGAAACTATTACAATAAAAGTACATTAAAATCGTATTTTTTTCGCATGTTACTGCACTACAGGCACGTTATATTAATTCCATCTTGAAGTGCATTTAAATGTCGATGGGTTTCCCTAGATCCTCGTGGTCGGGCACACTGGCGCGTTCGCTTCATTGAGGGGTTGACGTTACACTCAAAGATCATGGAAGGGTGTCCTGACATGCACGTTGTCCTTTTCTCATTTTTTCTTCCTGTCCTCCTCTTCCCCTTCTTCGCCTTCTTTTTATTCTTCTAGGGCTACAGCATAGTCCATTCTGCGTCATGTGTTGGAAAAGGGTTACTTCCCGTGCTAGTTCTTCCCAGTGTGACTTTTCCTTTCGGATTTCCTCCTCTTGACCCGTTGTAAGCATCAACACAAATCCACACGCTCCAATCTACATTGATCGGGAGGCTTCCCGACACGACGATTTCTTCTTCATATTTTTCTTCTTTTTATTCTCCTTTTACATTCTCGCTACGGAGTAGAGAGAAAGTTGTGTAATGCTGCACGAAAAAGCGGCGAATTTTCGGCAGAAAACTCTTATTACAGGGCCCTGGTAATGAAAAAGTGAATAAATCCAGTTGCTAAATGTAGAAAAAAATCCCCTAACACATGATGTAGCCAGAATCCATGTTTTGTGAGTCCTTGATACAGAAATATCGAATGACGGCAAAACGTCTGTCCGTCTGTGAACAACGCTAGCCGCAATAGCGATCAGTCGGTATTCTCCAAAATTGATATTCCCCAATTGATATGGTTGATGACGCGGCCCCTTGATTTTTAGGGGTACTTTACAAGAAGCCCCAGGGATATTTTTCAAATTTTCAAAAAAATGGCTCCATCGTTTTTAATCAAATGTTTTTGGATAGTGTGAAGGACGTTTAAAAGAATGGTGCAGGTTTCATACTCGTTAAAAACACTTCTTTTTCTAAAATTGCAAAAGTTCACCATTATTTCGGGGTCTCTGACTTTGATAGGTTTCAAGAAGCCCTAATTGCGATTGCCTAACGTGAAGTAAGTTTTATATTTTATTTATATAGGTACCCATAATAATAATAATAATAATAATAATAATAATAATAATAATAATAATAATAATAAGATTAAACCTGCGCAGAAATCGTTCTTGCTTCACCATGAGACTTAACCAGGGACGTAAATCGAATATGTCCTATTGAAGAAACAACGCAAGTAGGTCATATATAAATACTGTCCCAGTTTTACGTAGTTTACAGAATATTTTTTACGAATCCATTTTCAGAATGCATGCCCTGATAGGAGGTAGATTTTGGACACAGCTCAGTTGCTTGCAAGGGGAGTAAATATACAAACAAAGTGCCGAACGCCCTGTGAATCCCCTTTTACTACTAGTGTCCCTCCCGCATTTTCTTTGTTGTAGCTTTTTGAAGTAATTCGCTCAATGGAAACTGTAACAGTAACAAGGAATAACCTTAATGAAATATTCTGAAGAGGAGTAATTTGTTACAAAATTTTTACCATGAGATACCTTCAAAATATTTTTTTAACAAAACCCTTACATTTATTGCTGGTCGGAGGTCAGCGGGATTCATCATATGGGGCCCCTGATTTTGGAGACTTCGATACGGTGCACCGGTTGCACCAGCCAACTACGTCTCCGGATGTTGTTGACAATGTAACGTGGGAGTCTCTTTTTCCATTACGTTATAATATATACTGCATGTGTGTAATTTTGTATTGTTCATTTGCAAAATATGTGAGCTTCATTTAATGATTATGATTATGTTTCCACCGTCTTCAGTAATTCCTACGACCAGTCCCAGGCTTTTTGTGGCAGCAGCTTGGATTCTATTGATACCTCTGGTGATAAGTGTTCAGTTTTAACTTCGCAGCTGGAATTGTCACGACTTTGGAGAATTTCATTTGATTATCTGTGCTTACCTTCTTTGTAAGATTTCGCTCATTTCTGCCATACATGTAATTAATTTTTCCAATTTTTTGCCTAATATAATCTGCAAAAGGTGAAGGCATCCTAAATATTTACATTGCTACAATGACAATGCTTAGTTCGTATCTGTGCTCTAATTTGAACCTCACAGAGTGATGTCCATTGGAGGTTAAGACTTTTATTTTATTTGTAGATATTTATGAATATGCGTACGTGCATGTTCTTAAATTGCTCATAAATTCATGCGATCGCACGTAACTCTTGACCTATTTTACCTTTGAAGGATCTCAGAACCAGTTCATTGGAAAACATGTTTGTCTACAATTTAACTTTTGCTTGAACTCGATCATCAATATCTAAAACGAAAGGGTAAACTAGAAGTAATGTTCCACAATAAAATAATCATTTGTATCTTACCATCATAATCTAATCATTTGTAAAGCGACGACAGTACATCGCTTATAATGCATTGGAATGATTATGGTGATAGAGTGCTTCCTAGAAGACAATTTCCTTTGTGTTAATAATGATCCTACTCTATCATTTAATTATTGTGGAAACTTATTTCTATTTTTCATCCAAATGGATTTCCACGATATTATTGTCGTATTCACCATGTTTAATATCTAAAACATTTTTTATTTTCTTTCATTGTCAAAAAGTCAATCTTTATAGAACTTACATTATGTCGTAATACGAGTAATTGTCGTAATACAAGTTATTGCGATAGAAAGTATCTAATAATCCATGGTCTACTATTAACAAAGATAATCAGTTTCATAATGTAAGTGATATTAGAATTATTCCGTAGCCTATTAACATCAGTAGGTCACCTTCCGTAGGATTATTACATTAAATAGAAAATTCTAGTTCATTGGATATTTTAAAAGAGGACAAAGTGTACGATATTCGTATGGTAACATCTTATTATATCAGTCAGTTAACAAACTCGGTCTGGCGTCCTCGATTTCTACATGGTTTCTGGATGGTTCTCCAATCGTCAATTTCAATGTTCCCTCTAATGCCAATCTGGAGCTTCCCGAGCAAGCAAATAAAATAGCGTCATGACCATTCAATATTTTCTCATATATTTTTGTGGAAATTCATATTTTATATTTATAATTAGTATTGGCTGCGTGAAAAATGAATTTTGACACTGCTTACTCTGTTTACAGTTTATGACCTGAAGAGGGAATAAACATTAATGACTCAAAGAGTTCATTTTCAATGCTCCCTGAAAGCTTTGTTTTTTGTTTGAATTTTATTATAGAGTTTAAAAATACCCTCACATAATAATTTCTCATCATAAGCGTTTGAGTATTGAAAAGATATATAGTTCATGGATGCGATGTTATTTTTAATTTTCGAAAGTATTTGGTTGGTATTTCTGTGATGCCTACTGCTAGCAAGAATGTTAGAAGGCCAGTTTTTGCCTGGAAATTTCCATTTCCTTTGAAGGAAACCTTACAAGACTTTAGAGACCAGGTTAGCTCTAGAAGATGATCAGATGGCGTTACCTCAGACGATCTGTGATATGGGCGGTCTTGGGGCTGGAATGAAACAACGAGGTAAAATCACAACTCAATTTATGCAAATCAGCAATATGTAAATTCTATAATTATATACAGTAATAGTACTGTCATTACAGAAAATAATATTTATCTAGCACGCAAATCTGTCTTATCATGCCATAGTCTTCTATGCGCATGCAATTTTCTACACATCTGCCATTCTCTAAACGTAATTCTAGTAAATAGCATTGGGGTTTGAATAATGCTTCGTGCACTCCATCGAGAACCTGTCCTACCACCACTTCTCAAGTGCAAAGATTTATCGCGAGTCGGATTTCTAGAGCAATTTGCAAGTTCGGATTGTGATGTTTTGAAAGGGTCGCCCTCTTCCGTGCAGGGCAGCTGTCTCCCTCGGCAGCGACTCCTCGTCTCCAGTACTTCATTTCACGCAACACATCCTCGAGCAGCGCACAAGATCCTCTTTTACGCTCTGGCAGCAGTGGCGTTACTTGAATGGCACGCTCCTGGCGAGACATCTTGCGGAATATTCATCGCCGTGCGTTGCAGGTGCGTTTATGATCTTTCCCCTCCGCGGTTCGTAACCAGAGCGACATAAAAAGAGTCTTCGGCTGCGCCCCGCCTCTGGGAAGAACTGCCGAGAATATTTTATGAACCAGATGCGCGAGGAAGGGAAAAGGAACAAGGTACATTGTTCTGAATATTGGTCGGACAGGAGTCTTTGTTACGTCCGAGGTTTATTCTCAGTTGTCACCTAAAGAAACAAGGAAATCTTTAAGTAACAAGAAATCGCTTCATATAAATGTTCACTAATAGAGGTGCGTATTTCGTAGACGTTCCTAATGAACGAGCAAAGAGTACTTCCGAAAGTGATCGGAAGCATCGTAACAGACCATTTGCACCCGCTGTTTAGTGGTTGAATGTACAGTATATTTTTCTTACGGAGAGATGCCAAATTTACTTATGTGTTTTCAAAATCGATCTATTTATTAATTTTAGTGCCTTGCTTTCCCTCCGTAAATTAATCGACATGGGTTCAAAAATAAAATAGATCTGGAATGAATCAGGCAGGGACAAAATTTCAAATGATGTACTGGAAAGGGTCACATGAAAAATGTGGACACATATTTTCTATGTTGATGATGTAAATTTTCATAGTTTAAATAGACTTTGAATAGAAACCGCGAAATAATTGTCATCGTTTTGTGTAGTAGTAACACTTCACATAAGAACGTATGATTAAGAAGCCGAATTATTACAGAAGGAAGCAGGCGACCTTCCGTAGAGAAAAAAGTAGTTATCCCTTGCTCACTCATTTGAGGATAAGAACTGATTATGAAGAAGGTTCTAATACGTCATAAGGAACACTGAGTTTAAAAACTCTCACTGAATTCGGCCCTTAGTTTTATATACGGTTTATTAAGGCAATAATGATGCCAAATAATACTCTCTTATCTTCATTGAACGATTTTAAGGTTGATGCAGATAATGACAACAAAACTTTGCAACACATCGAAGAAAGAATTGAGGCGAACGAGCACAGGCCGGAACATGTACTTGCAAAACACTTACATCAGCTTGGGAATACAAGAAATTTCGTCTATTATGTTTTCGGCCGATTCATTTGATTCTCATTTTAATTTTGTAGAGTTATAATTTCGTCCTACGTCAATTTTTCCCACATATTTTTCATGTGTCCCGTTTCAGTATACTATTTGAAATTTTGTTCCTGCCGATTTTAGTTCAGCCTTATTTCATTTTTGAAGCTATGTCGATTAATTTACAAAAAGAAAGCTGTGAACTAAATTTCGGGAATATATTTTCATATAATGTAAACGACAGAACTCATAAATGTATTACTGATTTTGTGGTTTAAAATGTATAATTTTCTTAATTTCTGAATTTACATCTTTGGTGATCTTCGGGCTACCGTGTAATTGTAAATGGTATAGAACTACCCCAAGTATAATTTAAGTTGTCCATTTTGTTTATATTTATCGCAGTGACTCACTATTTGTAACGAATCACTGCAGTATTGTAATGAATCAATGTGTTCTTCACTTATTATATAGTTTTTGCCAACAGGAAGGTTTTTGTCTGACCAATTACATTTTTATTTCAGATTGATATTTTGATTTGATTTGATTTATTTAGTTAAAGAAGAGTAAAAACTGTATGCGATGTATGGGGGAGAAGATCATCTGCGCACGTGTTCTTGAGCTCCAGAATTCCTTCCAAACATTTTCACTATAAATAATTGAAATATAATAATAATAATAATAATAATAATAATAATAATAATAATAATAATAATAATAATAATGATGATGATGATGATGATGATTGTCGGTCCTGTGGTCAATGTAGTGACACTATTCAGCATATTATCATAGATTGTAGTGTATTAACCCCGACTGAGTATAAGAACAGATATGATAAGGCGAGACGAATTACCGATGCCCAACTTGTCAAGATCTGTGGTTTAGCACCATTCTTTGATACACCTTATTACAAGTACATATTAAAAAATGTCATTGATAACAAACAGCTACAAACCATATCATGCTTTGATAGATATCTGTATGACTTCTGTAATTTAAAAAATTAGACATTTCCGCTCCCGGGTTAGAGAAAACTTGTTTGCATCCATTAACCAACTTCAGATTTGATTTTTCTGCTTTGCTAACAAAATAGTACCCTCCCTGCCCGGTTCTACTCCTACCACTATCAGCAAAAGGAGAGCTCAACAAAACGTGCGCATAGAGAAGCTACATGTACGTCCAGAAGGAAAACAAGGGGCCACCTCAGCATTTCCTCAAAGGATGAGGGAAACTGGACAAACAACTGATCGAAATGGGGTTCATTGACCTGATCATGTTAGTTACACGTTTTTTAAGAAGCCTTTTAGGGTCACCCATCACACCAAAAGCACTCATTTGGTTAGACCATAGTGTATCGTTGGTTTTGTCTCTATTTGGCGGCAGGTTTATTTATTTATTTTATTTTACATCAAAAAAACAGAAACTGCGTATGACGTGCTATGGGAAAAAGTGGTTGATCACTCGTTTAACATTTTGCTGATTTGACAATTGTATCAAAACTTCATCATTTTGTATTAATTTCTCACCTTGCCTCTTTATTTCTTTTGAAGATTCGTTTGGTGATACATTAACTAATCCTAATGTGCAAAGAAAAGATGTCGGTTTTGAACGGTTATTAAAGCGCCATAGACGCAAACACTTGTGAGTGGGCTACTGCTCAGTTAACAACCATCCCCTAGGGGTGCATAAAACATATTTTAAGATGATATGTGTAAAGCTTTGTAACCCTCGTACGAAATCTGCTTTCTTCTGTCATGCTCTAAACCTGGGGTCTTTTCGTACCCCAAGCTTTACTGTCAACAGGAAGTGGTAACCAGGAATAAAAAAGATAATTAATTTTCACCATCCTCTCATCTTATTGGAGAGACAAACGGAAATCTGTTCCCGATTTTCACAATGTGACCTTGTTACTGTGCAACAAATCTTTTTTAATAATTAAATTTGTTCAAAGAATGGAATATTTTGGAATGAATAAATACCCGCCATGTCTTCTATTACAAGTAAACCCTCAAACAGACCGTAGATTTGACCCCTTCCTCTATAACAATTCTGGCAATGAATGTAGAATGGCCACCATCTTAAAGCGTGATGATGGAATGTGGAATGTCACATTTCATTTGCATATGTGAAGTAATGCACTTAAATTTAAGGAAGGCATATTCTAAAAAAAATAAATTTAGTTTCAGACGTGTAAAACATAATTACTTACATGCAATTACAGAGTGTAAAGCCCTGCGACCCGCAATGGCATGTAAAATAGGTGTTATCATTTTGGAGATGAAATCAGTAAAAGGCAAAAGAAAGGAATAATTAACTTCACGCCAGTACGCGAGGGACAAAAAAACTATAAGTAATAGAAGTGAGGTCGTTAACCACGTTCTTCCTCTGTTATAAAAACGTAAAAGCTTTTTTCCTGGTGCGAAATGAACAATAAAAATCTTCGTCTACGCGAAGCGGGAATAAAAGTTCGAAATGTTGATATCGGAATCCAGGTACATTTTATCTGTTGTTTTTTCATTTATCAATTTCCGAAACAAGTTTAAAACTTTTAGAATAAAAACAATAGTCGTACACATTGTAGGAAAACGTTATCTGCATTTCATAAGTCAAAACAGAGCTGAAACCCACGGATACATCTTTTTGTGGTTCAGCCAAGTCCATCATTCCTTTCAAGTACTTTTGTGGTAAGTTTGCATCACCTGGTTTGGAATGATCGTTGCGCAGGTCAAGACCAGTTGCGAAGTTGGCATCTTTCCAGTTTCTGGTGAGGCGGCTGTAAGGGGGAGAAAGAAGGTAAAACATAAAAGGAGAAACTTTGTCGGCACACAAATGTTGTTTTATCATAATAGTAAAAACCGGTAAGTGTGAGTTAATCAACATAAATTGATCGGAAAGATAAAAGAAACGCGACTAGGAGAGCTGAAGCTATATGTACTGTAAATATATGTTTCAGTCAGAAAAAAATAGGTTATTATTCTTTTTAAACAAACCTGATGATTGTGATGATATAAAGGCATTATTATTATTATTATTATTATTATTATTATTATTATTATGGTAATTGGTATTACTTTCTTGTTCAGGCATAGGAAATTCTTTGAATACATTCGTATATAAACATAATGAGAACTTTTATTAAATTAAAGTACGCTTCTTGAAGTATTTTCATCACAAAACATGATACATTTTGACCGACTGATATTCTGTCAACTAGCGAAAAACCATTCAGATTGATTATTTTATGTATCCGAGTGCGTCAACTCCTATTTGCTGCAAATGGAGTTGACAGTCGTTTCTTACTGTCATTAGCTAGTAAGTGTAGTGTTGTTTTTATTACGGGGTGGAGGTATTCTCCAACTCTCACATGGGAAGTTCCAGCGCCGACCAACACATAGGCTTGCAGGGTTTTTCCCCACACACATATTTCCAACCAGCGAGGCACCACCCCAACTCTAAGCTTGGGACAAACTCGATACTCCCGACTGGTCTCCCGGCATATGTAGAAGTGTAGATGTGTAAATAGGTGAGGATAGGACAAGGAAGAGGAAGGTAAAATTGTGCGCAGTTCGTGGCCCGTTTGTTACTGCTCCGGCATTCCCCTGGTGTTGATCGGAGAAACTACGGAATACTACCAATCAGAGCAGCCGGCCATTCGAATTCTTCCCCGGTCAGCGACTGTTGATGCCCTGAGCCATCACACTTGGTAAACCGTTTTGACAACCTACGTTTTGTACATTTATTATGTTTAATACCTCTCTCTGAAATCCAAGGACATTAATACGTACCCAGAAACCTCCCTCATCTAGAAATTTGTCTAAATTACTTACATGTTCCAAGAACTGAAACGTCGAACTTACGGCGACTTTATAGGAGTTATGTTTTACGGAGGGAAACAGATTCGTTTCACTTTTCTGCAACTTAGCAGGGAGGGTTCACTTCACGATTCAATTTGACAAGAAAACATTTCTACCAAGTTTCTGAGTTCCATTTTAGGGGTAGATCAGTTGTTACTGGGGGACTGTTCCCCTTCACAGTTAGCAATACTCAGCTGCTCCCAATAGACCACTAAACGTCTTACTTGATGGGGTCCCGGATGTTCGAGGCTGAATCTCGAATGTTCTGAGCGACTCCTGCAGTCGCAGCCGCGCGCAGTGTGGCGCAACGGTCCCAGCTTCACGAGCTCAGCGCGACCGCGCCACGCCACGCCACTCCACGCGGCCTCCAGACGGGCGACGAGGCCACCCGGCCAACCCGGCGCAGACGGGCCTAGCTCGCCCGCCCTCTCCCGCGCCAACGCCTTCTCGCCCGCCCAACGCCCACTCGCTCTCCTAACGCCCTCTCGGCCGCCCAACGCACACTCGCTCGCCCAACTATTACTCGCCCGCCCAAAGCCCACTCACCCGTCCAACGCTCACTCGTTCGCCTAACGTCCTCTCGCTCGCTCAACGCCCACTCGCCCGCCCAACTATTACTCGCCCGCCCAACGCCCATTCGCCCGCCCAACTCTCAATCGCCGGCCCAACGCTCACTCGCTCGCCTAACGCCCTCTCCCCCGCCCAACTCTCAATCGCCGGCCCAACGCTCACTTGCCGGCCCAACGCCCATTCGCCCGCCCAACGCTCAAAAGCAAACGCTAACAGCCACTCTCACACACTTCAGCTCTCCCAATCCTTCACGGCCCCAACGGCTCATCGCTGTTAACGCCCAGCTCTCTCGCCCGCCCAACGCCCACTCGCTCTCCTAACGCCCTCTCGGCCGCCCAACGCACACTCGCTCGCCCAACTATTACTCGCCCGCCCAAAGCCCACTCGCCCGTCCAACGCTCACTCGTTCGCCTAACGTCCTCTCGCTCGCTCAACGCCCACTCGCCCGCCCAAAGCCCACTCACCCGTCCAACGCTCACTCGCTCGCCTAACGCCCTCTCCCCCGCCCAACTCTCAATCGCCGGCCCAACGCCTTCTCGCTCGCCCAACGCCCTATCGTCCGCCCAAAGCTCACTCGTTCGCCTAGCGTCCTCTCGCTCGCCTAACGCCCATTCGCTTGCCCAACTATTACTCGCCCGCCCAACGTCCAGTCGCTTGCCTAACACCCTCTCGCCCGCACAACTCTCACTCGCCCACCTCACGCCCACTCGTCCGCCGAACGCCCACTCGCCCGCCTTACGCCCACTCGCCCGTCCAACGCCCACTCACTCGCCTAACGTCCTCTCGCCCACCCAACTCTCAATCGCCCATTCGCCCGCCCAATGCCCACTCGCCCTCCCAACGCTCACTCGCCCACCCAACGCCCAGTCGTTTGCCAAATGCCCTCTCGCCGGCCCAACGCCCACTCGCCTGCCCAACACTCTCTCGCTCGCCCAAACCACTCGCTGACCCGACCCGTTGGCGCCCACCCGTCCTTCCGGCATGAATGTCCGGCACCCCCTCCTCGAATCGTCCCGCCGGTCCCCACACTCTGCCCACCTCGGCAGCTGCGCACCCGTCCTCCCCCTGCCCATCCCACCCGCCCACTTTTCATTTACCGCATACCCACCCGCCTGCCCTGCCCCACCCGTCCGGCCCTTCGACTTCGCTCGCGTTCTCTTAGGCATCCATTTCACTCCTCTTTGGCAAATTGATTCTCACATTTTTGTACCTGCAGTGCCTTCTTTCACCTTCAGCATTGCATCGCTATCAATAACGTCACTACCGTTATTGGGGATCCGTAAATCTGCATGGGGGTAAGTTTTGCAAGCACTTTTCATGTGCATCCCTCTTCCATTACTATAATCTTGCAACTATTTTCCTTTTCCTTTCATGATATCTAGCAACAGAGTTCATAGCACAAGTGTTGCGCTGTCAGGTCTGCACATCTGGGTAGCTACTGGCCATTACGTTACCGATTAACGAAGCACTGACGGTCACTGACGAGTCATTGGCGTTCAACTCTGTCGTTATAAATGATAGATTTATAGATTTGTATCATCAAATTCGTAATCTTTAATAACGTGGTTCACTTCATTACGGTAATTCCCAAACTTAGAAATGCAAATATTGTTTTTGCTGTTTTCATTTTAATGAGCAATGTGTTGTTTCTTGCGTAAGTTATTTTGCATTCTTTTGGAGGACATTGTTATTTGAATGTTAAGCACTCTGCATTCTGCGGCATTTGAAAGTCAAGCACACGTACCTCACACTCGGAAAGAAAAGCTGTCAACGTCTAACAAGCTACGGAGATTTTAACTTCAATGGTAATTCACGAGACTGTGTTTTCTCTCTTCAAACTACCCTAAGATGAATAACATGTTGCTATTTTTGTGGCCACAACCTAGCTGTCAATGACCGTAAACGCTTACCTGCTTTCTTTAACGGTTACTGGTATCCTCATATCTCTTACCTTATGTTTGTTCGTCTGCTCTATTTGCGTGTGCAGAAGGGTGGTTACAAGTAATCGATTTTCGAATTTTCTTTGAAAGAAATCTCTAAAAATTTGTCAATTGGTTTAAAAATGAGATTTTCAAAGTTTCAGCTCATTCGGATTATGTTAAGACCTGCCCCATCAACCCTAAAACTTTTTTAGAATTGCCATTTTCCTAGAAATGTTAGTGTTATTCGCAATAAAACGAGAACAGTGGTTTTCTTAGAAACGCATTTTTTTCTGAAACGTAGGCCTACGTGAAAAATTGTATCATTTTCGGCGAACTCTCTGCATTTTCGAAAATTGCAAAAAAATAGCTTTTCAATAATACAACACTGACGATAGAGATTTTTTCTTAACTACATTCTGTTCCAAAAACATAGATCTTTAAATAAAATAATGTAGTACATTTTTTGGAAAAGCGAGTAGTCATAGAGTCATTTCTGCTTGAAGTTAATATAATTTAGTGATGAGGACATTCAAATGCTTACAATTCATTTCCGGTATTTTAAGCTGGAACAAGTTTCTTTCGCTTTTTTGGAGGGCGTGTGTAATAAAACATTAAACGAATCAAATTAAACTTGGCCGCTGAACTCAACAAAACAGTGATGATGATGATAATTATGATGATGATGACGAGCTAAGCTAGCTCATTGAGCTCGAGCAAGAAAATAGTCAAGATGATAGGGTAAGCTAAATCAAACTCTCTTTTAATGAAGTTAATTTTCGATTACGTCATTATTAATATTAAAATTCATCAAAATGTTCAAATTTTCGACTCATTTCTTACATTCCTGTTTGGATGTTTTAATGAAGACCTTGATATATTGAAGGGACAGTTTATTGTCAAACATTTCAGAGTTGAAATCAACGCACCCGAAAAAGGCCGGCCCGGTGGCCGAGATCGCTAAGGCAGTAGTGTCGTAGTGATCTCGGACCGAAGGGTCGCGGGTTGGAGTCCAGTCTCGGGCATGGTTGTATTTGTGTTCGTTCTTTCACCCCTTATCATCATTTCGTTTCATCTTCATAGTTACCATTCTGTTAACTCCAATAGTGGTCGCTAATGACCTAGATGTTGATGCGGCCTTAAATAACAAAAAACAAAAACAATAAAAAAAACTCCTCATATTCTTGGCATCTGGCAACAGTTTGCCAATTAATATATTATTGCCAATTAATATTGGCCGGAACATTTCCATAATGTTTATCTACAAAACTATTATAAGACCACTTCTCCTTTACGCCTGCCCAGTTTGGATCTCCGCTGCAAAAACAAACCTAAACAAGCTCCAAATAGTTCATAACCATTTTCTTAGAACTATCACAAATGCTCCTTGGCTTGTCACAAATTCACAGCTCCATAAAGAATTCCAAATCGACCCTACACAACACCATATGACATATTTTTCAACCCAGTTTTATTACTCCATACCTATAATTTCACATCTAGACAACTTCAGACTCCGGGAAACTCATAGAACCAGAATGTAAAATAGATATCCATAACAGGCATTCCTAGTCAAATTTTCCGAAATAGATTGTTTTTAGAGGTGTCTGGAGAAGATATCCTCACCCGAATTAGTTTATAGTTTAATTTTAGGTAAATTAGAATGTAAGCCATCAATGCATATGTAAAGTGTGTTATGTACTATATATGCTCTGTAAAAACATTTAATAATAAAAATAACCGAAAAGGGAGTCAAATTAATTGAAGAATAAAATGCGAGCATAAAAAAAGACGAAGAGCTCTTGCAAGTTGCTGAATGTTAAAAACGATTCTCAGGAACAACAAAATCTACCATCTTAAATCCTCTACCATCTAATTGATTCGGACAACAATCTGACGAATCTTAACTATTATATGTACTACCTACCTATTACATTACTGTGAAAATTTCCACATAAAACCGGTTCCAATTCGAGATTCATCACCTTTTGCATCTGAAATTGTTATCTTTATTAGGCGTTTCTGGAAAACTGTGTTTTCGCGACTTGAGCTTATATACAGTTTCTCTTAAGTTACTTTTTATAAAATTCTCGTGTATTTTTATGTGCAAAAGATGCATAAAGTCTGCGATATGACACTACAGAACACTTCGGAATGAAATTAATTGAGGTACAGATTTACAATCGCTAAACACGGAATATAGAGAATTGTTATGAGAATCATTCCCTGGTTACTTCATTAACAGTATAAATGCTTGATTACTCAGTGAACAATGTATTACTCTTGGGAGCTAATAAAAGAGCTGCCTACATACGGCAATTAGTTCTTATTTCTATGTTTCGTTCTGAGTGCATTTATCTTATAATCTCACTTAATCATCAAGTAACATTTATACCGTTTGAAGTTCAAACAATTACGCTTGAGCAATTATTATTATTACTATTTATCCGAAAATCCTGGCAAGGAAACACATATGAAGAAACGTCACACGCATAGAATGTCGAAAGCTTACATTGAAGCTACATTTGGAACACATTCAAGAAAATATATGTGTGAATATTAAATTGTTGCCACCATAACATTTGCAGAGGAAATCTTCCTTTATTGAGACCAGATCCACGTACCTCACAAAATTCTGTTTGATTTATGGCTCTTGTATGGGTCTCTGCAAAATTACCCGGATGTCGGACGTCGTTTACGAACAATGATGCATCAGACTTACAAAGAGTTCGTGCTATTTTCAGCAAATAATATATAAGTCATTACAAGGACGCAGTGAAGAAAGGCAGGGAAACATATGAGATGCTGCTGTAATCGATAACTGCACCGGCGTAGCTGAGATTCGACCTCCGGCACTCAGCTGTCGAAGGCAAGCTCACTGACTGTTTCAACAAACAGATATAAATATGTAAAATATTAAGCATCGCACACGTTCCTCCCTCGCACGGCAGTTGTCTTTGAATGCCCCTGGGGTTCCCGAAGGAAAGAATCGCTACACTTGGGGACTTTGCGAGAGTTGGAATTGCCAGCATCGTTCTGATCGCCTGACAAATAATATATAAAGGAACAAACGGAGCTTTTTTATTACAGTTGGGTGCATTTCTCCACTCGTTAGGCTGCTCGAGGGCCTTCGCGCGGCGCCCACCGCCCTCCGCCGGCCGCCGTCGCCACTCCCATCCGCCGCGCTCGTGGGGAAGGGCGGGGGGGGGGCGTCGCCGCGTTCGTCACGGTCTGAACCGTTTCCTCCCCGCGAGCGCAAAACACGGTTTACTGCCTCTAAAAGTTTTACGGCGCCGGCAGCGGCGGCGGCGGTGGCAGCGGCGGCGGGTACAGTGACGTCACTCGCGCGCCCCGGCGCTGCGCGGCGCGGCGCGTCAGGCGCCCGCCCGGCACGTCGCCCCCCGCGGCGCCCCGCCCCCCGGGGCGCATGCGGCGGCGGCGGTGGCGGAGGCGCGGGCGGACATGCGGTGGGCGTGGCATGGTTTGGTCGCAGCTGAGGCGGTGGTGACGGTAGCTGCGACTTTTGTTGTGGAGGCGGCTAATATTGTAGATGAGGCTTTGCCGGTGAGGGTGGTGTCAGTGACAGTGATATTATTATTGGCATTGGCATTGGTAGTAAAGGGCAGGTACTGACGACGGCGGTGCTAGGAGTGATTTTACGCCTATATATTAGAAGAGTAGATGTAGAACGATTGCTATAAGTAGGGGCCGCTTTGGCAGCTACAGCTTGTCCACTGCTGGCCAAAGAATTGCAAGTTACGTACAGATTTTGTCAGAGCTTTGATATATAGTTGGCACATTTCACCACTATCTCATGCAATGTCAGCGCCCTGCTTGCCATTCATTTGTTTCCCGACCTGTCAAAGCGGTCCCTTCTTACAGTAACTCCTCTGTACTACTATGGTGACTATTATGGCAGCGGTGTCAGTGCATATCGTGTCGCGATTGTAGTGTATCGGTATGATAGAGATGGAATATCGCAGTACGTGCAGGTCGCCATCAGTGACGGTATGCCGTGGGCGTCTATACAGGCGGATGATGCAATGAAAATTACTCTGGTGATTATAGAGCTCATGCAGGAATAATGATATCGGGGGTGATGGCGATGCTTCAACGAAAATGAAAACAAGCAGAGTAAGCAGATATCGGATCGCGGAGGTGTACGCACCGACAGCTGCCCAGGTGTCGATGGACGTGGTATTGATAATATAGGAATGGCTGTTCAAAATCAATACATTTTCCAGAGTATGATATGATGAATCCATTTAGGAATCACCAAAATTGAACGAAACAATACAGCGGAACCAGTTTTGTAACGTTGAACCTCGCAGCACCAGCAGCAGTGACGTCCGTGATCTTTGCAGCGGAGGTTACGGCAGCGCAGACGGCGTAGGTGGAGATGGCGGTGGCGGTGGCGGTGGCCACTGCCCGCCCGCTCGCCTTACAACCCACTCGCCCGCCCGCCCGCTCTCCCGTCCGCCCGCTCGCCTTCCCGCTCTCCCGCCTGCCCACTCGCCTGCCCCCTCGCCCGCCAGCCCGCTCGCCCGCTCGCTCGCCCGCCCGCTCGCCCGTCCGCTCGTCCGCCCAGCCGCCTGCCCCGCCGCTCACCACCTTGCCCGCTTGCCCTCCCGCCCGCTCTCCCGCTCGCCCTCCCGCCCACTCCGGCCTCCCCTCTCGGGCTGCCCGTTTCGTCAGGCACGCTGATTTTATGGCTATGGTGGTCGTTGCGAGTGGCGGTAGATTGGGACGTAAAAGAATTTTCAAAACACTGCAACAGAAACAAGTATTTAGATGCGATATCTTCTGCATTTCAACGGCGTGGACAATGTCGATCGTCAGCCAAACAGGAAATTGACAAAAATGACAAAAGTACATTGAAAAAAGGGTGCATCCATTTGGGAGATATTTAGAAATAATTTACGTGATTTTTATTTCAGAACGCTCTTGTGTTACATCTCATTGGCTGGAAATGAAATATTTATATTTTCTCTTATAAAGAAAATTATTTTGTCTTAGGTAGCAACTGTAAATTTCATTCTTGACAATTCATTTAAGAATGTCAATGCGAATGTTTTGCAAAAGAGTAATAGATTGACTTTCTCTTTTACTGTGATTAACGAAACTAGTGGATAAAGAAGGGTAAAATTTCAGTAAGTAGTATCTTCGAAAAACAAACGATAGGAGCGAGTTTTCCTATTGTACCTCGACTGCAATTATACCCCTTCATCCATTCCTTACGTTCTACAGTTTTCATTTCCCTTAAGTATAATTTTAATTTTGAGAAATACAAGCATTATTTTACCATTCGAGGCATACATTCGACACCATCATATTAGATCTGATCCTTCTGAACGTTCTGACCAAAGACCCATTTTATTGGGCTTTGCAATGTGTACTTATTATTATTATTACCTTAGTGACCTACACGACAAGAAATCGTTGTCAAAATGGAAAATATGAACCAAATTCTTGATAAAAAATTAGAAGCTGACAAAACAATACCAACGTTACTACATATCAAACGTGAAGACACGTATGAGAGAAATAACGATATTTAGAAAAATTGGAAGATTTTGTTCGCATACTTTTCAGAAAGAATCCAACTGATGTTTCTATTTTTTGCTAATTTTAATATGCTTTCACCAAATATTTTTTATATTTATGCATTCAATTTATGCATGTTAAATATTTTGTTTCGCCAGTCAGCCAGTGCCAAACAACAGTGCCCGTGATCGTATTTATCCATGTTGAAGAAGTTGTTGCATGTAAAAGACAATATTGATACATCACATTACAAATATAGTTGCGGTAACATTCTCCAATTTAAGTAATTGTACTTTAAATATTAATACATCTAATTAGTATCAATTAATTATGTGTTTATAAATGTTGTAGATTGATGTTCTACGTAAATGATATTAATTTTTTGGTCCACAGATTTAATTACACGATGCTTACATTTTTCCTGAGTTCTAATGCGTAGTTCTGGAGTTGTAATTGCACGAATGCTACTAATGTAGTTATAATCAACGATTGTTCGTGGAATTAACGAGTATATTTAATTTACTAAACGAAAAAAGTATTTAATTATTGGTCTAAATATCGAGATGGGTAGATTCAGTAGCAAAAATGCTGCTGAACAAAACCACGTAAAATGATTATCCACAAACCAGCACACACACTGGCCAGAAACAACGAACAAAATACACTGCAATAAATTAAATATTTTAACGAAAACAGTTTTCACGTTCTTGCATTGTTGTGTTTGAATTTCTGCTGGCATTTTAAATTCTTTGACCCCGGTGAATAAGCTGATAAGTCAAAAAAACGTAATTTTACAAGGGAGCACAAAACAACTTTAAACTAATGCTATAAATAAGGGATTAATGACATTCAAACAAAATCTACTCAAAAATTGTTTTGTTTGAATATCACCTTCTTTTAATTATCATTAATCCCTAATTTGATTCATTTAAACGTTGTTTTTTGCTCTCCTGTAAAATTAAGTGTTTATGACTTATCAGCTTATTCACTGGGATCAAAGAATTAGTTACATATAGATACAATCGCATTTCTCCAATTTTTGAGATTCCTTCTTTATTTTATGTTAGTTACTACTCAGTTTTCATGGCGTTTACAAGGGTTACTCGCTACCCAAGCTCAGATCTCTTTCACTAAGTAAGATGTTTTTCTGTTGACTCACCCACTCGTAGAGAAGGCTCTTGTGTTTTAAAGCTCTCAAGTCTTGTTTACTTCTGTCTCATCGTCATCAACTTTCATTTTATAGCCGTAGATGTACTAACTTCGAACGAATCGACTTGCATGGCTGCCTTAGGCGACGTTTGGCCTGTTCAGGTGAACTAATCTGGTATATTTTTATATAATATATTAAGAAATGTATGATATTGCTTCTTCTCCTTATTCCTGAATCCAGTTCACAGACAGTGAACATATTTTGGGGTCTTATTAGGTATTAATATTGAGTTATTTTCACTTATGACTGTTTTAGTATAGTATAGCAATACACTGGTTTTACTGTTTTATTTTACATTTACTTTCAAACAAAATAATAAAAACAAAAAAATAACACATTTGAAAAAATTGACCAGTTGTATTTTTACTCGCATCAAAAGTAAGGCCTATATACGAAGTACTATATACTTGTATACCTTTCTTGTTAGAAAAAAGTTTTATCTAGCAATAATATTAGTCAGGAAGGGAAATATCACAAAATGTAAGAACAACAAATTATTACAAATTGACAGCGGCATGAGCAATGATTTATGCACAAAAAATACATTGTGGTGTTCACCATAACGAAAGACACGTGTGGTGAGACGCGAAAACATTGACATTTATTGATCGTGGCGCTGATCACGTCGTACTCAAATTATTAGTCGTGGCACTGATACATGGGTTGTCACCATCATTCGTAAATTGTATGTAAACACTGAAAACGATTGACTGACAAAGTCAGACCATTCTTTCCTCTCTGACATCATGTGCGGGCCGGGAATGAAAATTGGATTAATGGCACGACAAGATGTTCAACTTAACCTGCCACATTTCAATAATTTCGGTTGGTGCCTTGCGTGAACTATATCCTCTCCTCGTCTTTATTTGCAATGCCTAGTTTCTCTCCTTGTCTTTATATATGCTAAACACTCCATAAGTTTTTCCACTTCCACCAAATTCTCTCAAAAATCACGAAAACTTCTCATATTGAATTTTTACATGGTGTAAAGGCCCAATCTCTTTTTTAAGAATCACCTTTTTATTAATTTTCAAAAAACAACTTTACAAATTTAAAATACCATTAAAATGAGATTAAAGACATCCCAGTGGTATTAATATTTGCCTCCACATTCAGATAATTTCAAAAAAATAAAAACCCTGGCTCATAACATGTCAAAGAAGTTAAGAAATTTCAAATTTTTTTTCTCGAAAAAACTGAAATTTCTTAACTGATTTAATAATGGTCTGAAGATGGAAGCAAATGTCGATACCTCTGAAACGTCATTTTGACATAATTTTATTATTATTGTAAATTTGAAAAGTTGCTTTTTGAAAATTAATAAAAAAGTGATTGTCAAAAATTAAGATTGGAACTTTACGCCTTGTAAAATATCAGTATAAAACGACAATCTGAACCTCTTTGCGATGTATGAAAAATAACTACTCATATTTCAAATGGATACGTAATATTATCACAATTTGTGTTCATACAGAACATATATCAGCCTCCCTTTATTTCCGAAAATTGTAAAGGTTGTAAATAATGCGGAAAATTATGTGCTGTTGAGGACGATTACTATTTCATTCACAGTATCCTTTAGCCCGATATCCTTACTCCTCTGTAAAATGTTTACTCGTCTCTAATATTATACATAATAATAAAAATGTGTGCACTCTAAAAAGTTAAAATATCGAAATTTCGCGAATATTTTCAGGGTGGAACTTGGCTTTCTTTCTAAAATACACCAGCGCGAAGTTTTCTGAGAATTCCGAGCACCGAGGCGGGCGACTGGCGGGTGCACGTTCAAGGCTGCGATTAGCATTCCGCTGCGTCTGGCGGGACGCGACAGCGCGCGATTATATTCAGGATACACAAGTTGCCCATTCTCTTCCTAATATAACAGATTTCTATTCACATCTTTCCTTTGTCTCCACGCTCGCTCTAAATATTTGTTTGCAATGAACAACCTTTTTGTGTGTTCGCAGGATGTATTCTGGATCACATTGTCGCATATTGCGATCGTGCTCTCGTGGGTTTTGTTAGAACAATCATCCTCACAAAAGTGAATATATTTTTCATTCCTTTTATTTGTCATTATGACAGTAGCTTTTAATGAAGCAGTTATCTGATAAAAAGAAACAGTTCAGTAGCAATTCTCCTCCCCAACAATTAATTTCTTCATTTCTTAGGTTGTAAAATGACAGAAAGGATAAACATGTCCTGCTCTTCGATTCACAGTTTAGTCGAAGGAACTAATCCAGTTGATGCTATGGTATTTGATCGTACTTCATTGTTGCGTTGAATGGATGATGGACATTACTTTCTTATATACATACGTATATACGGAGTAATATACGTAGTATAGAGAAAGGTATGTAATACTGCGGAAAATCGAGTTCGAGATTTTAACAGATATACGTTTTGGAGTCCCCTGATACCGAAAAAGGTTTTCTTTCAAAACGTCAGTCCGTCCGTCCGTCTCACTGTCTGTCCGTCAGCGAACACTACTAGCGCCTAAACCATGCATAGGTGTTTTTCCAAATTGAATGAACCCCTGTCCATCTGGCTCCAGTTGAAGCTTTAGAATTTTGAAAAATATTCTTTAAAATTCAGGGATACTTTACATGAAGCCACTGGGACATTTTCAAAATTTTCTCAAAACAGCTCCAACTTTTTTCTTTAAATTTATTGTAAGAATAGAGTAAAATACACTTATAAAGGTCGCATAGATCCGATTTTCAGGGTTAACTCAGAATTTTCGAAAATTTCAAAAGTTTGAATTATTTCCGGCGTCTTTCTACAACTACAAAATTAAAGATAGAGATTTTTTCTTCATATGAAATTTTTGTTCATAATCAATTCCTTCAATAAGGTCATGTACATTTTTTGAAAATTTTAGTAGTTTCGAGCAATATTGCGTGCAATATGTGCAATTTAAAAAAATAACATAAACAAGATTTTCTCAAAAACAGTTGTAATTTTTTTCTTTAAACTTTTGGTAGAAATAGTGCTAAATATATACTATAAGATGACATAAACGCCAAATTGCTCAATTAATTTGTTTTTTCAAAATTTAGAAAAGTGTATTTTTTCTGACTTGTTTCTCACATTCTTAATATTTACATAAGCGGCGATTTATTCACATTATTGTATTAATTAAAATGTGCTTGAAATAATGTCAGAAAAACGTTCTCGAAAGGTCAACAGTTTTCTGTGAAAATGAGCTCCAATTTCCACATTTTGAGAAACGCTCAAATACGATTTTCTCAAAAATGGTTCCAAATTTTTCTTCAAACTCTTCCAACGGATAGTCATAATTTCACTGCTTCAAATGACTTTCAATGATGTTTTTCAAAAACGCAAACATTTTCTGTGAAAAAGCTTCAAATTTCGCATTTACCGCAACCCTTAAACGACATTTTCTTAAAAACGGCTTTCATTTTTTCAACGAAAATTGATTTTTAGGACGAGGTTTTACTCTTCTTTAATATTCTTAAAGTAATATTTTGGTTTTACAATTAGGAACCGAAAATTTGAGAAAATGTCAAAAAATGTATTTTGGGTGGCAGTAGATGGAAGCTGGCAAGAGGATGGGGCAAGACCGTAAAGTCAATCCACACCAAGGAAATTTGAAAACTTTACTACGAGAACGTCTGTGCCATTCTCTAGCACCACTAGTTAATATTTTGAGAAACGTTCGTTTCCAGTATGACATCTTCGTACAAAATTCGTCGTCCATCATGTACGCGCTTAATGATCTATGTGTATCATCATGTCTCGTACATCATTCGTCATCATCATTATGTATGTCCATGACGGCAGATGCTATCCACGTGATTTCTGCAAGCCTCTTCTCACTGAGACCGGAATCTAACCATTGCCTTGCCTATTTATTTACGAAACTCTAGATTTTGTAAACACGGACTTAACGACGGGAACATATTTTCATGCAATACTGATATTTATAATTACAACATATGTCGAAGAAATCACATTTATCAGGTGTCAGTATCAACAACTCATTACAAGAAAGCCACATATAGTACATGTACGATACTTTACAACACATTGCCAGATGACATTAAACAATTAAAACCAGTACATACATTTAAGCTCAAAGTAAAATCTTTTCCGCTGCATAATTGTCTTTATACAATTTAGTCTATACTGACCATCAAAAAGAAAAGTAATGTTTATTTTAACTGTGATATATAATGCATTAGTTTACATTTGTGTTGTATATTTAAAAAATACTTAATATGACTGTAATAAGTACTGAAGTACATACTTCATCTTCTTGGTTTATGACCCACATCTCGATCAGGTTTTCGTCCAGTTTTCCCGATCCATTAAGCAAATGGTGAGATGTCCTTTCTTTTCGTTCTGGACATAAACGTAGCTTTACTGCGTGCAAGTTTTGTTGAGCTCTCTTTTTGCTAGTTGTGGTAGGAATAGAGCCGGGGCAAGGGTTAAAAAATACTAAAAAATCAAATATGTAGTTCCTTTAACGATGCAATGAAGGTTTCTGTAACTCGGGAGCTAAAATGGCTAATTTTCAAACATTGCGAACCTCGCTTCGTTGTTCCTATTATTCATCACCCTGCTACATATGGATAAAAGGTGAGAAGAGATTTTAGAGCTCAAGGAAACGTGCGATCATTGAATTTCTCCTCCATACTCACATACAGTTTTTACTGTTTATTGAAAAAATAATCAAATCAAATAAATCAAATCTGTGACTCTAGATTTCGTGTTAAACACATCATCTACCCCATCCGTGGCAATTAATTTTTACTCATTTATTTGTGTTCTCCGAAAAAAGGTTTACAATGAAGCTCTTGATGCTCCTGATAACTTCCAATCTTCGGCTCGCTGATCAGCGTATATTTTTTACGTCTCTTTTGCGTCCATTAATTCTAAAAGATCGTTTAGCTCTAGATATGAGTGTGACACACACAAAGGGACGTTCACCCTGCTGCATAGCTTCATTCTCTCTCGCACGCCTGAGACCCCCTCCTAAGTGAATGAAGCATATCCAGAACGGATACATAAAAAAAACATACGGCGAATTGAAGGTTAACAAAAAAAAAAGCATCGTGTACATTTTTTTCGGGAATGCGCGAGATGATAAACCTACATCCACCACGCCCATATTCATCACCGGCGGAATACGCACGTTATCGGAAGTAATCAAGCGGTCGTGCCGCGCTCTGGAGCGGGCGAGTGGGCGGCGGCGGTGCGCCGCTGCACGCAGTGCGGGCGGCCGCCGGCAGATGGCAGCACGGGCGCGGCGCGCGGGCCCAGCAGCGGGCGGCCCAAGGGCGCGGGCATGCGGGCACCGCCCCCGCCCGCGCCCCTGCCCGCGCTCCGCCCTCGTCGCCGCCGCCCGCATGCACGCGACTGTCGCGCTCCCGTGTCGCTGCCACCACCGCCGCCGCCGCCACCGCCGCCGGCGTGCAGAGGTCGAATTGCAATTACGGAGCGGTCGTAGGGAGAAAAAGAAGAGGAAGTCTGCATATTTAAATGTGTTTTGAAAATTGCTACGATACCTAGAGCCGGGTGTTTGAAATATCATTGCGAATGTGTCGCTTGCCTTGATAAGCATGAGGGCCATTCAATGTTTAGCCACGGTATTGGAGATTTACGTGAGGGTATACAAAATATTTTCGTTAAGATAAAACATCGGAAACTGACTTAAAATTGTGACAAGTTATCATAAGGAAATAAGCATAAACAAATAAATATGATTGTAGTATAACGTAGAAAAAATTACAAATATTCATAGGGCAAAATCACTTAAGCACTAAAAGTATTAAAAACTATTTTAATCTGTCTGTTGGTGTTGAATTTGCGGTGAGGTTCACCGAAAATTCAACATGGATCACCTCGAAATGAGTTCATCTAACACATATCAACAATTTGATGCCAGAGTGACTCTGAGGACTTTCGGGTTAGGCACACCAAAAATCACAGTTTCCACGGAATGTGGCAAACACTGATATCGCTGATCATTCGTTTACAATTTGTTCAGTATGATTTCCTGAACAAGTGCAAAGTTTTATGAATCTCATCCAGAATGGTGATCATTACATGGCTATTTCTCGAACATGTCCGAGAAATTGTGATTCACCAAAATGTCCACCTTCTGTATTATTACGGGCTGTACAGTATGGCAGAACACAGCCTAATGGAAAGCAGTTATAGCAATAAGAGCAGATGGTACACTGTAACTGTTCAAATAAATCGCTCGCAATCAAATTCTTTTTGTCGCATCGCAGACTGCTATCCTGAAGAATTCTTTCAGTACTGTGATAGCTATGAGACTATTTCTTGACTTACAAGATAAGGAATATCTTATTAAAAGCTTAGTCTTTTATTCAGTACCGTCTCATACATGGTATTTAAAACTAATCTTTTTACATCGCCTGGTAAGAAACATCCCAAAGTGTGTTTAAAGTGACTCAGAAGATATCATAAATGATACATATCTGGGCTTTTCCGAAACATTGTTCAGCGCTATTGTGACCTACTTTCCCATGACTTTACACCTTCACAACGGTTAACTCTTGCGGAAAACCATAGTACACGTGCATGTAAACGTTCTATTTTCATTTACAAAATAAACGAATTCACGAAGATACTAAAAGTTTTTAAATATACACTTATTTCGTATAATACTGACTCACTAATAATTTCGAACTGGCTGTACCAGTTTTTTTTAAAAATTTAATTCACTGCGTTCAATTGTAGAAAACCTTTTGTGAAATTGTAATCTAGAATATTTCGGAAACGCGCACCAAATCTTTCTGTTTTATGTGAATGAAAAGCGTAAAACAATGTCAAGGCTACCTAGTGTAATATCGTAATAAGACATTCTAGGCCTCTCTAGCATTAATGCTGCTCCGACATTCGCCCGGTGTTGATCGAAGATACTACGAAATACAGCCGGCTGCTAGAATCCTATCGAGAGCGGCTGAACTCTACCTATACTTGGATTTTCTTAACGTGGCGCGTGAGGGCCTTGTCTTCACGATGGAGTACGGTACGGCTTTTCGCGTTTTTCTCGATCGTGCCGCTAGATGTCGCATGATCGCGACAGTATCAAGCGGTGTTGCATCTAGCGATGCGACCGAGAAAGACGTGAAAAATCGCGCTATATACCATCGTGAAGACAAGTCCCTCACGTGCCACGTTACGAAAACCCAAGTGTAGCTCCGGTGTCGAAAACCCTGCCACAATCGTCGGGAGTGGAACCGTAGGGCCTCCCGGTCAGAGGAATTGCAGTGGCAACAATTGATGCCCTGAGGCACCTCAGCCGATGTAAGGGGGCAGCAGGGAGAAAGGGGGTTGGGGCCGGCGGGCGGAGGCGGCAGCGGATGCTCCAAGGCCGAGGGCGGGCGGAAGGAGCGCCGCGTCGCGTCGCGTCGCGCTTCCGTTGGCCCTTGCTACACGTCCGTCACAGTCGCCGCCGAGGGCGCAGCCTTGCGCCTGCAGGATGTGTGGCTGTGCGTGTCTTTGGCGGGGTAACGTGCAGGCTGTAAGACCACACATGCCAGGGAAAGTTTGGGCAAAGGACAGAACCGCACCCGCAATTATGACAAGGAGGCCTTGCAAAAAACAGCCGACTCTTTGTCTTATGTTCTACAGCCTCCCCGAACATGTCTCCTGGACGTGTGGTATCTTGACATGTGATTATTACCAGTATATTGCCCAACGAATTTTTATAGTACTATGCTTTCTAAAACACCAGCTCGTATGCATTCTATCACGACAATATCCCGCTGTGGGTTTGCCTGTTGGTTTGTGCAGCGTGTCTCCTACGAATGGAGTTTTATAAATGTTTGAAGTCTTGCATGCAGTTTGTGAAGAGGTACTCACTGTAACCTAACACATAAGAGATGTCTCAGTAATGTGAGAGTAATTCGTGAGACAAGAGTTTAACGAAATGTTTGATTAACAGATAGTACTCATTTTATTGTGGGAACTGTATCTGAGTCCGTGACGCAAAACTTACGATGACATTATTTTTTCTTTTATTAGAATAAAACCATAACTTATTCTTAGCGTATTATGGATAGTATGATTCATAATACTAATGAGATAAATTACAATTCGAAACTTTATTACATTTTGTGGAGAGTCGTGTACTTTTTGAAGCACAATTATCGAAAATAGTAATTGATCTCCAGAACCCTTTCAGAATATATGCATTCTCCTGCTTTGCCCATTCCACAATTAATCAAGTCAAGTTACATTTTGTGCTGAACTGCAACTTCCATTATAGGAAGTAGTATGGAACTTGCAGAGTTGCTTAATGCAAGCTCTTCAGTCTCCACTTTAATTGTTCCATACACAGTGCCGAAAGTGCGTGACGATCTACGAAACCAGCACACACAGCATTATTACGTTCTTATTAGAGCTAATAACAGATTAATGGGATTAGTATTTTAAGCTGCGTACCTACTAGCGGCAGTTTCTAGAGAATATCTTAATCGAACAGGCGGTCTCGTAATTACCTGCAGATTAAATCGAAGCAACACTTTATATCATTAATTAATGGATGGCGCTTATTTGATTATTATACCGAACCTCATATAATGTTTCACGTTATATCATTCAGTCATTCACTTGAAAGATTGAAAAGATTGACATGTAATAGTTCTGAACAATTCTGCTCGTAATATTGCTCCCATTGAATAACTACCGATAATTCGTAATCCAGGCTCTTTGTTCCATTATCTACTGAAATCAATATGGAACATTTGGAGTTACAAACAAACGCGTAGAAAAAGTATTTTATTCTGACGTATACATCAAGTAAATATCGTCATTTAAGACATTGCATTGTTTCGATAACAAGCATTTAGGATTGTGGCAGTTAAACTCTCCACCTGTTGCAGGAACATCCTCTATTTCTTCTGCCTACCAAGATGTACTGTAACATCGCACGCGCCATCCGTTCTGGACAAATTCGTTGCAGATGTTTAAGCCAGCAAAAACATTGTCTATACATGACCTGTTTGATCGAAAACAATTTTGTTTTTTAAGAAGTAATGTTTCTGAGATGTTACTTAGACTTTTCACTAACTTTTTAACATTCGCTTTCTATTCAGTATTGAGCATACTTATACCACGCTTTGTTCGTCGCAATGCCAATGCCGCAATTGTCAATCACCTTTTACTTTCTCGTCTATTAGTTACGTAGTACAGAGAAAATATTGTAAGGTTGCGGAAAAACACGGCGAGTTTTGGCAGAAACATTCTTATTGCCGGGGTCTGATAACGAAGAAGTGGATGAATCCTGTTGCTATTTGTATATACAAAATGTAATACTCTATGTATATGGTAAATTACTTCCTCTAACACGTGGTGTAGCCATAATCCTGGTTTTACGAGTTCTTGATACCTAAAAAATCTATTAACGGCAAAAATTATGGCCGTCCGTCTCTTTGTCCGTCTGTCCGTTTGTCTGCCTTTCCGTGTGTCCGCCTATCTGGCCATCTGTCTGTCCGCCTGTCTGTCCGCCTGTCTATCCATCTGTCTGTCCTCTCTGCCCGTATGTTTGTCTATCTGCCCGTCCGTCCATCCGTCTGTCTGTCCGTCTGTAAGTCTGCCTCTGTCTGTCTGTCTGCGTGTCTGGTCGTCTCTCTGCTTTCTCTATCCGTCTGTCAATTTGTCTGTCCATCTGTTTGCCTGTCTGTCCGCCTGTGAACAACGCTGATCTGTAAGTATAACTTTCAGGAAAATTGATATCCTCCGATCGATCTGATTGCCCCGTCTGGGTGTGTGCTCTGCTGGGAGGGGAGAGATGGGGGAATCCCCCGCAACATAATTTGGTGCCGTTTTCCACATTCTAAACGGGAGAGGAACACCGCCAGCTCCAGGGATACAATTTGCTGAACAGGGCTAGTAATGGCTAGAGCAGATGTCGCACCCGGAAACACGCAATAACCAAGCGTATACGAACCCTTCTGTGTTTGCCAGTTTTTGGTGTTTCGGCTTCAATGTCGCTGGGCAGCGGCCGCCCGGGTCTCATATCCGGAGCCTGGTAATTAACACTCGTTGTCGTCACTTGGGCGGGTGAGGACGGCGCGGGAGAAAGCCCTGGAACAGAAGCAGCGAGCGACGCGCACCAGGAGCCGCCCACGGGCGATAACTCATGGAAATGTTTTGTTTTCGATTACTGTATTACTACGCACGCAAATACTACAGAAAGTGAGTTTCGGCGTACGAATGAGGTCAGATTTTGAAACCACTGTGCCAAAGACACTTTCGTAGGAGTAGCGTACATTATTACTTTCTCGCTACGGAAGACAGAGAAATTTACGTAATGCTGCCCAAAAATGGCAGAAAAACTCTTATTATAGGTCCCTGTGAACGAAAAAGTGAATAAATCCAGTTTCCAAATGAAAAAAAAACATCCTCTATCACCTGATGTAGCCAGAATCCGTCTGTGCAAAACATCTGTCCGTTTGTGAACAACGCTAGCGACTAAACCGTTCAACCAATTTTCTCCAAAATTGGTATTCCTCAATCGATCTGGCTGATGTTGCGGCCCCTGGAATTTGAAATCTATATTTTAATTTTGGGGGGTACTTTACATGACGTCCCTGGGACATATTCAAAATTTTCAAAAAAATATGGCTCAATCGTTTTTGATTAACTTTGGTTGTTGGATAGTGTAAAGGACTTTTAAGAGAATGGTACAGATCTCATCTTTTTCGAAAACCCTGATTTTTCGAAAATTAAAGAAGTTCAAAATGTTTGCGGAGTCTTCCTATAACTAAAATATTAAAGACAGAAATTTTTCCTTGAATGAATTTTGTTCCTTAAAGATAGATTTTGAAATAAGGTCATGTACAATTCGTGAAAGGTCATTCTGTTTATCACCATTAGTTTTTAGTACGAATTCATGGTACCTTTAAAGTAAGCTCTTGGGATCATTCTGATTAAGGGAGACGGCAGCCATGTTGATTCATTCCGGCCAGCGATTTTGTTTATTTTACAATACCCTTTTGTGTACTATGTCACTACGTTTATTGTTTGTTCCTTTCTGTTTCTTAAGTCAAATATGGTTCATGAGTCTAATAATCCACGACCTCGAATTATTAAAAGTCAATACTCCAAAGAACATCTATTTATTAAACATATTAATTAGAATATTTGCACATTTATTCAAATTGATTACCACAGGTGCCCACGTTAAACATCAGATTCAACATTTGAAGTATTTTATTCCATGATTTTGGTTGCTATTTACTTTCTAGCGACGATTCCATTTAGCCTTCTGTTACGGAATTGGGCATCCATCCTCCATGTTTTTACAGTGTGTGTATCAGCTCCAGAGTCGGCGAGCAAGGAAACAGAAGATATTCGAAAGCAATGACCAGTTAAACTTTCCGAATTTATCAGCCCTAGATATGTGCAAGATATAATACATGTTTAGGAATTTTCCCCAAAGTGGTAATGACAACACGCAAAACACATCGACGAGCATTTTCCACTTTTGTATTCTTCTGAACAGTTGAATCCGTCAACATTTCCTTTCCTAATAACAAATTCTCTCAAATTCCTAATCACAGTATTTGGTGCCGTAATTTAAAAAAAACTCTCATTGTCAACTACATCGTTTACCGTCATATATTTCAGTTCTTCTCTTCGGCAGGCTCCAAAAATACCTTTAAACAATGTTACCTTTGTCGGTAAATAGCGGTCGTTACTTGGCTGCAGTCAAACCATATGGATATCTCGGGTGTTCCGATTTCTTAGCCACCTATTGTAACAGTACGTTGTTTCACTCCGTGGAATACGTGAGGTAAGCGGGCGCAGAAAAGACCGCCCTTCACCGCCCCCGCCCCCGCGCCCGCCCCTGCGCCCGACCCCGCGCCCGTCCCCGCGCCCGCCCCCGCGCCCGACCCCGCGCCCCCCACCGCGCCCGCCACCGAGCCCGCCCCGCCCTCGCCCCCGCGCCCGCCACCGCCCCCGCGCCCGACCCCGCGCCCGCCACGCCCTAAGAGTTTCCTTTGGGGACGACGACTATTCACAACTTTAGGCTCGTGCCCTTCAACAACTTAAACTGCTCGGACCGGTCGTTATCGAATGCCGAAGCTTAGATTTCCCCGAAAAGAAATTAAATGTAAATTACCATTTTAGGTATTGTAGCATTTTTCGTAAATAATATTCATCGGGCATTCGCCGATATTTGATTGGGTAAAGTTAGGCCTCACTCCCACACCATTCGTTCAAATAGAACGAATAGAAGGCTACATCGCCAGTGGAGTAGTAGAAGGAAGTGTTGCGGTGAGAGGAGGAGAGACATAGTCATTCTGATAAAAAGTTCCGTCGGGCAAACTCCGAGCTGCCACTCTGGAGCTTGAGGGAAAGCGCGGTACCTGCGCAGTCACCAAGCACAAGACTTGTACTTCCTTACAATCTGCCATTGTCAAGTCACAGGGCAGTACTTCATGATTGATTGATTTTGTCGTGTTTCCGCTTTGGTCATTAGTTCCTTTAGTGTAGTGCATGTTTTTTCCGGAGATTGCGGTGATCTTCCCCTACTGGATGGCGAGATCCGGCGCCGACCTACCGTCGGCTAGTGGGGTTTCCCCCTAACCAGGACTCTCCCACCAGCGGGGCACCGCCCCAGCCGGGACAAACTCTAAGCTCCCGACCGGTCTCCGTAATGTGGTAGTGTAGTGTATGTTAGTGTAAGGGGCGAGGGGATAGGACAAGGAAGAGGAAGGACAGAGCGCGCGGTCCGTGGCCCGTTTGGTAGGGTACTGCCCCGACATTCGCCTGGTGTTGATCGGAGAAACCACGGAAAACTACCGATCAGAGCAGCCGGCCGCTAGAATTCTCCTCCAGACAGCGACTGAATTCGACCTAGCTGAAAAGGTAGTGTCGAAAATCGTGCCGCCGTCAGGACTCGAACCTAGGATCTCCCGATCAGAGGCGCTGCAATGACATCAGTCGATGCCCTGAGCTACCGTTCCCGGTGGCAGTACTTCATGAACATCATAGTTTCGCTCTCCGCATTGCAAATCGGCTGGGGTCGCTTGGTGACGGGTGGTTGCGTAGTAGCCAATCGCCAGCATCTGATTGAGCCGATTTTTCCGTAGTCCGCCGGTGGTCAATATCCACTCCCGACGACTTGGCCGGCGCCTACCGCTACCGCCGTCGCCGCCGGGGCAAAGGGCCGCCGGTGAACTTCCGAGCTGGAGCCTGCCCTGCCCGCCTCGCCAAGGGCTTCTGTCTGGGTGGACTGAACATTGACCGTAGAAACATGAATTGTTTGAAGTAACAGCTTCTGGCTGGGCGAGCCAGGCATTGGCAATATAATCAACATTTTATTTAATATTGTAAATTAATTAGAATACAAGATGTATGCATCTTTCTTCTTGTAATGCACGTGTGTGATACTTTGCTCCATCTCGCATCCCACGAAGTCAGAAAGAAAGTGGAATTATAATTAATTAATAATCATCCTTCCTTCCTCAAGATAAGGTAGGGAATTATTACTACATCCATCACTTTTTTATTTTCAGAAACGCGATTAATTGCTTACACTAACTAATATAAATAATTTTATTGATTGAAATTGTGCTGCGAAGCGTGGAGTTGAGAATGCTATATTTTAGAAATATGGTTAACTTTTGAAAAAAATCTTGTGCGCATTTCTTCTTGTCTGGTATTAACCAATTAAGAGATAATTGACTTTTCTTTCAATTTTATCGTCCATAATTATTAAATTCTGAAGTAAAAATGTCTCAATCAATAAGTGACACTGGTGACACGCCGCAACTTCTACCATCATTTGTTTAATGTTCAAATGATTCATGGCCTCCGACTAACTACCATCAACATGATAGTAGTTACATGATAGTAGGTCACATTTCTTCAGGACGAAAAGTCAACATTTAAATGAAGATATTAAGACACTTAAATTTTTAGAAATTGAATAACACTTTGTACGATACTTATATCATAACATCTTATTTCAATATTCGATTGGTTATCAAACAGCCTAACGACCTCCTTTGATAATTGTCCAATTTCGAGTTGTAAGAGGATGTATTTCAATACTTGTTTCATAAATAACTATTATGAAATACAGTGTGTGATACTTTCCAACTTTATAGTTGGGAATTTCCTAGAACTTGTGGTTTTTGGTTGACATTCTGTATCTGCAACAGGCAGATTAATGTTCAAGCTCTCGAAGAAATGTCTGTGATTCAGTTGTATTCAAATGTCGACTGCCCGGGTTCACACAGGTTTTACATTTAAAAAAAATGTTTTAGGTTCCTTCTACGCATTCTGTCTGAGCGACTACCATGTATTCTGTTTCTTTCACCCGTCTCTGCGGTACCAATATGCGGTACCTCTGCGGTACCAATACCAATTTTGATATTTCTAAAGTGAGCTTGTCTATTACTCCCCTTACTCGGCGCATGGTTTGCGTCGTTATGAACACCGTAGGGGACACAACGCGGGTGCCTGCAACTAACATTGCTGTAAACCACCTTGCTGCCCCTCTAGTGTAAAAATAGGTTACCCTAGGTCACTCTCTATATCAGGCATGTCAAGGTCACGGGCAAGGTAACAAGCTTACTAGAGCACTGCGTCCAGAAAAATTGGCGCGAGAAAGTAAGGGTTGTACAAATGCTACGAAATGTTACTTCGCTGGATACCTGGCCCATTACAGTCTTTAGGAGAAGTTACTTGACAGTTATTGTCACAAATATCTATATTAATTCCCATTTTCTCTTTAAGGCAAAGAAATGATCCACTCAAATGAAATAATACATCAGTCAAAAAAAAAAAAAAAGAATCAAAAGTATCTTTAATTTGTAATCCTATTTACTTAAGATTTATATAAAGGGATGAACTTTCTACATTCAGGTTAGAAGGTTTAACAAATATTCTTTTCTGTTAAAAGTGTTGTTCAACCGTAAGCGATAATTGTTAACTTATAGAGATGCGTTAATTTATTTCACATTATGCTAAATACAATAAATAAAAAAAAGATTTGGTAACACGACACAAAACGAAAACAAGGAAAGGATTCGCCATTCAAACATATCCCGGTCACTTAGCAAAGATGTTTATATAAGGGTTAATTTAGTAAGAAAATAAACATCAAATAGTGATAAGCAGTGAAGAACATAAACATAATACAATTCTGGGTTATTTGAAAGAAAAAATCTGGCAAACATATTTTCGTATGAAGCCACTATTCCCCATCGCGCGCCGCTTCAGCTTGCGCGTGTACACCCCTTTCCGGATTTGGAGGGGAAGTGAGTGCGGAGTCAGGGGAAGTTGTTCGTGTCCGTAGGAGCGCCGAGCTCCCCAGGCGAGCAAGTAACTCGTGCGGGCGCGGTTTGACGTGCCTGCTCTATGTATTTCTTTATAAGTTGAGGTATCCCAAGTCAGCACTACATCTTCTAAGGTAAGAGCAAAGGTGGCGAACATACGTGGACACGCACACACACGAATGTACGTACAAGCATCGAGGCTCGAGGCAATTCGAACCCTGTGAAATGTTTGGCTGTTTTGTCATGTTCGACTTATTCTTGAAGTCTCTTCTTCTTGTTTTAAATGCTTCTTCGCTGTGCTTTTACGCTACATCCCTGCCCTTTTTCATCTTTTCAACTGTAGCTTTCACAAATATCTCAGATAAATTATTTTTTAGGATTCAATTAATGGATCGGAGTCATTGATTCACATGTCCCTGGAAATTGGAAAAACGTTTCCAATAACTGATGCCATTAACTCAAGAAAAGTTACATTTCAATGTTTTGAGGGATTGTTTTGCAATTCAAATATCATCTATAACCTCCTACCAATCTGTGCTATTCACAACAATGCACCATAGGAATGAACAATTAAAAATCTCTCCATTAACTAATGCATGAATAATTATGAAGTACATGAACAATTTTAAATTCAATAAATTTGGAATTAGACGACCAAGTCTTATCCTGAGTGCATTAACTCTTATTCATCTCTCAAATACATGTAATTATTGAAATACAATAAATGAAATTGTAATTGAATATTACATCCAGTTGTGTTAAACGCAGAAGAAAATATTGCAAAAATTTTATCTGACCTCCACCTACCTCAAAACGTATTTCTCACTTGACCATTATTTTTCTTAAATCTAACATTGCACAATTCAAATTTCACGCTTTGGTGAATAGATAGGCTACGTGTTTGTGTGTTCTTGAAGTCGTGCTGTGATCAGTGTTCAGTTCAAGAAACGAGAACACTTCTTATAAATGTCGACGCTACTTCTTATTGGAATACGTCAAGAGAAATTGAATTGTAGCTCAGGTGTTACTTAAAATGTTAACGGTTTGCCCAGTTGTTGGCCGTGAAAACTCGATAGTATACGAGACACCCAAAGTAGCTGTAAATATTTGAGACTTTCAGGATCAGTAAAAAATGTGATTTAAAATGTTCAGTAAAATTGCTAATATTTTTTTAAATTTAATATCTTAATTACAACAATTTTTTACTTTTTCATTTGCATAGAAGACTATGTTGGGGACATTTCCAAAATAATTTAATTAATTTTAAAATTTGAGTAGGTCGTAACATGGTAGGGACGGACTGGGGTAGGTCAAGACGGTGCCGGGGGGGGGATTCAAAAGAAGTATAGTTATTCCGTCATATTTATTGCTGCTAACGAATGTGTTGTTTAATTAGTAATTAACTTTAATAGATACATACACATTTTGTTTTGTTTCACAAGACTTTTCTCATTTTGACTCCAGCTACAAGAAATCATGAAAGTAATGCTATGAGTGACATAAGGGTCGCTTTGTCTCAACAAGTAATGGGCGCACGCACATGAGGCAGCCATATTTACATTTAAAATAATTCCCAAAAAACTATAATTGTAGAGATAATTATTTCACACGGATGCATCCATCCAGAGGTAATGATCCTCTCATTTTATTCTCACTTCAAGTGAGGGTAAATTAATTTGCTGGAAGATAGAATCAGACCTTTGACTCGACCCTGAATATATTTAAGATATTTCGCTTACTAAAAATCTCTTTTAGAAGATTTTGAAAGCGAAAATGCTTGTCGAAATTAGTGCCACAAACGCTTCAATCGCTAATTTTAGATTCGTTTTACTACCTGTCAAACGTTGGTTTTCAGAATTACTACCTCGCTTCAACAAATTTAATCACCACTTACGCGATTTGGTAGAAGCCAGAACGTCGATAGCGTCCCACTTTCCACACAATGCGTAATATTTGAGCAGACCGCGAGTACAACTCTGCAGACATACGTATCGCAGATGGCAGCTGTGTGTCGAGATACGCGGCTGAGCAGTAGGTCGATGGTCGAACATCAAATTGATTTTAAAGGCACGTTTGGATATTAATATTCATGACGAGCTATCGGAGTGTAAGGAGAAGAATGCTTTGCGTCCTTCTAACAGGGAAGTTGTTCAGAGAAAGAACGTGAAGGCTGATAGACCGAAGTTTCCAGATGTATGTTGCTTCGACGCAATTCGAATACTTGAATTTTTGTCACTTCCCATTTGTATTAAATTTATGGAGCTTTCCTTCGCTTGATGCAAATCAAGAGGTCCACGTGGTGCAGTGTTGATGTGAGCAAGGTGCCCTTGAGTTTCAATGTACGTGTCTTCCTCTACTGGAACTGGCGGTCGTATTTTACCTTGAAAAAAATATACTTGCTATTTACGAAAATTCAGGATCAATAATTTGTAATACTGAACCTATTTAATGTTTAAGCGCACTATTAGCGTTCTATTAGAGCAAAATATTTCAGGAAAAACTTCGGGGGCAATTTTTAAAACATTTTAAAGTTTTTCTAGGGGCTCCAAGTGTGACACCTAATTTTTAAAAAGCCTTTCAAATTTGTAGGTCCACGAGTTTTGGCAGATTGAACTGGAAATATCAGTTGAAATCATCAGAAGTACAAATTTAGGGATAGGCATTAGTTTTGTTCGCTGTTGGACAGACGAACCTTAAAAAGGAGACAAGGAAAAATAACAATAAGAACACAAATTTCGATATCAGAGACCATCAAAACGTATATTAATTTCATATTCTCGAAACAGAATTTTTGCAGTGTTACATATATTTTTCTAAAATTTGTAACACATATATTTTACTCCACATATCTGTATCATATGAGAAGTTAAACTTCCCGATATTGACTTAGACATGGCGGAACATGAAATTTGGAATGAAAGATGGAAAGAAAGGGTATCTGCTTCATTCTTTAGTAATTTTAAATGTATTTCGAAATTAATTAAAAAATGTGTTTGTAAGAAATTCCCAATTTTGGCCGATTTCAGTATTTCGAGTGCGACTTGGTTTAAATAAGACTCCACTTAATGTATTGAACAGAACGACGACCTTTACTTTCGTGCAATCCCTTGCGAATGAAGCAGGTGAGAATAGAATAAAAAACTCTAGACGGCGACGCCGCCCACTGCGTTGGCCCTGGCCTCCGTGGCTGTCGCCGCCGCCTCCACCACGGCCACCGCCCCTCCGCTTCGTCCTCCGCCACCACTGCCGCCACTGCCGCCACCGCCGCCGCCGCCGCCACCGCCGCCACCGCCGCCACCGCCGCCAACGCCGCCGCCACCGCCACCGCCTCGGCCTCCACCGGCGCCACGTCTGCCGCTCGGGCGCCACCACTACTGCCTCTGCCGCCACCGCCATCGCCTCCGCCGCCGCCGTCGTCGCCACCACCGTCACCGCCTCTTCTACGTCTAGCTCTACCTCTACCTGTACCTCAACCTGTATCTCTGCCCGTACCACTACCCGTACCTCTACCTCTATCTCCACCTCCTCTTTCTCCTCCTCCTCCTCCTCTACCTCCACCCCCACCGCCACCGCCACCGCCACCGCCACCGCCACCGCCACCGCCATCGTCATCATCGTCACTTCCACCGCCACAGCCACAACCGCTGTGGGCCGCGTGCGCTGTGCCGCGTCGCGCGCGCACCTGCCTTCCGCCGGAAGCACCTAGCGCTCGCCCCGAGCGCGGGAGGGGGGCGGTGGCGGGGGCGGGGGCGGGGCGCCTCTCCCGTGAGTCAGCCCGTGCCGCGCCGCCGCTCGCGTGCGCCCCAGTTGCTTGCCGCGTCAGCGCTGCGACGGGACGCGCGCGCCCCGCGTGCCGCCGCTCTCCGCCTCGCCCCGCCCACCCGCGCCGCCCACGCGCCTCGGCCCTCCCTCGCTATTAATGAGCGAGCGGGGCGGTCCCAGGAGAAGTTTCCTACGGCGGGTGGGGGGATTAACGCACGAGGAATGCCTCCTAAATAAACCTGCCTTCTAAGGGTGTTCGAGGAACGTCGTGCTTAGGTAAAAAACTTCCACTGCCGATATAATTATTAACATCATTAGGCAGTAAAGAGTAAATAGTCATTCGACTCTTTTATTTGTATTATTAGCTGTGTTTCGTTCCATACTTTTTGTAATGATTTGTAAAGCAAAATTTTATGTGCATCAAATCGTTGAAACAAATACCATTATATAGAATAATTTTACTCATCATTCCCCATCATTCACTCTAGCTACAACATATGTTCGATTCTTCTTAACAGACGCCGGTCGTTAAAAGTGGGTTTTCGTTCCTACGTGTGATCACGAGAAGTCAGAATTATGACAGTACTGTATTGCGATAAAAAGTTGTTTGATCGGTGTGCATCCTCCTTCTCAATATACTACTGCCAGAGAAACTTTTTCTCGGTCATTAAATGCAATGTTACCACGTTTATGGTATCTCTGACAGTTGCAGGTATTCGAGCACGATTGTGTGACCCGTATAGCGCTGTGCAATCTCACGACATCAGCCAGCCATTGCATCGCCCCAGGAAACTACTCCCAAGATGCAGAACACTTTGGTTGCAGTGGAAAAGCATGTAAATTAGTTTGGCTTTTTGCTGGTTTCTTTCTCTTCTGAAAGGGAGTCCAAATTTCTTTATTACTACTTTCAAATGCGCGCATTATGACAAAACTATGCATCCTCCAGCCACATGAAATGTGCCAGTGTTTTCGTCCAATACTCGAGAAAATATAAAAAACCAATGAAATAATTTCGATTTTGACTGAAAATACAAATTTTTCATTCTGATATTCCCCCTATTCTTATTGTGTTCCTAGCGACTGAATCTCCATATCTAGTGAATGACAGTTTACAACAAAGCTTCCAATGGATTGTCCTCATTTCTAAGGTACTTTTTCATAGTACTATGGTGTGCTGCGTATAAAATTCAATTATTAATTGTCATCATTTTCCGAAGAATAAGTCGAATTTGCATAAAAAACTTAATCAAACCGGTCAAGAAGCGAAAAGAGAGTGGCGGGCTCCCCACTCATTTGAGAAAACAACCTGTTTGTGGGTAAGAATAAGTCACTTAAGGAACACTTATTTCAAGTGACCACTATGAATTCAACCGGAGATGACGCTGTTCTAATTGACCGTTTAATCCGGCCAAATCCAAGCGAATGACACAGAAGTACTTTAGAAAAGGGCCACAGGCGCAACTTCAGTCATTCGGGGAGGGTTGATTGTCTGATCCTTTATCCTCATCTGGCGCAGTTCCTTTTCTCCATAATGATTCTAGAAGTATTTTAAATAAGAAGATGTCAACACAAAACTCGATCCGAGCTGTATCATCATTGAGAGAAGAGGTGAATACGTCAGTGATGGCATAGATGCAATGTATGGTGCGCCTCTTCAATTGAAAATTATTAATGTTGTTAATTACCACTGTTAATACTTCTGTTTTATTTGTGTACGTATCGTAAAGTAACGTCCCATTGCACATCTCCATTACATTTTTGGTATTTCCTATTTCTTTGAATTCCAATACACATTACTATTAATAGAAACATTTCTACACATTACGATAAAACGCAACGACCATGAGGTTTAACAACAAAGCTATCACACCTTTGTTTCTCGTTTTGAAAGCGTCTCGCGTACACGAGAGTTTAGAATGAAATAAACAAGCGAATGTAAATTCCGGAGTAAGACTACATCGAAGAAAACCATATCCATAAAACACGCTAAGTACGCGCTAACATCTGACTGTTCTGTAAAAGGCGCGTGCCAAGGTCAGAATGGAGCAATCCGAACATAGGTCATGTGCGCAAGGCCGCTGATCGTATTTGACGCGTGGGAAACGCACGACGCTACGGCGCGCCGGCTCCTATGCGTGACACGTCCCTCGCACAGCCTGCGGCTCCCGCGAGGAGGCGCGCGCACAGCCTGGCGCAGCCAGCGGGATGCCTCCGCCCCGCGCCGCCCGCACTGGGCCCAAACGCGCGCAAAGGAGGCCTCAGCGGGAAATAAATAAACAGATTAACTAACTAACTAAACAAGTAAATACATAAATAAATAAATAAATAAATAAATAAATAAATAAATAAATAAATAAATAAATAAATAAATAAATAAATAAATAAATAAATAAATAAATAAATAAATAAATAAATAAATAAATAAATAAATAAATAAAAAGTAATTTTGTGCTGTTGTAGCAACACTAAGTTCACCTTGTACGAGTAAAGAAGGCCACAAATATCTAGATTTGACTCGTGATACAAACATAGCTGATTGGTCCTTTTCTTTCGCTTTGATTTTTCTAATCAAGTTTGTTTGGAACATTTTATTCAATTTTTAAAATAATGGAAGTAACAGGCAAGCAATTGGAAGATAGTGAAAGAAAGGAAGCAATCTTCAAAATGGACTAGTTAAAAGTTTACCCTTAAAAATATCTCATAATGTATTGTTAAATGTTTTTGTTTATTTAAGATCGCATTAAGTACGAGGTCATTAGCGACCACTAACAATTTAACGTTAGGGATATCTGTAGACTGAATGAAGTGATATGGTAGTGATGAGGGGCGAAAGGCCGAACACAAATACAACTCGAACGGGACTCGAACCCACGATCCTTCGGCCCGAGATCGTCAAGGTACTACTGCTCTAGTGATGTCGGCCACCCGTATCGGCATTGTTGATTGTGCTTTTTCTATTTTAAAACATTTTTGCTTTACATAATGACCTAATCGACGACAGCATTTATTAAATGCTCACATCTAATGCGAATTATGTGATAACAAGCATTAATTATTAAATCGATTACATTACGCAGCTAAATAATCAACCACGGTGACCCGGAAGATCTGGAGGCTGGGTTGACGTTGGTTGTCGTCAGTAAGCTGTGGTTTCGAGTCCCACTTTCTGTATGGGTGTGTCTGTGTGTATGTGTGTAGGTGTACGTGTGCGTGTGCATGGGTAAATACACATCTTCGTATAAGAAAGGACTCGTATTTTCTTGCATCGTAGAAGGTCTCATAACACTATTCATAACAACTGAACTAGCTGCTTCCTTAATAATGACGGTTTCGTGCATGACGAGTATTATATTTAGACATATTCAAGACATATTCGTTATTGAGATATTTTGATTGATATTGAGACATATTCGATATTGAGACTTATTCCAATAATGTACGAGTACAGTTGCATGGAGGGCATGCATGATACAATGAATACAATAAATACAATGAATGAGTTGTTCATTTAAGTGAGCTTCTGTGCAAATGCAATCATTTACGTATACGCGAAATATATCTGTATTTGAAAGGTTTGAGAGTTCAGAAAAGAAATATTAGAAAATGAAATTTCACGAAAAAACAGCAAAAACAAAAACAAACGAACGGAACGTGTTAGACGTGTCCAAATACGTTGATGTAAAACGTAAATTTCGATTTCGTAATTCGAGAATGATGAATAAATTTTTAAAGCCAGCACAAAAATTAAGCAAAAAGACCCAGCGCAGATCACTGAGATGGGTACCCTAATGGTCCTAATAAGGGCCATGAGTTCGAGCGTGTAAGTTCCAACCTTTGCTCTAGATTTTAATCTTCTCTATTTTTCGTAATCGAGCTTTCTTGTCTCATAATTCCCCCCCCCCCCCACACACACACACATACCAACTCACAGTGTTTACGCTTACAACCACAGGTGCCCTTATCACAACCCAAGCAACGTGGATGGTTGGTCCTACGTTGGATATCCTACGCCGGTAACGGATAGTGTACACATGCAAAGCAACTGTCTTATCTGCCGTTTCTGTGGTGTCCAATGAATTTAAGGCAGATTCCGAGATCTCTTGAGATAGAAAGAGCATTCCAAACGAAACGGGAGTGTTAGCATTCTAAGGAGCTGCGAGTTTACAACCGAATCATGGCTTCCCATTGTTGTCGACGTCGGAGACTCGACGGTGTCAGAATTTTGTGCACCTAGTGGGTGGATTGAAGTTTGCTACTGTCGCCTGGATGAGAATTCCAGACGCTGATTGCCTCGACCGACCGCTTCCGTGCTTTCTTCCAGTCAATACCAGACGGGCCACGAACAGCGCGTGATCGTACCTTCATCTTCCTGGACTTTCATCGCAGGGTCTGATTCCTCATTCCGTTGAAAACTGAGATCCCCAACATCTGTGGCCAAAGCACATCCCAAAAGATCTGGAAGGATTATGACAAGGATTTCCCAAATACTCCGGATCGACCGCAGCAGAACTCTAACAGAATGCCGCAGCAGAACTCTAACAAGCGGGCCACGAAACACGCGCGATCTTTCCTTCCTCTTCCTTGTACTATCCTCACTCTCACTCACTCTCACTCTCTCACTCTCTCTCTCTCTCTCTCTCTCTCTCTCACACACACACACATACATGCATTACACTTCCACAGATGTTGGAAGCCCTATCGAGAGAATACTTGACCCGGCTGGTCGATTAGCCATTTGCAAGGAGATACCTAGTAGGGGAAAACAACGCAAGCCGACGTGTAGTTCGGCGACAAATCTCACAAACCAACGGGAGAAATTTTACGCCACCTTCCGATTAAAAACATGCACTGCACTTACGAATGATCTCAGCCGTTGACGCGCCCGGAAACACTAATGAATCGCAATAAAAGAGCCATTGCCGACCCGGACCTAAGGATTGCGGGTTCGAGTTCCGTCTCGGCCGTGATTGTGTTTGTGTTCGTCCTTTCACACACACACACACACACACAACATATCATTTCATCCAGTTCACAGTTACCCATAACGTGAATACCAATAGTAAACGCTAATGACGTAGATGTTGATGCGACCTTAAATTAAAAAAGAAGTCGGTTGGCGGCGCTGAGGCCCACTGTGCGCCGCCGCGTTGGCGCGCCGCCAGCGCCCGTGTCGCTCCCTGTTGCGGCCGACGACGTCCCGTTAAGCGCGCCGCCAGGCGAACGTATGCGCGCAGCCCTTGCATGAGTGGGAGGAGAACTGGGGTGCGGCGCCATACGACTCTTAATCCAGGGGAGAGAGCTTTGCTTGTTTTTCGAAAAAAATCGATAGTTTTCATGATTAATGCAGTTTTTTTACTGAAATGAATAATGTATAATAAATAACAGATTTTTCTCTGTCGTTTGGCCATGAATATAGGTGTGAATAAACTAAGAGAAAAGAGTTTTAACACTAACAAAATTAATTAAGAGAATATTAAAATAATTACAAGTAATTAGTCAACAAAAAGTGTAATATTAATGAAATAACACCAAGAAGAAATTAGATTGCAATGACGACAGAGGAGGGGCAATTGAAAACACCTCTGACATTCATACCGTCTTCTGCACATTCACTGAAGTTTCGCTTTCTCCATTCAGAAATCATTGTTTATTGTCTGACGTTCAGCACCACAGTCACAATTTGAAAATGGTAACACTTTCCAAATAAATAGTGTGTTGTCACATCTTCTACAAATTGTCTGGAGTTTGGGTGGGAGTGTTCCTGTTGAAACGACTTGATGTATATAATTTTATTAATTATCCATTAATATATTTAATATGCCCACAAAGCTTGTAGAGCTAATTTAGAAAACCCGAAATATTCCATTGTCCTATTGTTTTCTTTTCCTCTTCAGATCCACATTGTGCGGGTTCCATTGCATAAAAAATGATATATTTTATTTTGTACTGATACGTTAATGATTGTTTTTGTCTTCGGCACGGAGCTCGATGTACACTACATAACGTATTGCTCGCCAAAATGTTCGTGATACACAGCTCCCTAGTCCTTGCCCAGCGCTGAATAGCACGATGAGATAGTTAGATCCTTCTCGGAACGGCACGTACCAATGAACAATGCTGCCAACATCCACCTTCTACCTTCAAAATAATCGTATTCCTGGTGCAACGCTTTGGCGCGATAAGTTCACACCCATAGTTGGAATCCCTTTTTAAGCCATGACGTAGGCAGAACCCTCGTCTCCCCGCAGCCCCTCTTGGAATATCACGAAAACTTGCGCGTTTAGTACCTCGATCTATTCGACCATTGTTACGAGAGAAATTTGAAAACTGTTGAATGATGATGCATCAACTGTTCGCTTGTGGAGGGAATTATGAAAGGAAATTTTTAGAGAGAAATATGAAAAGACAAACCGAGTCAAGTTAACGCTTAGTTAATTAGTAAATAAGTCAATATAAATCATTAAAAATAAGTAAAAACGAAAATCACGTCTCTGCCGCGGGTTTTCACTAGTTCTAATAATCTCAGGCGACAAAAAAACACTCGATCATTGGGACCATTTGGCGCCCTTGATGCATAAATATTTCTATTATACCTCCGATGCTCTGTAACGATCATGGAGTTGTTGTCAGACACTCGCATACTCCAGTACTGTCGGAGTATTTTCGAATCGCGGAGGGTTTGGCGTATGAGAAAGGGGGTCCAACCCATCGCTAGCCTCGTTGATGGACTGGGTACAGGATGGGGAAGGATGCTCGCGCTGGACCCGCGTCCTGTTGTCTGGGGCATCCGCCTGCAGTTGATTGGAAGAAACCACGGGAATGGGTGATCGAGGCAACCGGCCTCTGGAATTTGCGATCAGGCAAGGTCAGACTTCACTCCTGCTTCTTCGCACAGAAAATTCTGCAGCGTCACAACTCGAACCTAAGATCTACGAGCTTCGGTTGGCAACTCTCAACTGGTTCATTCAGTATCATCCCTTATACGCGTTTCTACAATTAAAACTTAGTATATTCCCAAAGCATACTATTTACGATTGGTAGTTGGTAGAGGCTATGACTTTAATGTGACTACTACTAGAAATGCTGAAAAAAGTAACAGTACTATGATATTAGGATATAATTTTCTGAAATAGTTTTTTACGAGTAAAATATTATAGGTAAAATTTATAGAGTGATTTTCAGGTATTGTAAGACACTTGTTATAAAGATTTATTATTTTATTCTCCGTATATTATTCTTGACACATATTTAATTTCACTCAAACGCTGTTGTCCGATTTGATTCGTGAAAATAAAACATTGAAGGTGTAAAACCTGAACACGGCTTTGATGTTTCATTGAAGTAGAAATGTGTGCATGTAAGTACTTCTCTACTTCAGAAGTAAAGTCCAGTTTTATGTCTCAGAGCTAGTTTGAATTGGCGAACAGAACTTCTTCGCCAAGTCGGCAATTCGCGTTTGAAATACCGGGCGTCTGGACGTCGGCGCGCCGTTTCATAGGCACCGTCTGCAACAATCCACAAGGAACCGCCCCATCGACTGCTTTTGTTTCACGTCACATCCCCGCTTTCGAGATGCTATCTCAATCTCATTAAAGGATCGCTCGTAAAAGGGAACATACAGTATGACCAAGAACACGACAACAGAGACTCACATCGCAATCGCGAAGGATATTTTACGATTGGTATTCGGCGAGTCTCCTGCTTCCCCACCGTTTCTTCCCGTGTCTGCCAACCCCCGCAGCACATTCTGAATGTTATTTGCGGCCGTATATAACGGATAACTCTGACCAAGCATTTCGCGTAAAACTTATCGCAGCGCGTGCTGCGTACTTTCGTAATTGCACACCCGGGGCGACGGACGGAGCCGCCCGGGCTGCCAGGGGCGGAGATCAGGCAGGGGCGGCCAGTGGCCACGGCGCGGCGGGAGGAGATAATTATGACCCCCGAGTGCGCCGCGGAGAGAGCACTGTTACTCATTGGATAAATCGGACGGTCAAAAGTCTTGCTTTATTGCAATAATCTCTCCAAATATCCTAATATTTACCAAAAGTCATGCCTTTCAGAATACACTTTTTTATTTTAATGGACGTCGGTGAACATTAACTGTCTTATACTGTAAAATAAAGTGAGCATAAATTAGATCGTTCGTTCTTAGCTAGTAAACCAGCTGAAAGTTAGAAAGCTGTAGTTAGAAATTGGAAGACCATTCCCTGGCTTTATTTAAAAATGCATTTCCTTTATTTTAATCTTCACTTCAGTTATAAATTCAGGATATCAGAAGTATCAACCACAAGTAGTAGACAATACGAATTTATTATACTGAAAATTCAGCCATACACGTGTTTCGGAAATTCTTTTCCATCATCAATGGCTCTACTATATTAAAATTGAATGAACAAATTAGCACATCGATAACTACGTCATACAAAGAAATACATAATCCGAATGAACACTATTATTAAATTATTTAAATAGAGTACTTACCCAAGTAACATAGATTAAACACCACCTTAAGTAAATATAGTGATAGGTCCTATGCATGGCGCCATTTTGTGTGTCGTACGAGATACAGAGACAGACTGAGGGAAGATGAGGGAGGAAATAGAAGTATGTGAAAGCTAGTCAATAAATAATCAAATTTATAATGGGGCTGAATTTTAATTGGTATTGTTCATTAAGACATTAGGGTAGAATTTTTGTATAATTTTAAAATTTCTAAATTATTCAAAATGTTCAATTTATTCCCTTTGTTTTCGAAGTGCAGAATTTTGGAGTTGGTATCCGGGTCGAAAGTGCTTATTTTGAAATTAGGTGGGTGGAAAATGAGGAGTTGAGTCTACAGGAAAACTTCCTACCTGTTTGTCCTACATAAGCTGAATTACAATTGTTGCATTTTAATACATAAACTCCATTTTTTTCTATTAAGGGTACAGGGGATTTATTGTTGGGAAATTTTTTTTGGAAGGGGTAAGTTTCATAAGATACCTTTATGTTAAATTTGTTGAATATTCTTCCTATCTTTTTGGATATATGTCCATTATATGAGATACTTATAAACTGTTTCTTTTCAAAAGAGAGATTTCGTGGGAAGGCCTTTCTAGTTATTAATTTAATTTATTTTTCTTTAATAAATTTCTTATTGATGGAAGGGTTGTATCTATTATTTTTGTATACCTATTTGTAAAGTAGTGTTAACTGCTTCATTAAATTCTAATTATGACATGGGGACGTTGAATAGTCTATGGATCCAGAATTTAATGAAGAAGTCAAATCAAGTCAATTTTGTAGTTTCAAAACTAGGAAATTGAAGGCAGGTCATGTACCCTTTTTTTTTTAAAAAGGAACACTCTTCACGTAATTTCTGGTTGAAAGTAATGCAATTTATAAAAAGGACATGTTCGCAAAAAGTGCTTCAACTTTTTTTCCATGTCTCATTTTCGTTGATCTCTCTGAATTTTAGAAACATGCGTATTGGAAATACTGGGACGAAACAATTAGATTTTTAAGCGTCGCCCCAAGTTAGAAAGTAGAGATAAGGTGCACAGGGAGTTAACTCGGAGAACCTGAGTTTGAGTGTCGGTGCGGAAAACAAATTGAAAGAATATTCATTCTCAGCATATCTGTACGATTCACACCAAGCTCATGGCAAAAGAAATTTTATACAATTTAAGAAAATATCGTTCTGAATATTGTGTGAGTAAACTGCAAAACTTGCAAGTTAAGAGATTTTACGTGCTGGATTTTTTTCTAATTTTATAGTTGCAAATAATGTATATTTCAGTCAACACGGAAAACTGTTTCCCCTAGCCCGTGCGAGAGCACCTTTTCATTTTTAACTTAGGTAGTACATGTAAACAGAAATAACGAGAAACAAACCATTACTGAATATTATCACACTGGATTATCTCAGAGATATTCTCTTCTTCCACATTGCATTGTTGAAACCCCCAATTCCTGTAATTCGCATATGAATCGAATGCGAGTTTAACAAAACGACGCCGGCTGTCGGCCGGGGCACGAGCGTCGATGCTGTTGGCTTCGGAACCAAAACGCGGCGGCGGCGGTGGCGGGGGCTTCTCCGCTGAGGACCGCCCCCTTCGGTCGCTTCCCAAATTTTACGGCGAGAGCTACGAGGACCGCGGGGAGAGGGAGGTGGTGGGGGTTGGTGGCGTCCAGGGCCGGCGGCGGCGGTCGCAATCTTTATGGGATCGGCGCTCGCCCTCGCGCTCGCCCGCGGCGCGGCGCCTTGCAGCGCACCGCCCACCGCCGCTCTCCCCGCCCATCCCCGCCCCGCCCCGCATCGCCCAGCGCCTCCCCGCGCCGTTCCGCTCCATTCCCCTAGCTCTGCCCCGCATCGCTCCATCCCCGCCTCGCCTCGCATCGCCGTGGCCCGCTCCGCTCGTTGCCAGCCCTCGCTGCCCCTCGGCCGCAAGGCGCCGGTGCTTTACGACGGCGAGGGCCTATCTCGGCCGCGTAAGGAGCCCTGCGGGCGGTGGCTCTGCTATCGCCAGCGGTTGGGCCCCCTCAGGGCGCCCCCCCCCCCCCGCCAACCCTGGCTCATCGCTGCCCGTCTGGGCGCCCGCGCCGCCGCCGCCGCCGCCGCCGCCGCCGCCGCCGCCGCCGCCGCTCCGCGCTGCGCCGCGGTTCCCATGGCGCCTCCCGCGATTCGCTAGCGGTCGCTCCTCTCATTGTGAGGACATGTGGACGTGTTTCGGGGCCGCTGGTCATTTTGACCGAGCTTATGCTGTCGTGAAGCAAATTTTGTGGCTAAAAAGACAAGCGCATCTGCTGTGGTCTTTGGGCGGTTATGTTTTCTTCTTTCCTGTTGAGTATTTTGTTCATTGTTTTACTAAAGAACTATATACTAATGCGGTTCAAGAATTCTTCATGTCTCAATCATCAAAATTTTCTTGTCCCATGGAATTTTGCCAATTATGCTTTCGTATTTTCGCTGAGACATGCGCTTGTTTTTACATGACTGAAAGTTTGCCAGACTTGAACGTTAGCTTTCTTACAAATAATAATAATTATTATGAAAATCTTATTGATATTAAGATTTATTTCTAACTATTAACTAGTATTCGTTTTTATTCGTGATATAATCCTCTCAAAAATCACTCATGCCTTGGCAATTGCAGATAAATTGCAATGCACGTGTGGTATTACGTACGATAATTTCCATATTACAGTCGAATCAACATTACAAATAATCCGTAGATGATTCTGTTATAATCAACTCTCCACATCGAGGATACTGAACCTAGGATTTAACACAACTTTCAGGAAAAAAATAATTCATCTTAAGACCGCGAATACCAGTAAACTAAGTGCTTGGAGGCGAAAGAAATGGTCTTTCTAGCATTCACGACCACTCTTCGCGAACTGCGAGAAAAAACGAAACCTCATCTGGCTAGGACATCGTAAATGCTGTGAAAGCGTCTTCCAGATCAGAAGAATACGGGGGTGATGACAGAGAGAATGCAAATAAAGAACATGTTTCACAGTGCAAGAGTTATTCCATAGCGAAACAGTCATTCCACATTCCACAATGCGACTACACTAGAATATTTTGAGTGTGGGCACTTTAGAATCATGTATTGGGAAATCACGGACTCTGGAGAAGATTATACAAAAAGTATTAGTAAAAACTGTTCTTAGCGAACGTTAATAAAAATATTATTTTAAAGGTAAATGAAGGTATTAAAATTCTCAGTGAGCTGATATTTTACTGAACCTCCGACATAACAAAATCAATTATTGTGGAGAATCTATTTAATTTTGGTTAATCAGGTTTAGTAAACTTCTGTTATAGTGAACCAACAATGATGGTCCCTCAAAAAGTTTACTATTAACGGAATCAACAGTATTTATAGAACAATTAACTATATTAACTCAAACAAATATCCTTCTGTTAATGATGATAAATATATGATTTAATTACAATTTTTTAAATATCGTAACGAATTAAGTAACCATTAGGAAATAGCACTTTTTGAGTTAAGAATGAACGCTGTCATTCAAACGGAATAAAAGTAGTTTGAGAGCAATTGTGCTTCAAAGAAAACAGAACCTTGATATTTCACTATGTCTAAGAAAATGAGCAACTGAGGAAAGATTATTGTTCATTTACCATTGAGAAGAAAGTTAATGGACACTTCTCTGGATGATACGGTTGTTAAGATGAAAGTGTAGTACTTTTCATTTCGAATCAATTCTCATGGAAAACTTAATTTATCCAAAATTAATTTTTACCCGGCTCGACTTTAATTCTCTATTTTACAGAAAATGATATTTGAATCAAATGAAATTAAAATTGCATCGTTGAAATAAAAATTTTCATGGAGATCACGAATGAAAGGTTTATAATAGAAATCGTCTTATAGAATTCGTCTTCTTTAAATACGACGATAAGAAGCATTTACTGAATGTATACTAGAATGTTTATTCCTTGCGTTAATGAGTTGCGTTTGAAGAACCCTGGCCTGAATTTCTCTCGAATGTTCTGAAGAGATTTGTGTACGAATTTTGCGGTCAGAAAATATGGCCACAACGCTGTTGTTGTGCTTCGTGACCTTTTGCGTCGGTTCCACTTCGTTGACGGGAGAATGGGAGTTGGGTACTGACGTAGCTTTATGAACCATGAGCTTCTGTTCATTTCGTCTGTCTGGCCGCTCACTTGCCACACCTTTGAGCAATAAAATAATAAATACTTATTTGCACTTCTTTTTGAATCATAATCATGTGAGTGTACCTTATTTCCTATAATAATTGTCTGATGAACGTGATAATAAAGAAATTTCTTTTCTTTTCTTTTCAAAATATGCGTGAAGTGAACTCTTCTCTGTTGATTGAAATATTTAAAACTATTTTATTTGATAATAGCACAGAGTTCTGAAATGCCATTCATCTTCAAGCTGGTTGTCAACGTTGAATGTTCAAAAGATAGTCACTTATCAACAATATAGACATTTCGTATCCTATTCTGAATTAAAGTTGTCATTTTGTATGTATGCCAAGGTCAGCCGAATTACAGTTGCTATTGAAGTACAGTAATTCTTTAGGGAGTAGGAAATTTTCATAAATCATGAAATTTGATAAATTTACTCTGATGTCCATTTCCTACCAGGGGTCTTCATATTTTCAAATTGTAAGATAGTTTTAAGATTGCTCTATAAGTAATAGTTTTCTCTGTTTTTATTGCAACGACTTAGGTAAGAAACAATTTATCATTTTGTCGGATTTTGTTCAAATGTGTGCGTTTAAACATCTTTCCCTTTACTATTCGGCAATATTTTACCCAATGTCATAAATTCTTGCAAATTTTTATTTCGAGATTTTAACTTCTTCACTTCGTGAACTTTCAACCAAACGGAACACGTCACTCATTAGCAACGCCAACTGTAGCAAATTTTAGTTTGCAACGAACATCAAGCTCCCTTTCTCTTCACTTTCCACCCTACCACCAACTTGTTCCTCCTCCACCCTTTGCTTTATTTCTCTTTACCCAGAGCGTATTCAGAAGTTTATTTTAAGCCTAAGCGTGACCTAGATAACATAAATCTCGACACAAACGAAATGTATAATCCTGATCCCTGAGTCGACAAACACGGCTCCCTTTCACGAGGCGGCGAAGGCAGCTCTCAAGCCGACGAGAGAGGCACGGCAGCAGGCACTCCCAGCCTCCCGCCCGGCCCATCCCCTCTCTACACAGCCCTGCCTCTCCCTGCGCTGCACCGCCTAACCATCTCCGTCCCTCTCCACCGTCCCGTCCCGTCCCGTCCCGTCCCGTCCCGTCCCGTCCCGTCCCGTCCCGTCCCGTCCCGTCCCGTCCCGTCCCGTCCCGTCCCGTCCCGTCCCTGCTGTTCCCCGCGCTGATGTTCTCCGCGACCGTTTTTCAATGCATGCTTTCTTCAGTATCTTTGGTATGTTTATATTTTTCTATTTCTAATCTTTTAATTTATTTCTCTAAGGGAGTAACTTTCTTGTTAAAACTCTGTAAATCCTACATTGTTAGTTGTATTACCCCCTTTCATTGGAAATATCTCGACATCAATTACTGTAATGTTTTCCCGCCGCTGGTCGAGGAGTGAGCGAGGCGTTCACTTTCAAATATCCCCGGCTATTACTCATCGATGAAGTTTTCTAATAGTCTGTGGCTGCTTCGAGTCGTTATTTGAAATACTGACAATGAAGAAACTCGACATGACTGATGCAAACGTGCAGTACGAGGGAGAGGGTTGCGAATGTCAGAACGCGGAAGAAGAAAGCGGCGCGATCACTCTCCACCTACGGTGGAAGTGTTTTTATTACAAAATTAAGTAAGTTAAAGTTTAGCATTGTGTTGTCGAACATCGAACACTAATTAGAAAACAAGGTGAAGATGTCGCGAAATTTGGCGCGTATACCAATAAAACTCTGAAATTAAAGTGAAAGATTTTAATTAATGTAAAGTCGTACGATCCATGACCCAGGGAATACGACCTCCTAAGACCCATTCAAAACGTTGTTTTGTTATGTAAGTGACCATACGCGAGCAAGTTTCGCTCATGCCTGGTCGTGTGTATATGACCACCTTTATACCACAGCCCCAAAACTTGTCTATTCGTCCCCCCCTCCCATGGAAGGTTGCGTTGTTCTGGAATTTTCTAATTTGGTACGTATGGCTACCTCATTTCGTTACTGGAAGCATTAAAGTGCGTTTTGGAAGCTGCTCCCTTCAAGGCACTTAAATTCTCCTTCCTGGAAGAGGACAGGCCTAGAGTTTTCTATGTAAGGCATTTTGATTTTTTATAGTCTCCTTTCAATTTTCTATTTATCGTAACCCAGTTATTTTTAAAATAAAAGTTTACTTCTTACAGAGAGTTCCCTAAGCTCTACATTGAGTATTTCCAATATACTATACGTTGATTTCGTTCTCTAACAGGAAATTGCATTTACAGATGTAATTACAGTTTTGGAAAATGAAACACAATCACCGTCACCGCTCAACCATGTCTACGGTAGACATCACATTTATTTATATTATATGCTAAGGGAAATGACACTTTTTCTCTCGTTTTTACGTTTTGGCGACTTAAAAAAATGTTTCTCTTGCCGACTTTGATGAAATTTTCTTAATAGCATTAAAAATAAAAAAATCTATCTTAATGGAAATTTTCCCGCAAGATCTTTTCAGCCTTAACTTAGGCTATATTGTTCGGTGTTCCTCCTGTATTAAAATAGTTTTGGGAAGAGTGTGGATATTACGAATATTGATTTTGAAGTGAATTAATAAGATATATGCAGGTCTTTATATTTAGTCAAGCACACTATTTTGATTATATCAACACCTATTACGGGTGTGACGTATTCGAGGAAATTTGTTTCTTTAAAATGTTGCTTTTCTTGTCTTAATTTAATACTTTGCTCCAGTACATAGTTGCCAGTAGCTATTTCTAACTTCCTTGTGCACTAAAAGACAATTGCTGTATCAACAAGAGCAGTTGGGAATTTCAAGTTTGTATTCACTGTTTCTGTTAATTCCTTTGTTGGTTCCAAACCATTTGAAAGCAATGGGAAGTGTTTGGGGGATTTTCTGAAATATATGAACCCCTGCATGAACGGAACGAGCTCAGTTGTCTTGCACATGTGTTTCGAACGAAAATACAGACACTTTCCGCAGAAGACCCAAAACTTCTTGGTCGCTTGTAGAGGTCCTGAAATTAATTGAAAACTGTACGAGGGAGAATGTCTGTTCTTTGAGTGATAGATAATGAAATATTACTTAATTTATGATATAATGAGAATGTTTCTTGTAATTCAGATAATGAGAATTAATATTTATAATGAGAATGATTCTTAATATTTTGTGTACATGAAAAAAAGAACTAAATGGTGAATTATAACTATTTTGATTTCTCGCGGAGTAATGTATCTGCTCATCTTTCGATCTGGAATGTTTTGTTGCAATTTTTTTAACTTTCAGAAAACAATAATTATTAAAAATAATTACTATCTCTACAAGACATTAACAGTTGTGAATTATTTTGAGTTCTAACAATTATTTGTTCATGTCCCACAGAAAATAGTGCGTGTTTCATTGCACAGGGTAGTATAATGAACAATAAAGTTATCACAGTTGAGCGACCAGTCATAATTTAAGAATCAACCTATGAAGAAATTATATCAAATCCAAATTGACCATCTGGTATTAGTCCAATCGCTTTGCCTTCCTTCCTGATTTTCAAAGCGAAGGACACTTGAAGTGAGAAATGGATGGAAGACATAGTGTCAGATCTAACGCGTCTCAATGTCTCACATGGTAAGGCGGATGACTTCAATACTTGAGGAAATATATTTAGCTGGTGCTGATTATTTATGCATTTCACCAACGTATTTCCTATCTTTTTTATTTTACTAGACTTGGAATTTTTCTGGAGGTTCCACTGTTTCTCAAAAAACGATTAAGACACACCTCAAACTAACATTTCCAAGTTTTGTGGAAACAGAACTTGACCTCCAATCTCCAACTGTGGTTGGAGCGGTCTTGGAAGTGGCATTTCGACACGGCCCCCTTTAATTTCGTCTTCGCCCTGGGCGCGGCGTGGGCGCTTTGAGCTGCCGCATGGGCCGGCGAGGGCCCAGAGGCAGCGCGTGGGGCCATTCAGTGTTTTCCTCCCGGCGTCGCGACGGCGCGGCGCGGCAGGGCGCCGCCTCAGGGAGTGGCCTGGCCCTTAGCCTCAGCAGCCAGCGCCCCCCCCCCCCGACTCCGCTCCTCTCCGGCGAGGAAACGGACTGAATAAACGATTATGCACATAATTGTAAATGGAACGTCAATGAAAAATGTTATGAATCATGAAAAATAGAAAACAATAAGGTTTCCTTTGTACCAAACCGGGAGAGGTGGCTCAGTTCATCAACTGATGTCACTGCAGTTCCTCTGGTCGGGAGGTCCTAGGTTCGAGTCCCGACGGCGGCAGGATTTTCGACACTAGCTACATAGCTAGGCCGAATTCATTCGCTGTCTGGAGGAGAATTCTAGAGGCCGGCTGCTCTGATCGGTAGTTTTCAGTGGTTTCTTCGATCAACACCAGGCGAATGCTGGAGCAGTGCAAACGGGCCGTGGACCGCGCGTGATCTTTCCTTTCTCTTCCTTGTCCTATCCTCGCCCCTTGCACACACACTTTCACTTACATGCACTACATTACCACATATTCCAGGAGACCGGTCGGGATCTTAGAACTTGTTCCGGCTGGGGCAGTGCCCCGCTGGTTGGAGATACCTGGTTAGAGGAAACCCCGTTAGTCCACGGTAGGTCGGCGCCGGATCTCACCATCCAGCGGGGGAAGATCACCGCCCCCTCCCGATGAAAAACATGCCCTACACTTACGGGACTAATGACCTCGTAGTTGACGCGACCGGAATCACTGACAACAAACTAACCAACATTAGTACCAAAATGCATATAGGTTACTTCCAATTCGGTAGATCAATATTATTCCGCCAGATTTGTGCCATTAGAATTTAGGTCGTGTGAAGCAGTCAGTAACTGCCCTCCTTTTAGTTATTTAAGCTACGAGGCAATAGCATAAGGCTGTACGCTCCAAAGCAAAATAATACATTATCACTGACTCCCGACTTTCGCCACTTACAGCGAGGCTGATGGTAAAGGCAAAGCCGCCAAAAGCCTCTCTTAATAAATCTAAGTTGATCAAGAGGACTTCCATTATTCTAATACATTCTCGCCTTCGTATGCCGTCTGTACCGGTGGTCTCATGGTTACTTATAACTTTTAATTTTGTGTATGGTTATCATGCGGTAATCAGCCATTTAAATCCAAAGAATATTATATTAAAGAAAAAAAAAGGTTTCTAAAATATCATTAGTATTTCTAAATTAGCTGGCATGCAGACTCGCATTAGAGCCAGGAATTGCGATACAATTTCATCCACGGCGCTGCTAAATAGGTTCGGAATCTACTTCAGTTCTGTGAAGTCGTAGGCTTCGGTGGTCAGAGTGAAGGCTGCGATGCCGACCATCTTGCCGTGGTCTTCTTCAGGGCTGGTCTGCGGCCCAGATAAGCAGGCCAACTCAGAGGAAGACCTCGACAAGATGGTCGAAGCGTGGACCTCCCAGCCTTCGACGAGGCGTCACCCGGACAGCGAAGAGCACACCTCCTTCCGACCATTCGCCTGTTTCATCCTTGGTTTAATAGCTCCCTCCGCCGCGGAGCAGCTGCCGCTGCCGTCTGAATATTCGCCTCCAACACTCGAGGGCATTCTGCATCCAGTGTCATTTCGCCGCCTAAAGCGTCTGACTGGTTTCCGGTGCGTCAGCCTTGCACACGACTTCCTACGCCTTGCTCTTGCGTGCGGGCTTGTCGCAGGAGGCCTTGCAGCGGCTGTCGCTCTCCAAGACTCTTCTTTATTCCGCATCACGTTGCTTCCCGAATTGACATAAGGGATGTGCCCTATCTCTCCAATGGCGAATGCGAAAAAAGCTTCAGCATTCATATATATATATATATATATATATATATATATATATATATATATATATATATATATATATATATGGCCTTGATTTTGGGCGAAACGCGTCAGAACGGAAATTATTAATTTATAGAATAAATATATAATTATTTATATAAAATTAATATGTAATTTGGGATGCGTTCCGGGAGGTACAATTTTATAAATATATCATTAATATATATTTCAAACGAATATATTAGAACTTCTCTTCTGGGGTGTCTTAGAAATAGACTAGATTAGACCCTTTTATTTTCCAGACAAATAAGACACATTAACTTAAAATTTATCGCTTTTCTGTTGCGAATCTGATCGACTGACTAACCTACATTCTCTGGTGCAAATTAAATATCAGCTCTGATCAGCAATTTGTAATTCCTTTTTCAACACGTTTTCTGCTAAGATTCCTTCTCTATCTTTTGAACTTATCTGATGCACTTTGCTTTGTGTTCTTTTGATTTTGTTTTTATTTTTACCAATCAGTGTTCCTGTATTGCACTAATTACTGTATATTTCGAATATCTCTTGTAACTATTCTGCTTCAAATCGTAGGCGTTGTTCTCAAAATATGTAACCTAAAAAGGGGAAATGAGATTTGAGTCTGCGTTGGGCTGCTTTACATCGGGGTAGGGGGTCATAGTTCAACGGCGTGTTCAAAATACTCCATGTTTGCGTTACGTAATATGTGTTCGGACCTTCCTTGTGCTACCCGTCTATTCAGCCTTTTAAGTACTACACTTTCATATCTACCCACTATTCTGAACGCATGGTCTGACTGATGTTACTATATTTTCTTTTTGGTTCGTAATATTGATAATAATTGAAATCATCTTGGAGTACTACCTGAAGTAACTGTCCCATCAAATGGAAATATGGCGTTTAGTTTCGAATCTCTGCTTAGCTCTTTTTGTGTTCTCTTCACTTGCATGAAAAATCTAGTACAAATTCGCAGTGAATTATCTGCAGCTTTTACATTTTTTAAACGAGAAAGATCTCCTTGTCGCTTATTATCTCGAAAAGTCTCTCAAAAGTTTGTGGAATTGTTCGTACATACAATTGGAACATATATAATTACCGGGATATACTTTTATCACAACGTACACATGCCATAATATAACAGTAGAATTTGTTTCATTCGAATACTGTCACTTCGAAGACTTAAGCTGCTATGTAATTGATTTTGTTTCTGTAGCTGTTTTAACGAATAACTTGGGTATTGCAAACCTTAGTGCACAAGGTCCACATCCACATCTAGATCTCCATTGATTGAACCGTGGCTAAAAGTACCGTCACAACCACTGCCACCGACATAGTGACACCACCTTCCCCCCTTCTGTGACTGCCGCTGCCACCATAAGCACTACCACCTCTGCCTCTCCACTTCCACCTTCCAGCACCACAGCCCTCACCATCCCTGCGCCCCCACCACCATCGCCATGTGCACGTCCTCCCCCCCACCCCCCGCTGCAGCGGGAGCACTCGCCTCGTGGCGCAACGGAGCGGCGCGGCGCGGCGGCGGCCCAGGCAGTGTGTTTGCTCTGGCGGCGGCGGCGAGCGAAGGCCGCGGCGCGGTGCGTGCGCGCGCGTGAGTGCGTGAGGCGGTTGCGCAACGCGTGGCCGTGGGAGCGAGCCGTGACCGCCGCCGCCGTCGCCGTGGCTGCCGCTGCGGCGTGACCCACATCGCGACGGTTCGGACCCCGGCCGCCGCGCCCGCCGGCGGGACGGGACGGGGCGACGCGACGGGACGGGACGCGGTGCGGACGCTCGCTCAGCCGCTCGGGCGCTTTCCCCGCGCGCGCGTTGCGAAAGGGGCGCGGCGCGGGCGGCACGGCGCGCGACGCCTCGCGCGACGCCTCGCTCCACGCCTCGCTCCACGCCTGCGCCTCGCGGCTCACTCGGGCGCATTTGGGCCGGGTCCATCGATACGGGAAACCACTAATCACCCTGGAATATAACCGGGAGAGAGGTGGCTCAGTGCATCAACTGATGTCACTGCAGTGCCTCTGACCGGGAGATTCTAGGTTCGAGTCCCGATGGCGGTAGCCATGGGATTTTCAACACTAACTTTTCAGCTAGATTTTCGACAGCTACCAGGATTTTCGACACTAGCTTTTCAGCTAGGTCGAATTCAGTCGCTGTTTGGAGGACAATTCTAGAGGTCGGCTGCTCTGATCGGTAGTTTTCTGTGGTTTCTCCGATCTACACCAGTTGAATGCCGGAGCAGTACCCTAACAAACGGGCCACAGACCGAGCGCGATCTCTACTTCCTCTTCCTTGTCCTACATTCACCTCTTACACACACTTACACTAACATACATTACAATATCACAAACGCTGGAAGACTGGTCGGGAGCTTAGAGTTTGTCGCGGCTGGGGCGGTGTCCCGCTGGTGGGACATACCTGGTTAGGGGAACACTGCTAGCCGACGTTAGGTGGGCGCCGCATCTCGTCATCCAGCGGGTGCAGATCATCGCCATCTCCCGATGAAAGAAAATGCACTATATTTACGGGACAAATGACCTCAGTAGTTGACGCGCCCGGAATCACTAACAAGCAACCAACACTGAACATTTGTTTTTACTTTCTCGAATACGAAATTACGAGTATATACGAAGTAATGTACGTAGTGTAAAGTATGTATAATGTAGACTAGTGAGGAAAGGTCAATAAAAGTCAAGTTATTTTGACATTGCCAACGTTTCGGCCATTTATTTGGCCTGTTTTAGGGCTATGAATATAATTCAATGAAGTACAAGATAAATATATAGGTAGTGCAACTGGTTGACAAGATTTATATTTGCATAAGAAAACTAATCATATTCAAACTACAATTTACTTTGCAACAGGACAGAGATAACAATAACAACTAATTTCCTGTAATTAAGGGTATGTCAAGAGACACGTGTTATAAATTTATGTCATTTTATGTATTTATGTTGCTCCCGCGAACGGGAACAGCGGTGTCCTGTACATGATTACCAACTGTATGGTTGTGAGAATAAAATTGTACCATAATTTTTTGTTTTTATTGTTATAATAATTATAATTATCATTATTTTAATTTAATTTAATCCAAAGAGTTTATTTTCAGAGATAGTTGATAAATTGTATGTAGCTGTTATAGTTATTGCCAACCTCCGACGATATTTGTACACAGTATGCAATAATAGGAGACGTTCACATAAGTACAAAAACAATATAGGAAGATTATAGAGCATGGATACGATAAGCATTAATGACAGGTAATTAGTTGTTATTGTTATGTCTCGTGGTTGTGGGTGGCGGCGGGCCCTGCGAGGAGAGAGTGTGGAGATGAGCGTGGCTGATGAGTGCAGGCGGTAGGTGAGGTGGAGGGTGGAGCGGGAGGTGGGTGAGGGGAAAAGGGATGGGCAGTGGGTGAGGAAGATTGAGAGGTTGCGGGAGGAGAATGGGCGAGGGCAGTGAGGAAGTGGGCGGTTGATTGATTGATTTTTTTCGTGTTTCCGGGCGCGTCAGCTGCTTTGATCATTAGTCCCGTTAGTATAGTGCATGTTTTTCTCAGGAGATGGCGTGTGATCTTCCCCGCTGGATGGCAAGATCCGGTGCCGACCTACCGTCAGCTAGTGGGGTTTCCCCTTAACCAGGATTCTCCCACCAGCGGGGCACCACCCTGGTCGGGACAAGCTCTATGCTCCCGACCGGTCTCCCGGTGTATGTGGTAGTGTAGTGCATGTTAGTGTGCGTGTGTGTAAGGGGAGAGGATAAGACAAGGAAGAGGAAGGACAGTCGCGCGCGGTCCGTGTCCCGTTTGATACGGTACTGCTCCGGCATTCGCCTGGCGTTGATCAGAGAAAACACGGGAAACTACCGATCAGAGCAGCCGGCCTCTAGAATTCTCCTCCAGACAGCGACTGAATGGAAATCCTGCCGCCGTCAAGACTCGAACCTAGGACCTTCCGGTCGCAGGCGCAGTGCATGCACTTGCACTGTGCGCAGTGCATGAACGTGCAGTGACTTCAGTGCACGCACTGAGCTACCGCTCCCGGTGAAGTGGGCGGTGGATGGGGGAAGTAGGCAGTGGGGAGAAGGGGAGAAGGGAGTGAGTTGAAGGGGAGTGGCCAGCGGGCGCCTCGTCCTCCGTTCCGCCTCCTACGTAGTTCTCGCGCGCAAGATGAGAATTGCTCTCCAGTAGGGATGGGCGATTCAATCGCGATTAGCACAACAATCGATTATTTTATATAATTAATCGAATTTTTTTACACCGATTAATGTACACATTGATTAATTTTTCCTATTTTTAGCTCGATTATTTTAATTCAAATGTTAATTTTCAAGACTAGCTAAATATGAAAGTACATCTTTCCTTTTGAACTTAAGAAACGAAATTCCAGTTCTGCTCATCTCTCCACAACTGCAAAGCATAATAGAGACAAACATACGCCAATAATTTCATGTTAGAGAAACAATCAAATGAAAAGTTAGTGTATATGATCTAATATTTTAGTGATGGTTTTATATAAAGTACGAAACAAGAAACAGTATTATCAATTGTCTTAAAATCGCCCTCAACCAAGTAAATCGTTAGATTATAATTATTTGTGTTACTGTATCTAGAAATTCTATGACCATTTTAATTTTAAACGTGTATACAATCGTTTCATATGAGTGCGTGTGTGGAATAAATATTATTTTCATAAAGAATATACAAATTTTAATTAAACCATACCGTGCTTCTACAAAATTACTAAACGATTAATTAATTTACAAATTAAAAATTAACTATTTTACGCATTTTACACATTATTTTAAAAATGTGAAAAATTAACCGATTATATAAATTTAATCGATGAATTTAAAATAGATTAATCGATGCATATTAATATAATAAAAAAATTTGTCGATTAGGTATTAATCGATTATTATTTAATAATCGCCCATCCCTACACTCCAGTGTCTGTGATTTCGTGCTTCCTCATTACGCGCGCTCTTGGTGCGTGGGCCTAAATAAATACGCGCGGAGCGGAAACTTATCGTGCCGCAATGGGCCGCTGGCTGTCAATGCGCGACTGTGTGGTGGATGGCGATGAAGGGCGGCGGTGCTGTTAGTGGCGGAGGGAGTGGATGGCGATGCGATGAGGGAGAGAGCGGGAGTGGAGGCAGAGGCGGTATAGTCGACAGTAGAGTGGCGATGGAAATTGCAATTTTTGTTTGTAGCAGTGGGAAGGGCAGACGTGTAGGTGCGTTGGGAGAGGTTCAGATGGTGAAAACGATGAAAATAAGGAATGGAATTCGGTCTCCAACGGCGGAAGCGGTGGCACTGGAAGTTGAGAAGTCTACAGTACGAGTTCGTAAAATCAGTGATTGTTAGAGAAAAGAGATGTCGCCGAAGGTGTTGTATAGGCGGAGAGATAGGAGCTAACAATGGCACGTAGAGACATTTAATGAAAACCGTGCCAATGGCGAAGTAAGGGGCAGTGGCAATGATAGTTATAAAGGTTGTAGAGGTGGTAGTGATGTGACGATGAAGCTGGAAACCGTTGTGAGTACGAAAATCCAATCGCGGTAATAACCTGTTCTCAGATGCTGATAATAAGGATGAAAATCTTTAGAAGAAGGATGTTCCATGTTCAAATTATGGATATAATGTATTAATAATTTAAACAATAAGGAGTACTAAAATTTCAAGTTCAAATTTTCGTTTTTAATTTAAGAAACATCCCATGAAACAAATCTATATCGCTAATTATTAGAAAGTATTCTGGTTCAGTATAATTTGAATCTGTGTAATAAATTCTAATAATCTTATTCTGGAGGTACCACAGTAATAATACATGCATACTTTTGCGTATATAAAATATGAAAGTGAACTCTATTAAAAAAAACAAAGTATTTGAAAGTTCACGCATTGGGGATAAGAATGTGTATACAATAATCTCCACAAATACGTTTCTTAAATTGGAGCTTTTTAGAAAGAATAGGCTGCACGCTAACCAATAATTATTTGAAATATCTTCTGTCTAAAAATGTCTTGATTGTGAGCAGGAGGATCCTTCTGTAACTCGAATTCGATATTCTGCAGTCATGAATATTAGCGTCTTCGTTAGGCAAAGCAAAGAGACGTGTTTCTTTTATGGTATTTGTTTTCTTCACCTTCTGGAACTAAATGGAAGTTAAACAGTGTTAACATTTTTATTCTCTTCTTTAATTGGTTGAAAATCCCCAGGAGTAGAGGAAAAGAAGGGGAAGGAAGAATGCGGCACAGAACTTGGTTCGTTGATAGGGAGATACCCTCGGTATCTCCCTATTAACACAAAATTCAGTAGTTTGGATAGCACATTTACATAAAAATAATAAAATATCTATGCAATACATTAACATGTGTAATACATAAATACTGAAGCAACGTTCTGGAAATCATTATTTTCATCTTCAGGCTGGAGTTAAAATATTACAAACAAATAAACACAATATTGTAAGCAATGAGCAGGATGAAAATAGAATAATTACATAACAACAATGTACACAAGTCATTATGTGGGAATGAACCTTGATAAAATCTTCTGAAGCTCCCAGTTAGGAAAGTTTGATATCTGAACACCCACAAGACAGTATGTCGTTGAATAAACTAATAAATTATTCTGTTCAGGTGCAGTAGCTACTATGTCGAAGTTTCATTATTATTATTATTATTATTATTATTATTATTATTATTATTATTATTATTATTATTATTATTATTATTATTATTATCATCGTCGTTGTTATTATCATTAATAATAATAATAATAATAATAATAATAATAATAATAATAATAATAATAATAATAATAATAATAATAATAATTTGATGTAAATCTACTATCCAAGTACTGAATTTTCTGTCAATAAAATAAAGGTCAAATATAGTCTGACAGAGTTGTCACATCTACAGGTAAAAGAAAAATATCAATTTAATCCTCCCGGATTGTTTCATTGACAATGATGAGAAGAAATGATCCGAAAGTTATAAATGAATACGCTACATATGAACGTTTCTGCTGCTAAATTCTATGAACAGCAAAGGCATGAAGCCCTGAAAAAAATTCTCAACATGGTTTTTTTTTTTAAGTTCCTCAACAGCTCTTAAGACGTCGCGTCAACCGGGCAGCTTAGATTTCTCTTAGGCAACCGGAATAATTTCTTCTTGCGTTTAAACCGACTGATTTTAGCTCATAGCCAGCATTGTTGCTGACTCTACAGCGACTCGGATATTCTAGGATTCGAGTTCCAAAGGTGGCGGATTTCCGACACTAGCTTGATAACTAGATCGAATTCAGTCGCTCTCTAGAGGAAAATTCTAGCCGGTTCACCTGATCGATAGTTTTCAGAGGTACCTGCGAACAATACTGAGCAGATGCCATTACAGTACTCTAGCAAATGGACCAAGGGCCGCGCGCGATCTTGCCTTCGTCTTCCTTGTCCTATCCTAACCTCTTGCTTACACACACTTACACTTACATGCACTACATTACCACACGTGTCGGGAGACCAGAAGGGGACTTTGAGATTGTCGCTGCTGGAGCGGTGCTCGCTGGTGGGAGATGCGTTGCATCTCACCATCCAGTGGGGGAAGATAACTTCCACCTCCTGTAATGAAAACAAGCACTACATTTACGGTTCTAATGACCTTAGCAGTTGACACGCCCGGAATCACTAATCAATCATTCAGTCAAGCCATCTCCGTTTGAGGCGAGGCGCGAGTGGGGCGGAAAGGGGTCGTTGTTGCTTAGGTGTGAACGCGATGGGGGTAGTGCATTGTGAGGATACCCGCCGGCTGCGTGCCGTGAGCGAGGCCAGCGGTGGGCAGCCTGCGATGCGGGTGCACGGAGGTCGACTACCGTGTGGGTCGACGCAGATGCAGGAGCGAGCCCGGTGCGAATGCAATCGTTGCGAAGAACTAACATCTGTTTCTATTAACTCCAGAAAAAAATAACGTTTATATTACCCCACCACTGTGATGGCGGTCGTTGTATTTGGTCCTGCACTACTATCTGTGAATGAATGTAGGTGAAAGTTGACGAATTTGGACCGCATACATATTTCTAAGCATAAGAGCATTTGGATCATACAAATTATCTCCAAAGATTGTGAATGATTTAATTGGATTCCTAGTCAATTTTCAGAGAAGAGCAGTCATTTCAGTGAGTAGGATTACTGTTACAGTTTTTGGGATACATTTCGTAATATATTGTGTGTAGAGGGAGTTAGGAATTGCAACATATATGATTCACCTTTCAAAAACACTTCATTAGCTTCCGAATATGCATAGAAAGAGCCTAGTTGCTCTTTACATAATTGTGCAGTGATATCTGTTCGGTATAATTGGACGAATTGCCGAAATTGGATCAGAGAAGTTTGCCTTAATTGGACCTGTGAATCTCAGGAAGCCAGTAAGCATTATTTTCTATTTTTCTTTCACGTCGACAGGAAGCAATGGGTGTAAATAGAAGGCGATAGTGTACATCATCGGATGTGCTGGCAGTTGGAGTAGGTAACAAGCGAACCTATTTCTAGCAACATTGGGCAAATGGTAATGAATAGTATTCAAATTATTCTATCTATAAATGCAAGTAGCAATTGAACTAAAAGGTTTAACTTAATAGTTGGTGATTTTTCCTAAAGCGTCCATGAAATTATCTACTGGAAGAAATGGAACGAACAGCCCAACCAAACAACAACTATAAATAGATAAAAGGCAAAGCAAATGAATTCAAGAGAATAAGGATAAAAATTGTAATTCTGTTCACAAAATCGTAAAGATTATCGCAATGATTTTGAATCTCGCTTGTTCTGTACGATATGTACAAAGGGAATGGAAGGAAATTATAGTGTCTGTAAATTATATGTTCACATGTGTTGTGTCAAAATGAAATTCATCATTAAGGAATTTGTTTGCATAAGTTTGAGAGATAAAATCGAAAGTAACTAGCCACCAAATTGTTTCTTCGTTTTTTTTCTCATAGCCTATTGTTTTATCTAATAAAAAGAGACTACTCAGTATATTCATTTACGTACGTTCATATAGCGCATTAATTTGAAATATTTTAATCCTGGCTGGGAAATTCAGTTTAATATTAAAATGATTGCATTATAGATATAATCCTGATTATTAGAATGGCGTGTGAAAGCCATTATTAAATTGCAATTTGTTTATCACTCGCACATTTCTATTGAGATCCAATTCAGGCGGTCCAAATTAGGCGAATCCAAATTAGGACACCGATATTCCAATTTGGACTGATAGCACACTTTCACTTTCTCATTCTTCTTTACCGGCAATATAATTAAAATGTTATATTTTATTATGAAAATATATGGATCATAAACTGTTTTCTTTTAATTGAAACTTTTTTAATTATGTACATAAAAAAATACTGATGCAACAGAATGTCACAGACTTTCCCGCATTAGTAGTGGTTGGATTTCAATATTGAGTACGTACCTGGAGAGGTGGGTCAGTGCATCAACTGATGTTACTGCAGTGCCTCTGATCGGGAGGTACTAGGTTCGAGTCCCGACAGTGGCGAGATTTTCGACACTATCTTGTCAGCTAGGTCGAATTCAGTCGATGTCTGGAGGAGAATTCTAGAGGCCGGCTGCTCTGATCGGTAATTTCTCGTATTTCTCCAATGGAGGTTTCTCCGATCAACACCAGGCGAATGCCGGAGCAGTACTCCAACGGCCACGGACCGCGCGCGATCTCTCCTTCCTCTTCCTTGTCCTATCCTACCCCTTACTTACACATGCTTACATTAACATGCACTACATAAACACACATGCCGGGAGACTGGTCGGGAGCTTAGAGCTTGTCCCCGGTGGTGGGATATACCTGGTTGAAGGAAACCCTAATAGCCGACGGTAGGTCGGCGCCGGATCTTGTCATCCAGTTGGGGAAGATCACAGCCACCTTCCGATGAAAAAGCATGCACTATACTTACGGGAATAATGATTTCAGTGGTTTACGCGCTCGAAATCACTAACAATCAACCAACCAATATTAAATATACGTGGTATATTTGTGTAAGTTTGTTTGTTCTCCCGCGGCGCGGCGGGGGCTGCGAGAGGCGGCGTGCGGGGGCGGACCCTTGGGGGCGGCCCGTTGCACGCACCGCCGCTCTCTCTGCCCCCGGCGGCGGCGGCAATGGCTCGCGTGCGCGGTCTGGCGGTGGGACGTAGCGTTGGGGCGTCCCGTCCCGTACTCCCTGCCCTTCATTCTAAACGACAGGGCGGCTCACGGGTAGCGTGACTGACACCCGAGACATCGCATGGTTTCGCGTGTGCCCCGGAGCCAGCGAGATAAGATGAATTTTGGCAAGCGGGTTGCTCATCCGTCCGTCACAAATTCCCTACCGCCGGCGATTCGCACATCAGTCGCCGGAACGTTGAACAATGGTTTCACATGTGAGTTCACAGGGGGCCTTCTGTCAGACAAAATGTACCACGGTATATAGAATTCAAACTCAAAAGAGATCTTATGAGAGATTCCGAAACAATCGAGAATCATTTGCAGTAAAAGAGGGCTTTGGGGCTGAAAACATTCTGCTGCTATACTCAGTTGGCTGTAGATGGCAGCCGATTAGTTTGCACGCACGAATAAGCAATTAGTAATCTGAATTGAGGGTGACGTGGTAAGGAGAATAATTTTTTGACATTTGATCGGAGTGGTGAGTGAATTGAATAATGCCATTTGAAAATAAGTCATTTTCACTATTTTTAAAACCTCTATTTTCCTCGAAATCGTTTTCTTACAATTATGTGTACTAAAGGTGCCTTCAGTGTACCACATCAACCTTCCAACAAAAATAACGATTTGTTTGAATATCCTTCACAGATGACAGCAAAAACACGTATGTCTTTTGAAAGTGAGATATGAGGCTATTGAGGTATTACAGACGTCGTTTAAGAGAAGGAGATGAATTTCAATGGACAAACCTGTCCTGTTAAGTTTGCAAATCCGATAACTGTGATTATAAAGAAAAAACGTAAAAACTTTTTTTTAACATTTTGATGATAATAATGAGACTCAGGAGGAACTTATGCATCTAAAGACAATTACTGAGCATTACATTGATCTTGATTGGCTGGCTTCATTGTAGCAATTCCCAAGGTGTTCTTTATTATTGAGTAATGATTGATTAGTGATTTCGGGCGCAACTGTTGATGTCATTAGTCCCGTAAGTATTGTGAATGTTATTTTTATCGTGAGAGGTGAAAGTGATCTTTCCCAGCGGGATGGCGATATCTAACGCCGATCGACTTGCTGGATTTTCCTGAAGCAGGTATCTCCCATCTGCGGGACTCCGCCCGCAACTGGTACAAGCTTTAATATCCCAACTGATCTCCCGGCACGTCTAGTAGTGTAGTTCATGTAAGTGTGTGTGTAAGGGGTAAGATTGGGCAAGGAATGGGAAGGGAAGATTGCGCGTGGTCCGTGGTCCGTTTGTTAGGGTACTGCTCTGGCATTCGCCTGGTGCTGATTGGAGGAACCACGGAAAACTACCGATCAGAGTAGCCGGTTGCTGGACTTTTCCTCCACAAAGCGACTGCACTCGAGAAAGCTGTTTAGCTAGTGTCGAAAATACTATCACTGTCGGGAATCGAACCCTCGGACCTTCCAGTTGAAGGCACTGCGGTGACATCAGTTTGGGGATGTTCTGAGCCACTTTTACCGGTATTATTGATTAAATGTGCAGGAATTACTACATTCCAAAATTTCTTTTTTAATTCTTTTGTGTTACAAACTTAGGCGACTCGTCTCAGAAACGTTTATATGGTTGCTCGTATTATCATTAAGTGTTCGACTTTTCGGTGGTCCTGTCATATCCTGTCGAATGTCTTACCAGAGTGAATCTCTCAACAGGGTGTCGTAGTCCGGTTCTGGTCACTTCTACTACCAGCACTGCTACTCCTGACGCCTTCCTCGCCAATAACTCCACCACCTCTCTTTCTCTCTTTCCTCCTCCACCCTCCCCTCCTTCGCTCTTCTCACCTCCCTCCATCACGATCTTCAATTTCATGTCCCTCTCCACCTCCTGCTTTTCTTTCACCTCCTCCCTTTCCCCTCTCTCCTTCGTCGCCAACTCCTCCTCCTCCCCCTTCCATTTTCCTCATCTTCAACTCCTATTTCCCCCACCTCCCTTTTCCCTTACACCTACCATTTTCTTTCCACCTCCCATTTCCCATCCATCACATATTTCCCTTCCACCTCCAATTTTCCCCACCGCCTCTAATTGCTTCCTGCACTTCCCATCCCCCGTTCAATTTTCCACTTCACCTTCAATTTCCCCCTACATTTCCCTTTCTTTTCCACTTCTTATTTCCTCTCCATCTTCCTTTCCCCCTCCATTTTTCGTTTTACACTTCACATCTCATTTTCCCCTGCATTTCCCATTTTCCATTCCATATATTTTCTCTCCACATCTCAGTATTCCCGTCCGCCACCCATTTCCCCTCCATCTCCCCTTCACCGCACGAAAGGCGCGGGCATGGAGTAAAGATGTATACCTCTTTAGTCTATGGCGCGGGGCTGCGACGTGGGACTGAGTCGTCGAGTCGCAGGCAGCGGACTGAGGGCTTTCAGTCCATACGCATTTATGCTCCCCCTTTCGCTTTCCTTTTCCTTTCACACTCTGGACATTGGTTTATCTTGTTTCTGTTGGAGTGTACCTTCACTTTCTATTTCCTACCTATCTTCTTAGTTCATTCTTCTTGCCATCACCGTGTGTTCAACTTCTCTTTAGTTATTGCAGACGCTTCTCAGAAGGCATCGCGCATTGTTACTGTGGTGCCGAGGAGACAGCAAGGTCACATCAACATGTGAAGCTTTTCGTCTGTATTACGTTCAATCAATCAATCAATCCTTCGCTCATCTTTTATTTTTCTTACTCTTGCTTTCTATTCCTTTTTTTTTTTTTACTTTTTTGCCTTAATTCGTAGGTAGTAGAGTTTTGTGATCGTGCGAAGGAAAATGATTTTTAAACAGAAAAACTCTTTTTGTCGTACTTAGTACATACTTAGTTATTCAAAAGTGGATAAAACTTGTTCCTAAATGTAGTCAATTACTTCCTCTAACTCGTTGTCAGATCAGAATTCATGATTTGTGGGTCCATGATACCGAAATAACGATGGATTTCAAAACGTCTTTCTGTCCGTCTGCCTGTCTGCCTCTGCCTCTGTAAACCATTCAGACGATTTTTTCCAAAATTTATAATCTAAATTTCAACATTTTTTCAAACGTGACCGCAATTTTTTTAGTTCGCTTTTTCCTCGGATAGCATAAAGGGGAATCTAATTCCATTAAAATCCCACATTTTTCGAAAAATCCAAGTTTTATATTTTTCAGCATCTCCTTAAAACTACAATATATATGACAGAGATTTTTTCCTTCATGAAATCTGTTCTTCAAAGACCGATATTAAAATAAGGTTATATATAACTTTTCGAAAATATGATGAGTTTTTGCTTAATTTTGCTTGAAATATAAGCAATTTTTCCGCAATTATATTCTCAAATAAAACTGCTATTTTTTTTCTTTAAAATTTGTCCTTATGCAGCAAGGGGTTGTAAAACAATGGGTGCTGGGGTCTCATTTCTGGATCACTTTCTTTATTTTCGGAGATTGCCAAAAAAGTTAACATTGCAAAAGTATTATCATCAAAGTATTATACTTTTAATAATATAATTTTTTTAAAGAAATCCGTGTAATTTCTGCTAGAAATTACTGCAATTAAAAATTCTCACAAACGGCCCCAAAGTTTTTCTTTCTATTTTCCCATGAGTAGAGCAAAGGGTGTTTAAAAATGGCGCAGATCTGATTTTCGCAGAACTCTTGGAATGCCCGAAAATTTCATAAGTTACAAATAGTGCCACAAAGAATGTATTGTAGCACCACTGGTTTCGTTTCATTGTTCTGGCATTCTTCCTTAGAAGCGTCATTGTTTCTTTCTACAGCGCCAAGTTGTTTTGTCTCATTCCTTCCTTACCACTTATTTCACCGGAAGGTAATTCGCATCGTGAAATGACTCTTCAAATCCAATGATTAGACCATTACACATATTTGAATAATTATGGCATTAATGCATATTCTCATATTTCCATCTACTTGATCTTCCGTTTTTAACCTATAGCATAACTCTTTCACTTCCTCCTTTTATATCGCCTTTCTTTCTTAATTACGGGGTCTTTCGCCATTTTTATTTGTATTTATAAATTTAATACTTAATAAATAATATCTATAATTTATGTGCATTTATGTAATTTGGCTGATCATAAAATAACCCTGCATCTATTGGAATTTTATTTTTATTTTTCTCGAACTTTATAATATTCTGTGCAATTTTCGTGAAATTATGTGATGTCACGTACTGTAATACGTATTACGAAAATGGGGATTCATATTAAAACTCTGCAATAAATACCAATAAAAGCAAAAGTTGCCGAGTTTCGTAAAAACAGTTCAATTTAGGTCTGTGTTTTCAAACACTGGTACTTTGCCTGTCTACAGATATACGTATTGATATTTGATATATTCTTTAATGACCTTACTGGCTCGATGGAGTACATTTATTTTTGAAACAATTCTTTCATTTGCAATGATGAATCATATGCAAGAGTGAAAATTACTTAATCGTTTTTGAAGACTTCGATAATCGTTAAGCCTACGTAGTTCTTATGAGTAATTTGTAAGTCATGCAGAATGAGGTATCACAATTTAATATTTAACATTATTGAACTTTCTTTTCCTCAGTCACATACTTCAAAACAATCGTCTGATTGGTTTGAAGCCTATACATGTATTGACTCTGATCATAATTTATTGAGTTACATAAAATTTTAGTAATTTCGAAGACGTGCAACCTAATGCTTTTACTTGTTTCGAGAGAGTTTGCTGGCACCGTTTGTAATTAATTTTTTCAGCACTTTTGATCCTTTTGTTTATTTTCTGTACTTTCAATTTATCTTTGTACTTCACGTTGCTACTCAATTTTTCTGTTCGCTCATGGAATAGCTATTTATATTTTGCTATATTTGACATGAAACTCAGGGCCGGGATGAGCACTAATCGCATTGGATCATTCCAAAGATGAGGGAAAATAAGACTGGTATTGCTCTCCAGGTCGGCCGTGCGAGACGGAAATTAACTTTATCATCTCCTTCTACATAAGCCTTTTTATCTTCTCCACTAGCAGGAACTAGATTTAGACTTAATTACCTATTCTGGAGCAGTGGTCCGGTATTCATTGATCTTTTGAGAAATCTTTCTATTCGGTTTATATTTCCATGACGTTTCAGACATTATTTTGTACTATCATGTCTAGATGTTTTCCTTATCTTCATTTATATTTATTTACTTCGTCCCATAAACTTTTTAATCTTTTTTTATATTTCAATTCCTTCAGGATTAGTACGGTAATTTAGTCCACCAAGTATGTTCCACCAAGCGGGGCACCGCCTCAGCCGGGACAAGCTCTAAGCTCCCGACCGGTCTCCCGGAATATGTGGGGGTGTAGTGCATGTTAATGTAAGGGGTGAGGATAGGACCGGGAAAAGCAAGGAAATATCTCGCGCGGTCCGTGGCCCGTTTGTTAGGGTACTGCTCCGGCATTCCCCTGGTGTTGATCGGAGAAATCACGGAAAACTACTGATCAGAGCGGCCGGCATCTAGAATTCTCCTCCAGACCGCGACTGAACTCGACCTAGCTATGTAACTAGTGTCGAAAATCTTGCCACTGTCGTGACTCGAACCTAGTACCACCCGGTCAGAGGTACTGCATTGCCATCAGTTGGTGCACGGAGCCACCTCTCCCGGTAGGATAGGTGTGGCCCATTGGTTTTCGGCCTATTAAAAGGAGAACATTTGCCGTGTGGTAAAGGAGAGTGAGAGAGAGAGCCGCAGCGCCTCCTCCGTGTCCTTCGTTTCACGCGCCGTCGGCTGCGGGCGCGCGTCCGCCCCTCCGCCCCCGCCCCGCCCCACCCCGCCTCGCCCCCTGCCTCGCCCGCGCCCTCGCCCGCGGGCGGGCCGTGCGTGACGCTGGCGCGCAGGCGGGCGGGGGCGGGGCGGGGGCGGGGGCGGGCGGCGGAAGCGGGCGGCGCCGTTCCCAGGGCCCACGGCGCCTGCGGGGCTTCGGAGCTTCCGCCGCCGGAAAGGGGAGCCGCCTCCGTCGCCGCCGCCGCCGCCGCCCTCACCTGTCGCGCCGCCGCCGCCGCCGCCGCCAACGCGCGCGCCTACGCACTCGCCCGCGTCACGCCGCGGTTGACGAGCTGCCACTGGCAGGGAGGGAGAATGGGAGCGAGGAAGACTGGGAGGGTGGTAGATAATGAGAGTGAGAGAAGGAGAGTAGGGGAAGGGAGAGTTGGAGAGATAGAGGGAGGTAGAGAGAAAGAGAGAGAGAGGGAGGGAGAGAGAAAGAGAGAGGGAGGGAGAAAGAGAGAGAGAGGGAGGGAGAGAGAAAGAGAGAGGGAGGGAGAAAGAGAGAGAGGGAGGGAGAGTGAAAGAGTGTAGAGAGAGGGAGAGAGACAGAAAAAAGCAGAAGGGAGGGAGCGAAAGGATGTTCGCGGCCTATGACTGGTGGAAGAAAGGAGAGAGGCAGAGTAGGTGAAATGAAGTTGATAGAACGGGGAAAGTAGGTGAAATTTGTGATATTAACGACTTGAAAGACGACAAATCACAAGGACATTCAAAAGGTTTGAGGTACTTCTGATAATACAAGTAACTGATATAAGTAACGTTAGAGTAGGAGAAGTACATCTTTACGCTCGGTATGCATCGAAAACAAATGAAATACCAACACTACAAAATAAAGGAAGAGACACTATGTGATGAGTGACTAAAGAAGTAGGACTATTGTTTTCAGATCATTGTAAAAGACAGAAAGAAGAATTTTGAATGGGTTATGAAATAAGGGAAAATTAGCAGTTGTTAATGCGTAAAGACGACCAAAACGTAAGGTAAAATTATTAGTGTGTAACCAAATTATTCAAATTTAACCTTTAGGCGTGAAGAACTCAAGAAACCAGCAATTAAGAAGTATGAAATATTAAAAAACTGTGCAGGTGTGATGGATAATGAACAGGATTGTTTGGAGATGGGTAAACAAAAATTAAAAACGGAAAATGCATATGCAAAGGACATATGACGAAAAGGAAATATGTATTGACAGTAAGACTAGAGTAATAGTTCAGAACAATGCCTTACTTAAAAGCGTTTATATTTTTGCTTTAATTATACTTGTGATGCTTTTCTTAACAACATCAACAATGTGTTAGAAGATGACGGAAAGAGTGCGTTTATTTTTTCAAATTGTGTGGTATTTATTGAATCTAAATAACAGTTCTTAGAAGTGCAACACACTTAAAATAACCCAACCATATATCTTAATTTCATAGGTGTCATTATGGTCTCCGCAATGTGACTACAGTACTAGTACTTTACTCATTAGCTGTCGTCACAGATAATGTTCAAACGCTTTACTGAGTAGTGATTACACACGTATTTGCAGCCCCTTATCTTGCTGGCGTAATTGATATTCCTTCTTAAGCTTAGGTGGCGATGCACTATGAGAGTAAACAAAAACACTTTTTATTTTTGTGATGAGTAGCGTGTGAACTAAAAGGGTTTAAAAATCATTAATTGTACTTAGAGGTTTAAAAAACCTTGGAGATCGCCAGTCCATTGCAAGAGCTTCTCTGAGGTCATGTTTTTTCGGCTGAAAATATTACCCATAAAATGATTCTAAGAGATTCAGATATCAGTTGAGGGGACCGACAGTGAAAGTTCTAAGAGAGTGGATCACAATTTTTTCGTATTTTTGAAAGGAAAAAACCTGTTTGAAGTAATGTATTGAATTGTAACATATTCCGAAGTGTGTTTTATCTCAGTTGAAGCCAACATTGCAATTTTTATTTCAAGAGATCAAGTTTGACATCATACCTGTCATGTATAATAATTGATAATCACTGTAATATTGATAATTCGGATCGCTAATAACCTTTCAAGATTTATGGCAGCCTTATAAATAAATTTGTCTCTCCATTATCTGCCTCCCCTCTGTCTGCGAGTGTGCTGTGAGGGTCGGGCCTGCTGCGCATGCGGTGCTGGGGGGCGGGGGCGGCGGCTGAGAAGGAGCCGTGGGCGGAAGTTGCGGCGGGGCGTTGCGCAACGCGTCCAGCTCTGTTAGAGAATCCACCGCAGGGGGTGACCGGAAGTGGTGGAAGGATCCCGGCTTTTTAGGTCTCCTCATAATGGAGAGCTCGTTTTCGAGGACATGGGAGAATAATGTTGGCAAGGGCTGGGAGCTTTGCGTTCCCAGTCTCTGGGACAGGTAATTTCCACGAATGTATGGTGTTTAAAACAAGCTGTGTGTTGATTTTGAATTGACGTAGGGTATGGTTGGTGAGAAAAATGATCCTCGAACTCGAACTTCTTTTCTCAGACTACCATGACTGCAAAGAAATACTACTATGATCATTAGTCCAGTACATGTAGTGTGTGTATTTGCTCGGGAGATGGCGGTGGTCTTCCCCCGATTTATGGCGAGATCCGGCGCGACCTACCGTCAGCTAGCGGCGTTTCCCCAACCCGGTATATCTCACCAGCGGGATACCGCCCTAGACTGGACACGCTCTCCCGACCGGTTTCCCGGCATATGTGGTAGTGTAGTGCATACCTCCTGTACATTCTTTAAGAATTGCTATTTTGCGTTGCTTGCTCCGACAATAATATACAATACAATAATGCACAAAAGTACGTTGGAACATGAATAATATACCTAATTGTTTAATTAGCGATTAATTTCTCGTTATGTTTATCGTACTTGAGAACTAAATATAGTTTATAAAACCTTTCATAGGACATTGGAAGTTTTCACTCACCGTTTCCTGCCTCATGTAATTCATCCACTTCTGCAAACCATGTGCTCGTCATGTCACTTGTTTCCGCAACATTGTTGGATTCTAATTTCCGCGTTACAGTTTCGAAAACGAGTTTTCTTTGTGGAAGTACGTGTTGTACTCTATAACGCAGTTACAAGAAAAACTGAGTGCTGTCGCAACAATACACAACTCAATACATAAAATACACGCGAAAAACCTGGCTTCAAAGAACTATTGCAAGCCGTGTAAGAGTTTCGTGTCAATACTGATAACCAATACCTCGTAAATCACTTTCTGGATCATGACTGTTGGCAAACATGCGTGCGTGTGTAGTGTGGTCAAGAGGCTACCCTCCCTTAACCCGCTCTGGAGTCCAAAGTCCTTAGCACGTGACCCCTGGAATCCTCAGGCCTTGCATTTAAAGAAGGGGAGGTACTAAAAGGAGGCGATGGCGAAGCTTTGGGAGGGGGGATACAAAAGTAGCCAATGAGAAATATGAGACACTCAGTGTCACATCACCGTCGGCCGAAATCTCGCATCTTGCAAGGCACATGGTGAGAGTTTAATGACCTCGGTTATTAAGCGAAGCCATCGAAGGGATGTTTCTCGGCCTATCACATCAAAGGAGGTGACAGACACCTACCAGAAAACGCATGGAAAAAAACGAAAAGTACAGACTAAACAGAGAGGCATGAACTTGAACATTTTTTTAACAAAAGATTTAAAAGAACCGAATAACTTGGGGATGCGTAACATCACTCGCATCTATTGAGCCTATGCCATTGATTTGGCGGGTTACTTTACACCTGATCAACATCTGTCATTATTCCAATTCTTTACCACTTGAGCCTGGAATACCGCAAGATTCGATCTTAGGCCCTTTTCCTTTCCTTTATACGTAAACGAAATGCCCTCGTTCTTTAGAAACGGAAGAACAGTTCTGGTTGCTGGTGACATGCATGTTCTTTTTTGCAAAAGGAAACAATAAATAGTACGATTTCAGGAGTTTCGTATTAACAACTTAGAAGTTAAGTAAAAAAAAGTTTCAATGCATGTTTGCATTCCAAACAGGTATTCTCTTTCGTCGTTACTTTCTCTTTCCCCCTTCTTCCTATCTTATCTCCTCCCCTTGCCCTCGCGTCGCTCACCTGCGTGCCAGCGACCACCGCCCGCGCCGCCGCTCACGCCGCCGCCCACGCCGCCGCCCACGCCACCGCCCACGCCGACGCCCACGCCGCCGCCCACTTCGCCGCCCACGCCCACGCCGACGCCCACGCCGCTGCTCACGCCAACGCCGACGCCGACGCCCACGCCGACGCCCACGTCGCCGCCCACGCCGCCGCCACCGCCCACGCCGCCGCCCACGCCGCCGGCACCGCCCACGCCGCCGCCCACGCCGCTGCTCACGCCAACACCGCCGCCCACATCGCCGCTCACGCCAACGCCCACGCCGCTGCCCACGCCGCCGCTCACATCGCCGCCCACGCCGACGCCCACGCCGCTGCCCACGCCGCCGCCCACATCGCCGCCCACGCCGCCGCCCGCGCAGCCGCACCGCGCCCGGCCGAGGCGCTTATGATAGGCGACCGGGAAAGGAGGCTGCCGGCCAGGTGGTCCATCCTGATCGGGCGAGGATGACGCGGGCGATCGCTGCTGATGGGTGGGCGGAGGAAGCGTCCGGCGCCGAGGCCGCTGTCCAGGTGGGTCCGCGCTCAACGTCCGTCCAACCAAGGCGAAAGAGCGGCGCCGTCAATACGGATTACGCCGTGGAGTCGCAGGCTGATGAAACATTTCAAACTCCCTGGGTGTTCTCAACTAGAGTCCGCATAACTGCATGTGCGTTATTCAGTAGAAAACTAGAGGTTCTACATCATCGTATACTTTCTCGCATTATTCCTAACTTTTGCAATTATCGAACATACATCGGCTTTAACAAATATTAGATCTGCGCCATTTTTATCTTTATCAACGGAAAAAATTTGGAACTATTTTTGAGATTTTTTAGTTTTATTAGCATCAATCAGAAATCACGTGAAAACTACTCGTTTTTTTAAAAGGTAGTACATGATCTTTGTTAAAGATCTGACACCTTACGGCAGATTTTAAATAAATAATCTCTATCATCAATATTGTACTTTTGCAATGTTACTTTTGCAATTTTCGAAAATAAGAGAGTTCACCGAAAATGGGGCCACCTTTACCTTTCTTTGCTGCATACAAGGAAAAAATTTAGATAAAATTTGGAGCCGGTCTAGAAAAAATAATTGTTTAAAAATTGCTTATATTTACCGTCAAACGATTTTTTCCGGTATCAGGGACTCGCAAAACATTGGTTATAAAAACACGACGTGTTTGAAGAAGTAATTTACTACAAACACGAAGAAGATTAATCCTCTTTATCGTTCCTAGTGCCCGACAATAGAGTTTTTTCTCTAGAAACTGCGATTTAGTACTATATTCAAAGAAACAAAAGATGGCCCTCCGACAGTGATAGGTAAGAGTGAGATTATACAAACCACCGATAATCATGCATCGTGTGGAAGGATCATAGTTCTAAAATTCGGCTGAGAAAACACAGAGCAGATGTACGTAAATTTTCATATGTAAATAGAACAATATAATATTGGAAAAATTACCTTTAGAAGTGCTGGAAACTTTCCCTAAAGGTGTTTTGGTATACCTAATTGGAACCACTGCTGCTACAGAATGACACAGAGACTTCTGCGAACTAGTTAGTTTTCTAATTTCTTTGGTCTGCGCTAGTTGCCCGCTGCTATCTATCGCCGACTAAAATTTTTTTTTTTTAATTCTCTCAATTTTTCGTTTTCCTAATGTAGAACCGGAATATTACTATAAGACTATTAAAGAAGAGTAAAAACTCTTGCGAAATTTCAAGATATTTATCGTAGAAAAACTTTGTAGTTTTCGAGAAACTTTATTGGAAATCATTTGAAGCATGGATCGCTGAAAGTGAGCATGTTAACAGCGAGTGATATATTTAAAAAAATTACATTTGTGTAATTTTTCTAGAAAAAAATACATCAATGTGGCATTTATGTCATGTCATTCAGTCCATTTAGCATTATCTGTTCAAAATGTTTTTAAAAAAATGGAACTGTTTTTGAGGAAATAGCGTTCGAGCGTTTCTGAAAATGCGGAATTTTGATCTCATTTTTACAGAAAACTTGTTTTCGAGAAACTTTATGAAATATTATTTACTGCATATGAACTCATAAATGCAATAATGTACGCAAAGTGCCGCTAATGTTAATATTATCGACGTGAGAGAGAAGTGAAAAAAAATTACATTTGTTAACTTTTTAAAAATTTGGGGGTATTATAATTCTTTAAATTTTGGGGGTTCTTTACATGAAACCCCAAGAAATTTTCAAACTTTTCTCAAAAATGTCTCCAAATTTTTCTTTAAATTTTTTGAAATAATACAATACACTTATAAAGATGGCGAAGGTTCGTTTTTCACTGTTATCTCTCAACTTTCGAAAATTTCAAAATGCGAAACGGAACAGGGAACGGAAAAAAATGCGGAATAGTGTTTCTACTATTACACAGTCGAAGATAGAATTTTTTCCTTAAATTTTTTTTCTTCAAAGTTCGTTATTTTTTTAAGGTCATGGACATTGTATTGAAAATTTTAGTAGTTTTCGCGCAATATTGCGTGCAATATGTGCAATATTAAAAAGTAACAAAAACAAGATTTTCTTGAAAAAAGCTCCATATATTTTCTTTAAAGTTTTGTTATGGATAGTGCTAGTTGTACTCTATAAGATGACAAACACCATATTGCTCTATTCTTTTGTTTGTTTGTTTTTCAAAAAATACAAAAATGTATTTTTTTTACTTGTTTCGCATGTCGTTAATGTTTACATTAGAATCGATTTTTTTCACCTTATTGCATTTATGAGTAAATGTGCTTCAAATGATGTCTTATAAAGTTTCTCGAAATCTCAAAAATTTTATGTGATAATGGGCTCAAAATTCCACATTTTCAGAAACTTTGTAACTCCATTTCCTCAAAAACGGCTCCAATGTTTTTCCAAACTTTTCATGTGGTCAGAGGTAATTGTTTTGTTTGAGATGACATAAAATTCATTTGACTGTATTCTTTTCTTTTTTTCAAAAATGACACAAATGTAATTTATTTAAATATCTCTCATGTCTTTAATATGCACATTTCCAGCGATTTGTATAATGTTGCATTTGTGAGTGGAAGTGCTCAAAATGACTTTCTATAAAGTTTTTCTAAAACTCAAAATAATTGTGTCGAAAGAGTTTGAAATTTCACAGCACAAATTAAACGCGATCTTCTTAAAAACTGCTCCAAATTTTTCGACGAAAATTACCTTATTGACGAGCTTTTTCTCTTCAACATCATTCTTAAAATAATATTTCGGTTCTGCTTTTAGGAGAACCAAAAATTGATAAATTTTTTTAAAAATGCACTTTGGGCGGCTGTAGATGGCAGCTGGCAAGAGGTTGGGACAAGGTCTAAAAGCCAGCCCTAGCCAGTTACATTAGAAAATTAACTACTATGATAAAGCCTGTGCCATTCTGTTGCACCACTAGTTTAAATTGTAATACTTTTCATATAATGCATTATATGAAGTTGCACGTTATCACAAGTTGTACTATATTGTAAAAACTGTTAATTGGTTATTGTAATTAAACAATTATTATTTACGACTTTAAATGGATTTCAACTTGTAAATAGATATTTTCGTGTCAAATTCAATTAAACGGAACTGTGTAACTGAAGTGTTTCATATTGAATGTTACAGGAGAGATGGCGCCAAGTCTACCAGATGCAAAATGACCTATCATTATAGATCTCGTGTCATTATAACGATTGAACCGTAACAAATTAAGGGCAAATACTGAAACTATAGACTGATAGCTACAAGTACTCTCAGGCCTGTAAGGCAGTCTCTCAAACTATAATGCAAGCAAGTAGGCGCTCCAGATATGCGGAAGTTGGAGCCTCTGCTCCAAGTTTAAGAACTATTTAATCAAATCACGTTCTTTATTCGTCATTTTAGCGACGATTAGTCTGAAAGGAAATGATAGCTCCATCAATGACTCTAACGTTCAGATGAATGCTCTCCATTGTTCATAGCAGAGGAGGCACCATTTTCTGACGAAAGCCATGACGAAATAATGAACATGGAGGTATGTTGTCATGGAAATTGTCTGTTCTTGTTGCTAACATTTCTAATATTGACATATTCTGATAGCTCCTCCCACATTTACATCCATTACCAACTTATGCGACGGGCAATACATGAATTTCTTATAAGGAATTTAAAAAAAATTAACTTCACCTTGGAAGGAAAAAGCGGTCAGTAATATTTTAGGACTGAGTCAGACCAAGACAACTTACTGTGCATGTTTCATACATCAGGTTGTGCTTTTAGGTATATCCTGTTTGTCTGTGAGTTTCTGTGTGACTTCTTCATCAGGCTACAATCTGCAGAGAAATATGATGAGAATATACCGCCACCTGTGAAAAGCTGGTTTGATTTATTTGCTTTACGATTATTTTTCCCTATTTTTGTGCTAATCTATTGGTTCATTAAATACAAACTAGTGGCGCGTAGTCGGAAAAGGTGCTCATCTTTTTGCCGGCGCAGTAAAAAATACCTACCAAAGAGTTGTTTCGTTTTTTTTGGCTGTGTCGTCAACATGGTGACTGTCAATTACATGACTTCTATAAGTTGTGAAAAAATTAATATACTAGTTTATTTAAATTCATATAAATTATCTGAAGAATATTTTTCATTAAATTGAATTTATCAATCCGCCTGTTTAGGCAAATCCCATACTTTTAATGTATAAAACATCTTCTGAGATAGAGCCTTTTCTAAGATAATGACCAAGGCCGACTAATATTTAAATATCGCGACCTTGTGATAATAGAGCTATTCACTAAAAGCGGTCTTAATTGCTCCAAAGAGCTCGAAATCAGAGTTTGGTAATGCGTGGCGAACCGCCCCTGATGACGTCAGATCGATGAGATTTTGTGAGAAGTGTAAAACCAAAGGACGGACCTTCACTCTCGTACACTCACATTATATCGCATAAAATTTCTCGACGTACTACATTGAGTGCTTTGAAAATTGCTGGAGACCCAAACGTGTCACTTCTTTTACTTTCTCGCCCTTACTTCGTCAGAAGAGAAAGTATTGTAAACACGCGCCCGCAAACTGGGAATTTGCGACAGATAAACTCCCATTCTCCGGCCCTGGTAACGAAAAAGTGGATACATTTTGTTCCTACGTATAGTAAATTACTTCTTCTCACACTTTGTGTAGTCAGAATCCATGTTTTTGTGGGCCCTTGATACAAAAAAAAATCGATTGACGGCAAAACGTCTATTCATCTGTCTGCCCGGCTGTAATCAAAGTTAATGCCTAAACCGTTCAGCCTTTTTTCTCCAAAAATTATATTCCTTGATCGATTTTCATGAATTCGAGGTGCTTTTAGTTTGAAACGGATATTTTGATTATGGGAGTAATTTACATAAAGCCTCTACATTTTCAAACTTGTCTTAAAAATGGCTCAAAATTTTTGGATTAAACTTTCTTCTTTGATAGCGTAAAGAACGCACATGACATAATGATAAGTTCTCATAAAATAATGACATGTTCTCGTGTTCGTTGAAATCACTGATTTTTTAAAATAGCAAATGTTCATATTTCTTTCGGCGTTTTTCTACAACTGCAAAATTAATGTTTGATTTTTTAAAAATGAAATCGTTTCTTTAGGTACAGATCTTGAAATAAGATTCTGAACAATCTTTTAAAAATATGAGCAGTTTTCGCTTAATTATGCGTGAAATATAGGTGATTTTTATTATTTAAACATATTTTTCTGAAAAATGGCTCCAAAGTTTTCTTTAAATTTTTCTTCGTATGTATCACTACACGGTAAAAGAACTAGTAGTGTCATTTTCATTCCCGTCAAACTGTATTTTCGAGAATTGAAAAATTTTATCATTTAAAGATTGCAAAATTTTAGTTTTACAATTTTTTAAAAACTTGCGTAATTGTTTTTTGCGTAATTTGTGCTTGAAATTTATGCAAATTATAAAACAACATTTTCTCAAAAACTGCTCCAAATTTTTTTCGAACTTTTTTCTGCTGAAGGAACACTTAAAAGAATGGCGCAGATCTCATGTTTTAAATGTCATCTCTGTGAATTTTCGAAAATTGCAAATTTAGAAAGAAAGCGAGAAAGTATGTCCTGTTGTAGCACCATTAGTTAACAAAAGAAACTGAATTGTAAGACATCACCCTGTTAGTAACTGTAACGATTCGCCGAAATGCAAGACGTCAAGAAAAAGGGACAGTAGAAAGTATTTCGATTTTAGTGATGAAATTGACAATTGCAGTGATTATAGTGACATTTTTTATGATACGCTCTCATACGAAATTATGAACCAGCTGCAATTTGGGGTCGGCAGAAGATGATGATTAGGGGGCGGATTTTGATGACCTGAAACATCGCCAAAAATGATCAGTAAAATGCTCTTAAAATGTTTTTAAAATGCCCTAAAAGCAAAGAAAAATGACGTAAAATATGTTATCAAATCGAGTTCAGATGAATAACGTAAGCTGTTGGATATGTTACTGATGCAATCGAGGCTTATTCTAATAGTTCAATGGAATTCAGGTTTTCAACTTTTGGTTTGGACTGATCTTTACCAGAAAGTATCTATCTTTAGTTATCTCGAAATCGGCTGAACCGCCAATGACGCTGAAAGGCGTCACAGAAACCTTAGATTACATACCACAATGGCTGGCATTACAATGTCTGAGCGAAGAAATCGAATAGGCTACCAGGTATAGGTACTCAGGAACTCTGTGAAGAACATTAGTTGCATCTCGTAAATATTATTGGAGCAAGTACCATTAAAATGACATTAAAATTGATGAAATCAGCGAAAATGCATTAAAAATGACGGAAAACGTTAAAAAATGACTTATTAGCCGAAATCGATAAAAAATGCAAAAAAATGACGTATAAAATGGGTCATTTCCTTTTGTGATAACATAAAATTAATTTCTATACTAAAGGGCATTGTTCTATAGTGAAATGAAAAAAATGACATTTCATTAAAATCCGCCCCCTAGTGATGATGCAACTGAATACAGTGAAAAATTGATATTGATTCCTCGAGTTGAATGTTATTCTACCAGCCCTTTGGAGTTAGCATGCAGGCATCGAAAAGTGAATCTCGCGGGTTCAATCTCTGCTAAGCTTTTCAAATGGAAACGGAAAATACTTGCCCGCCATGACACCCTTGTAGCATGTAAAAGAAACCCAAGTGCCGTGGAAATTAAATCCTCTGATAAAGTTCGTCATCAAAATTCATCATCAAGGTTCATCAAAGCCACGACTCAAGCAATTGGTAAATAAGTCTGAAATAATGTGTTGTGTCGCTTTTGGCGTCGACCATGAGTTAAAAAGTTGATAGTGTTTGGCGTCCGTGTGATAACAAGAATGAAAATGCCCAATAGCCCATGACTGAACCGGTTGAGGTTGTTCATGCTTTCTACTCATGTCATTGCAGTTTCTTTGACCGGAATGTTCTAGAGTTCGAGACCCGACGGTGGCAGGATTTTCGACACCATCCTACCTTGATAGCAAGGACGATTTCAGCAGCTGTCTGGAACATAATTTTGGTAGTCGCCTGCTCTGATCAGTGGTTTCTCAACACCAGGCAAATTCCGGAGCAATACTCTAACAAACGGGTCACGGACCGCGCTCGATCATTCCTTCTTCCTTGTCCTATTCTCATCTTTTCACTGACACGTCACTTATACGTACTACATGCACTACACTTCCTGAAATGTCGGGAGACCTGGCGGACACTTAATGCGTGTCCCTGTTGTGGCGGTGCTCCACTGGCGGGAGATATCTGAACAATCGCTGCAATCACTCATCTGCTGTCCCTGCTCTCAGAATGGAATCCGTCAAGTAATATATTAGGGAGAGTGACACCACTTAGAGGAAGGAAACTTTTTGGATACTGCGTATTCAGAGGCACTGCGGTTTATTCTGGATTCATTAGACAAATGGTGAAGAAGTTTTAATTAGAGAGATATTCACTCCGTTGTTCATGAAGGTAGCCAGTGGCAAATCTTGAACATTATTTTTATTGAGTATACCGCACATTAAGGAAGCTACCTCTACCGTTGTATTTTATTTTGAGCTTTTCTGAAATCCCAATACTATGAAATTCCGTCTTAATAATTGTTTTATAAGACAATTACATAAATTACTAACTCCTAGGTCATTAAATACTCCATTTTCATAAAAACTTGAGAGAAGCGTACCTTACGAACGACCAGACAAGGACTGTTCACCGCAATATTTTGCGGTGCCTACCGACCGCTCATACGCGCATCCTACCTTCTCCCCGCCCTTGCCCCCGCCCTTATATATTTAAGATTATTTTCATCTTTGTGTTAGTTACGATTCGTCGGCGTTGACAACTTTTCTCTCTCACACGAACCCCACCAGTCTGTTGTTGTGTGAGATAGCTCTACTCTTACATCTACAACAATTTATTAATTTTACTTTCTCACATGCTACTTATATAATATATGTAAAGTATTGTATTGATGTATCGAAAACGGTGATTTTGCGACAAAAAAAACTCGTTTCTTGGCCCTTGATATCGGAAAAGTGGATAATTCTAGTTCGTATCGCAAGTAAATAACTTTTTCTCAAACGTAGTGTAGTCAGATCCTTTCCAAGGATCCACGTTTTGTGGATCCTTGAAACGGAAAAAATCGTTTACGGCAAAACGTCTGTCTGTCCATCCGCGTATGCTGTAAACAACGGAAGCGGCTAAACTCTTCAAAGGATGTTCACAAAAGTTGATATATTCCCAATTGACCGGCGGATGTCGCGGTCTCTTGAATTTGAAATAGATATTTTGCTTTTGTTCAGTACTTTATATTGAACCTTAGCAACATTTTAAAAGCTTTCTCTAAAATAATTCAAATTTTTTCCTTTAAATTTTTTTCCCGCAAAGCGCGCTTACAAAATGGGCGCAGACTTAATTTTCTTTGAACTTTTTGAATTTTCAAAAATTGTTAAACTTACACATAATGCGAGAAAATATGTGCTGAAGTTGCACCTGTATTTTCCTTTGTGATGCACAAAGGAAAATGCACTATGTGTTGTCTTGAAAAATCAGAAAAGAGAACAACCACACCCCGCACCTCATACTTATCCATTCGTAAATCTGCTGAGATCATTTTACATTACGCATCATCTGTAATGTATAAACGCTTGTGACTAATTGCGTTTGGTTGGTATTGAAATTCGTTTTCTGCATGATTTGGTTCGAATCTCAATACCGAGTGCATTGCCACGAGAGCAGATACGTTCCGCCCAGAGTCCGCAGCTGTTCATGTGCCGCGCCCTGTGAAGGATGAGGCCCGGGCCGAGGAGGCGCCGCGACCTCCAGCGGGGTCGTGCGACCCCTGGCGCGCGCCGGCGGTTTAAAGCGCGACGCGTCGAGACGCGACGCAGCCTGCCGAGACCTGTCGCGGCGCAGTCGGCTGCGGAGCGGCTCCGAAAGCCCCACCCACCGCCCCGCCCCCGCCCCCGCCCTCGCCCGCGCCGCCCGCTCGCTCGCCTGCCTGCTGCCTGCGGTGCACGTGCAGGCAGCGCCGGCCGCCGCAGCCACGTGCGGGCCACGCGGCGCCCACAAACCACGCCCCGCCCCGCCCCTCCCCGCTCTGTCCCCTCCTCCCCCTCGCCCCGCTCCACCCCGCTGCTCCCCGCCCCGCTCCGCCTCTCTCCCGCCCTTTCCTCGCCTCGCCCCTCCCCTCCCCACCCCTCGCCCCCGCCCTTTCCTCGCCCCGCCCCTCCTCCTCTCCCGTCCCCTCCCCACCCCTCGCCCCCGCCCTTTCCTCGCCCCGCCCCTCCTCCTCGCCCCGGCCCACCCTGCTTCTTCCAGCCCCGCTCCGCCCATCTCCGCTCCGCCCATCTCCGCTCCGCCCCTCCCCCGCCCTTTCCTCGCTCCGCCTCGCACCTCCCGCCCCTCCCTTCCCCTCGCCACGTTCTGCACCGCACCGCCCCGCTCCACTGGCGCACGATGGAGGCGCACGAGGCGAATGAGCTGGGCGGCAGGTATGGGCGACTTCATCGTGATTAGAACAACAATCGATTATTTTATACGATGAATCGAAAAATTGAAATCTATTATTTTCACATTTTTTCGCCGATTAATGAACACACTATTAATTTTTCCGATTTTAGCTAAATTATTTTCATTCAAATGTTAATCTTCAAGAGTAGCTAAAAATGAAAGTATATCACTCCTTTTGAACTTATGTAACGGAATTCGTTCTGCTCATCTCTCTCCAACTCCAAAACGTTATAGGGACAAACATAGTTATTAATTCCACGTTAGTTACACTAATAAACTGAAAAGTCACTGTGTATAATCTACTATTTTTAGTGATGGTATTATATTCAGTGTGAAACAAGAGACAGAATTACCAGTTTTCCTAAAATCATCATAAACCTAGTTCATCGTTAGATTACAATGGTTGGTGTTACTGTATCTAGAAATTCTACGACCATTTTTCTTTTAAACTGAGTTACAGTTGTTTCTTATGAGTACGTGTGGAATGAATATTAGGTATTTAAGTAAAGAATAAACAAATATTATTAATTAAATCGTGCCGTACATCTAAAAAGCTACTAAACATGAAATAATTTACAAATAGACAATTTTCCGCACTTTACCATTATTTAAACATGTAAAATAATTAATGGATTTTATAAGATTAATCGACTAATTCGGAAAGATTAATTGATGCCTATTAATTTAATAAAACAATTGTCGATTAGATTATTATTAATCGGTTAATATTAAATAATCGCCCATCTCTACTGGGCGGGGTCCAAGTCTGTGAGGACGGTGGCGATGGGCAGGAAGGGAGCAAGTGGGGACGCGAGGCGATTGGAAGGGGTGGCGCTTGTGAGGACGTGTGGTAATGGACAGGCTCCCAGCGTCTCCGGACGGGTTGCAAAGGCGGTGTCGGAGCGTGTGGGGACCGGTGGTGTTGGCCACCATCGAATCGCGTGGGGTTGAGTACGGCGATGAGTGGGGTGAATCTGAGAATGTTGGAAAGGTACACAGTAGGTGAAGCAACAGGGTTGACAAGGCAGGCGGTGTGTAGGCAAGACGATGTGCGGCAGGGCTGTGGGAGACGGGGGGAAAAAGAAGTCCGCGGACTCGGGATGTGGCAGTTATTGGCGTTCGTCTGTGCGCCCCCCGCGGACGTCCGTAGCTCGCATCCCGCGCCGCGTGCCTTCATCTGGGCTGAGTCTGACATTGATGCTCCTCCGCCTCCCTTCCTTCTTTTGTTCAACTTCGTTCCGCCGAGATGCACTAGTCGGGGAACTAGCACGTTATAGGAATGCTTGGGAATTATTCCAGAAATTCGCTTCCTTCCTGCCCTGTAATTTCGTTCGATGTCATACGAGTTTTACCGGGAGGGTACTGACCAAATGATATACTCTTGCCAGGAGGGTAAAACGGAACGGGTCAATCAGTCACCTATTCTTTAAAACCTGGAACTTAAGGAAATAATTAGTTTAGTGATTTTTCTGTCTCAGCTGCAATCATTCTTCCGCTCTGTTCGTTTCGTGGAGTTGAAAGGAAGGGTGGAAGGGGCAGGAAGAGTCGGTGCAGAGAAATGCTGGAAAGTGGGCGAGAGGGTGCAGAACGGATTGGCCTTTCCAACGTTAATGAAGGTGGTTTCTGGCAGGGCTGGGGAAAAAAATAGTTCTTTTTTTTCTGAAAAAAATTGCCTTATCACAGTACCTCTGTACAGGCGAGAGTTTATTTGTAATGTGGTGCCCAATTTAAAGCCCCTGGTGGAATTAAAGACAATACTTTCTTATTGTAGAGAAATTTTATTCTCCATCAATCACGCCATTTCGTGGTCACATCTTTTCGTGATGACGCATGAGTACATCATCAGGTACAACAATTCTGTAATTTTTTTATATTGATTAAATTTGTAAAAAAAAATTAACTTTTTTTATCGTTTTTAAATGTTTTATTGATACGATTTTTTAAATGTCATTGCTATCGTTTATTCATGTTGAAATAAACTGAATATATTAATGATTTATTTATTTTAATTCTGACTCTATCTTCGGCTTTCTAATAGTATTTGATATTATTCCAACGTAATCCGTTCCGAATTTGTATAAATGGGCGCCAGGAAAAGATTACGCTAATACTATCATACAAGTCAACCTTCAACTCTGATTATAAATAAATTAGTTTCCGGCTACCTGGGTGGGTGTCATAGAAATAATCACTATTTTATGCTAATAGATGATTATCCGAACTGCCATCTCTACAGATGGTCGAGGAATCTGAAAAGCAAATATATTTCTATCTTGCTACTTCGTTACTAGAATTGGCTCAATGAGAATCATGTATTCATTTCACAAAACATGGAAATTCATTAAACAATTTTGGTACTTGATAATTCTACATAACTGGAAAAAAAAGCCTTGGTCATGACCTGTTCCAACCTTATAATGTAGTATTCGTCTTCACGCGCTCTTGGACGAAGGTGCCTTGTTTTACCATCTTCATTCTTCTCCGACGTCGCTGTCCTCAGGTCCAGATACCATCTTCTCTCTTCTTTTCTCGCAGAAGCACGCTTCAATCACCGTTCATCTCTGTTTCCGAAGTTAATAAAGTCTAAGTCGTTCGCCAATTTACGAATTTCAAGTTCATTCCACGCGTATGCTGAATACTCAACGATCAACAAACTATCTGCTGTTAGCATTCCAGTCCAGTTACTGATAAATTCGCCTAAGCCCTCAATGTCCTTCAAACCCGTTCACTTGAAATATTTTAAGTTTTACTGTCCACACATAGCATTCAAATTCAAAGTTCTACCAATATCTACTCCCCAGTAGATGCTTGCAAGTCCCAAAAAATTCCTAACATTAATTGTGCACGATCCATTCAACACCACGGCGTCAGTCAGAATATATCCATATTCCCCTCTTTCAGCCCATCAAAACTCGGTCCAAACATTCCACTGTTTCTTGTTAGAAAAAATTCCATGCCTAGCCAATCCCTCAATTACTTACAAAATGAACTAGCCGTCTTCACGACTGTCACTGCTTTTTCGGCCGATCTATGAATTCCTTACAAAATGAATTAGCTGTCTCCGCGATTGTCACTGCATGAAGATTGTTGACCTTGACGACGGCTCGCTTACCGTTGCTATGCTGACATATTCACCTATATTTATCCCTATAATTTACGCTGTTTATAATAAATATTGTACATTATTATGTCTCACATATTGGTATGTCACAATGTGTTATATTTTATCGGGAAAGCCTTCGTGGCTGATCGTTTTTTCAAAACTGGATAACACGCTCAAACGTACCGTTTTATTAACTTTCCGTTGTTTATTTGATTTGCGCTCTGTTATAAGCTTTAAAAGTCTTATTTACATGAATTTTTTTATATAAATCACAGAATTATTCTACCTGATGATGTGTTCATACCTGACAACAACACGTCATGATATTGAAAGAAGAAAAAAATGTCTCAACAATAATCATACAAGAAAGTATATTACTGACTGTCTTTAATTCCACCAGTAGCTTAATGTACACCAAATTATAAAGTAAATTCCTGCTTCCAGAGGGATACTGTGGAGGAGATAATTAAAAAAGAAGGAAAAGTACTATCCTTAATACGCCCCTCCGCGCCAGAAACCATCTTCATTAACATTAGCAAGGCCACTCCCCTCGCCACCCTCTCGCCCTCCCGGGGTTTCTCTCCAACCATCCCCTCTGCTCCTCCCGCCCTTCCCATCCGCACCCTCTTGTTCAGGGATTCTCAGTGGGGATGGTATCGGCCCTTTTGGGGTCGATAATGTTTTAAAGGTAGTCGATATTCAAATGCACCGACCACTGCTCTGTATAGAAAAGATCAAGATCCCAGTGATTACAAAAATATTTATGAATTTTAATATTGTTTGTACTTATATAAATCTGTGAAACATCTAATGACAAATTACAAATTTGCTCAACTATTGGAATTTCATTAAAATTATTATTTACTTTTCTGTCTATCGATTTTTCAGCTTTGTCAGACTGTATTGGGTCTTTTATTTTAAAAAAAGATTTTTTTCAGATAACGGTTTTACATAAATATTACAATATGATTGCAATATATTATGTATCACATTGAAACATGCCCGACGTTGACTGGTGCCAAATTGAAACAAGTCCCGTCTTTCTATTTAAAAACAAGCCCCACTTGGAGGGACAGTTTGAAACATAATTAATAC